>CM019228.1:603749-762082 GCA_009741485.1 Malurus cyaneus samueli | reverse complement strand
TATGAGTTAGGAACACAATATAACAGCAAAAATGGCCAAACCATTAATCTTTTACCAGTTTGGGGAAAACACGCCCCAAAAAATTTGGCAAACCCCTTAATCTTTACGAGGTTAGTGAGGTAGGGAATACACAGCTCAAAAATTGGCTAAACAGCTAATCTTGTTACCAAGGTATGGGGAGAAACACAACCAAAAAAAATGGCAAACAGCTTAATCTTTACCAGGTATGGGGAGAAAGACAGCCGAAAAATGGGAAACACCTTAATCTTTACCAGGTATGCAGAGAAACATGGACAAAAATGGCAAACAGCTTAATCTTTATCAGGTATGGGGAAAAACACGCCCAAAAAAATGGCAAACAGCTTAATCTTTACCAGGTATGGGGAGAAACACACCCAAAAAATGGCAAACAGCTTATTCTTATACCAGTCGTATGGGGACAACACAGCCAAAAAATGGGCAAACCACTTAAACTTACCAGTATGTCAGAGATGAGGAGAAAACATGGCCAAAAAATGGCAAACCCCTTAATCTTTACCAGGTATGGGGAGAAACACGAGCCAAAAAATGGCAAACCCCTTAATCTTTAGCAGGTATGTCAGAGAAGGGGAGAAACACAGCCAAAAAAATGGTGAACCCCTTAATTTTTACCAGGTATGTCGGAGATGGGGAGAACAGAAGGGATTAGGGCAGAGTAAAACAAAGGAGGGATTGAAGTGCAGGGGAAATGTGGGGAGAGAGATGTGGAGCAAATTGATGAACTGCAGCTCCCAGATGGCTCCAGGAACCCCAAAGCACAGAAATATCTCCAGGGGTGTCAGCTCTGAGCTCCAAACCAGGCTCTGAGCTGTGAGCTCAGAATGGAGCTCCAAACCCCAGAATCAATGGGATCCTCCCCAGTGACCCCACAGAGTGCCCTCACATGAGATGGGGAGCTCCCATCCCTGTCTGCACAATTCTGCAGTGGGCACAAGGAGCCATGGATGTGCAAAATGAGACAGATACATCCCAGGAAAGTTCATGGAAAGAGGAAATTTCATTCTCTGCTACCCCACAAACGTGCCCAGATCAGCAGCACATCCCCTGCACTCATCTCCAGCCCTCCCTTCAGAATATTTGCTTTTTGGTGCCTCCTTCCCTCCTCTCCCCCATCCATGGGCATTACACTCCCCTGTATTCAGCAGAGCCCTGAGCAGTGCCAGAAGGTCTTTAAATAAGTGTTTTAGCTTTTTTTTTTTTTTTTTTTTTTTTTTGCCAGAGCTGCTGGGAACATGCAGCCCAGTAACAAACTGTCTTCACACCTAAACAGATTTTGGGTGGGGAAAAAAAGGAGGAGGAAACCAGAAGATATTAAGAGGAAAGAAATCACTGAGTGAAAAATCTCCTGTACCAGAAGGAATACATTTTATATATCATATATATATCCATCTATATTTAAAGTAGTCAGGGGAGAGTCCCAGTAATCTTTTAGTTTATCTTCACCAAGAAAAGATTGTCTGGCTACTCTTTGCTGAATTGTTAAAAAATACCCACAACTCTGCTCTCAGGAGAGAGAAAACTTTCATTTGTCAGGGTTTTTTTTTTTTTTTTGTTTGTTTTCCGCAGCCTTTACATCCCAGCCAAACTGTTGTGGCAGGAGGGACATTTGCATTCGCCTCCACATTTGCCAGGGAGGCAGAGATCACATCCCTGCTGAATAAACAGCTATCTCTCTCTACAAAGAACAGGAGCAGAGAGAGCTCTGGGTGCTTTGGGATCCTCACCCTCCCATCTGGGCTTTTCCTGGTGCTCATCAGCTCACAAAAGCCGGGCTTTGCTCGGGTTTAAAATCCCCCAGCGGGGATGTGAGGGTGCTCACAGCACGGGCACATTTCAGCTCTTTTGGGGTTTTATTCTCCAAGTTCAGCCATCCCAGCGCTGCCTTTGGCTCTGCTGGCAGCTCTCTCTGAACACAGCAATCACTCACCCCAATTCTGCTGCCCCTGGGCAGATAAACAGCTTGGAATGGTTTGGTACAGCAGGGACAATGTTTGGGCACAGCAGGGAGGAGCAGGGGCACAGAATGTCCCTCTGAGCATGGGCAGCCCTTGGAAGCTTCTCTGGGACACAGTTCTTTCACCCCTCACAAGCACCATGAGCTAAAACCCTCCAAATATTCCATGTCTCCTTGCCATGTTTTTGTTTTATGAACCCAACTGATTTTTCCTTCTGGTTTCTGAGCTAGAGTGCAATCCATGAACATTTTTCAGCTTTTTTTTGCAAAAACCTTTTATACTGGATAACAACTGGAATCATTTATATATATTTATATATTTATACTGGAAACATTTCCATGGACTGTTTTATTGCTTAACCAGGACTTAAGGTAAAAAAAATATCAAATATTGGGAGAAGTGACATTAAACACAAGTTTAAAGAAGCACAGCAGCATCTGATGCTGGCTGTGAATCAGGGCTGGCTCAGCTCCAGCCTGAGCTCAGCACAGCCAGAGTTTGATCCCCAGATCACCCAGTGGGTGCCAATTCCCAGGATTCCCACCCTCCCTGGCAGCTCAAAATGAAATGGCTGAGTTCACCCCAAAAGTCAGGATTTGATGAAACCAAACCCAACCCAACAATTTGCTGTCAGGACACATCACCCTCTGCACATCAGTCCCTGCTTCCAATCCATACCAACAATAAAAACATGGAATATTTGAGCCAGGGAAGGGAGATTTGGGGCTCAGACCCTGCCAGGGTCAGGGAGGGCATTCAGAACCCAATGTCTGCAGCACCCAGAGCACTGTGCTACAGCAAAGATCATCATTCACTGCTGATAGATCAAGAGGAGGTGATACACACAGCACCACATTAAAATTTCATTTTATTCATTGTCATCTCACCATTAAAAATTCAGGATAGGTAGGCTGAAAAATCATTTTTCTTTGGGAATCACTGTATGAAGTGAACCAACTTAGCAAGAAAAATCACCAAGAAATGAGTCTGCTAATCATGTAATAAAGTTATTTTAAAAAATTGATCCATCTCCCTGGAGCCTGACATCAGCAGTGTTGGTTGAGAAATATTTACTGAATTATTTATTTGACTTTTTTTTTTTGCCATTGTCAAATAAATTATTCACTATACGATTTTCCAGCTGTTGATAGCACTTTTCCCAAATAACTCAATCCAGAAGTGAGCAAAAATTAGCAAACCCTTTAACATAACATAAAATTAAAACGTGATTTCCCACCGAGTCAGCATTCCAGTCCAGAACCAGGAGTGTGTAAAGGCAGGGATCATTCACCACATTGTGCCAGGGGAATGGTAAATTCACACTGCCATGATTCCATCCAGTCTCAGGATGGTTCAGGGAATAATTCCCCATCATCAGTGACCATCAGGCACTTGTGAGGATGAAAAAGAACAGCCCTGGATCCTGAGCAGGGGGCAGAGGGCTCAAGGGCCACAAAAATGGGTTTACTGACAGTGAAAAGTCCAATAAAATCCCACAAACAATCAATGTGGCTTTCTCTACCTGCTGTTTGTACTGTCCTCAGCACAAAAATCACAATAAATGTAAGATAACTCACTTGTGAGTGTGCTAAAACTCAAAAGAGGGAAGCAGGTACAGAGCCACGGAGTTCATTATTAATTGGGGAAGTTTCTAGAGGATCCAGCCAAGGCTCAGCCCACACCTTACAGGACACACGGAACATGGTGATGGTTGTATTCACTGACAAGAGGGAAAAATAGGGAAAATACACCATAATGGTGATTGTGTGTGCAGCACAAAGGGTTCAGTCAAAGCCCAGCTCAGCACACCCCTGGTTTGTCCAGCACCAGCAGAATTTCCATCACAGCCCCAGAGCTCAGCCTTTGCATCAATAACATCAATAACATCAATCACATCAATAAGATCAATCACACCAATCACATAAATAACATCAATAACAAGATCAATCACATGAATAACGTGAATAACATCAATAAGATCAATAAGATCAATAACAACAATAACAACAATCACATCAATAACATCAATAACTGGGCTCCACCCTAAAACCCTCCAGGTATTTCATTCATGTCACAAAGTGTTAACAGTCACTGGAAATGACAGAATCACTCCTCTGAAGGGCAGGAGCTGCACAAACAGTGCTGATCTGAGGGAATCAGAGCAGCATTTCCACACTCCAACCCCACAGAGGCAGCGCTGCAAATATTTGCTGTTGGGTAATCCCAGCACACAAACCCACGGGATCAGCACTCAGCCCTGCAGCAAAATGCACTCCTCATCCTACAAATATTTATCCATCTTCCTGATGCCCATCTTGGGCACTGAACTTTGCAATTCACAATGATTTTGGAATTACACCCCCTACTCATTTCTTTAAACGTAATCGTGGTATTAAACCCAGAGAAGATTTGGAGTATTTAATCCCTGCCACGTCTCCAAGGTGAGATCCATAACACTTTTTTTTTGGTGCCTTGCTTATCCCCACTGGTTCAACAAATGCAATTACACAGAAAAGCAGCTTTACATTCCACAAGACTCAGGCTCTCAGTGAATTTCAGAATCACTGACTTATCTGGAAAAGGCTGCCAAGGCCCATCCAGTGGATGAGATCAGCATCCTCAGCATCCTCAGCTACAGGACTTTCCTCTGCTGGGAACTGTTCAGCAGCTATTTCTGCTGAACTCATGCATCTTGCAAAACTGCAAAGTTCTTTCCAATTAAAATAAAAATTTTAAACCAGGTTTTCTTTACACAACTGTTCAGTGTTTGCCAAGTCTAGAATTAAAAAATGAAACACCTTCCAGCTTTCCTAATATTAAAACAGAAGAAGCTTCCAGAATCCTGTTTGTTATTATTTTTGAGCAATAATACAAAATATAAACCGAAGAGAGAAGATACATCTCGCCTCCCTCCCACAGCAGCTTTTTGAAGGAGCTTTTGGCTGAAATAGATTTTAAATCACAGAATTACAGGGTTAGGAAAGCCCTCTGAAAGCAATCTGGTCTCACACCTTTCTCAAGGTAAATGGTGTCCCAGTAAATGATTGTGTCTGTAACCATCAGGATAATATCCCTGCCTGCTCCAGCTGTGGCACATTTTGATTTGAGCAGATGTTTCCCCTCCACACACCTTGGGACAATGTGACAGCCATGAGGAAATCGGACAGACAGATGATGACCCAGGTCTGCACCGAGCCCCAGCTCCTGTCACATCACATCACAGTTCTGATGTCCTTGTGACATCAGAAATTGGGTGAGTTCAGAGGCTCTCAGGACTCATTTCTCATTAGCACGGACTGCTCCACTCAATCATTTTGGGTTTTGCTGCACCCACTGTTGGAGCTGCTCCCTGAGCCCACAGAGAGCTGAGCTGGGACTGGGCAGTGTGAGGGATACAGGAGGCTGGAAAAATGTGGGGATGGATCCTCTGGGAATGCCAGTGAAAAATGGAAAGGGCTGGTGATGAAGGGGCTATGGGTTACAGGGAATCCTTTAGGGAATTCCAATGAAAAATGGAAAGGGCAGGTGAGGATCAGAGCTATGGGCTGTGGGGAATCCTTTAGGGGTGGGTCACAGGGGTGATCCTGATCAGCAGCCCCCCACCCTGAACACCCCTGCCCTCCTTTGGGGCTCTGTCTCTGCTGTGCCAGCACCACAATCCCACCCCACTGATGGACACGAGGCAGCAAACACCAAACCCAGGCACCCCTGGACCCTTCCCAGAGGGAACACAACCTGCACAGGGACAGGGACAGAGCTGACACCCCTGGATCCTTCCCTCCAAAGGAACACAAACTGCACAGGGGCAGAGCTGCATCTCTGCCTGATAACACAACAGAGCTGGTCCATAGGGGTGGCTCCCTGCCAGAGCAGCCACCACATCACTGTCACCTCTTCATAAACTTACCAGGCTCCATTCTAAAAGCACTCAGGCTTTTCAATGCCCATTCCCTGCAGGCTTTTCCAGGAGCTGATTATTCTGATGGCTGCAGCAGCCACAGGAGCCACCCTGGCTGGAGCTGAAGTGTTCCAAGAGTGACCAGAGCATGTCCCACCCCAGCCTTGGGCAGGATCATGGCCAAATGCAGCTCCACTGCTCCAAGAGCTCCCAGTAAAACATGAACTAACTGTGCAGACCTTCTGGAAACACGGAAAGGCTGGTAACAGCTCCCTCATCCTAAAGTGTTCCTTCAAGTTTCTGTGTCCTCAAATCACCTCCAGGCAAACAGCCTCCTCCCCATCCCAGCACAGCTGTAAACAAAACCATTAGTGCAGATAAACCGAAATGGACTTTAAATATTCACTGATCCAAGCAGGCAGGCTGAGCACTGGTGCTCCTCAGTGCCTTACCTCAGTGCTCTGTGTCACACGGGGCTGCAGCCACTGCCACTCCCCAAAAAAGAGCACTCCTTCGGTAAAAATAATACCAGATCACACTAATAACTGGGGAAACGCAGGGAGAAAGACGTGGCATGAAATGCTTCATGAAACAGCCAGGCAATGTGCCACTGTGGGAAACATCACCTAAGGGAGTGAGGATCCCACGCTGGCAGTGTGGAAGGGACAGAGGCATGGCAGCCGTCCTGATGGGGCAGAGTGCCAGTCATGGGTCTGGACACTGCCAGTCATGGGTCTGGCATACAACTGACCACATCCACACTGCCAGTTCCAATGGCTCTGGACACACTCTCCCCCACTGCCGAGCCATGGGTCTGGACCACACTGCCACACTGGGCCACACTCCAGCCATGGTCGGACACACTGCCACACTGCCACACTGCCAGCCATGGGTCTGGACACACTGCCACACTGCCACCCACTTTTTTGGGCCCAGCCCCATTGGCGTCTGGACACACTGCCACACTGCCACACTGCCAGCCATGGGTCTGGGCACTGCCACACTGCCACACTGCCACACTTTAGCCAGCTGATGGGTGTGCGGCACGTGGTCCACACTGCCACACTGCCCATGCCTATGCGGGCTCCTGCAAGGGCGATCTGTCCACATCTGCCCACAGCCCCACACTGCCCAAGTGATGGGGTGATGGGCACTGCCACACTGCCCACCAAACGTGCACAGTTTTCGTGGGTCATATAGGCCGCCACACTGCCAGACCATGGCTGGGCTACAATGCCACACTGCCAGGTCATGGGGTTAATCTGGGGCACTTGCCACACTGCCAAACTGGAACACTGCCAGCTTCATAGGTCTTCTGGGACGTACTACAGTCATGGATTGATCGATCACTGACCGTGCCCATCACTGCCACACTTGTCGAGCCATTGGTCTGGGTATCACGCCACCACTGCCTTTGAGTGAGGGTCTGGGCTTACACTTGCCACACTTGTCCAGCCATGGGTCTGGCTGTAACACTGTCGGCACACTGCATTATGGGTCTGGGTTTACACTTGGCCACACGTTGCTCAGCCATGGGTCTGGGTACACTGCCACACTGCCAAAGCCATGGGCTCTGGGGCACCTTGACTCCACGTGCTACGACTTTTGTGCCGTGATATGAGGTCTGGGTACAACTGCCAACACTAGCCAAAAAAAGTGATGGTTCTGGGTACGACTGTACACACTGACCGAAGTCTGGGTTCTGGGTACAACATGTTCCCACTGCCAGTCATGGGTCTGCAGGTACGCACGTGCAACGTGCCGCAGTTCCAGCTGCAGGGTGTTGGCATGCCACACTGCCAGTCATGGTCGTCTGCGTTACACTGCCACAACCGCGAGTCTATGGGCTGTATGTAGATACACTGCCCACTCTCTTGCGCAGCGCAGTTGAGGTCTGCAGGCACATTGCCATCACGCCACACTGGCCAGCCCCATGGTCGGGTGGTACACTTGCCAACTCGATGGTCTGGCCTACTGCCAGTCATCCCTGTCCTGTACTGAGCTGGTTCCGATGAATCACCTAAATAGAGCCCTTTATTCTTGTCTGAAATGGAGTCTCCTGCCACAAACCCACTCTGGACGCTTAGGAGTTTAGCAGGGTTCTGACTGTGGATATACAGCCAGCAACATGTCAACGTTTCTGACATCTATGAAAGTCGCATAGTGAGGACTCAATCCTACCTGGGCTTCGATTCAGGACTCATGCTAGAATACTGCCATTGACATGGATGTAGATGCCATTCCAGCCGCTCTTGAAGAAATGAAAATATGATTTTTATTGAGCTGGAGGCAGGGCAAGAGACACCCTGGTTGTTATAATTATGAATTCAGTAATGTCAGTAATCATTAATCGTTTCAACAGGTTCATAAATCATTCACATAATGGGCAGAAGCAGTAAGTGAAGATCAATGTCTGCTCCAGTAAAATTTCACAGCACACACCCCAACACTGATTGCTTGAATTACACTCTCTTATTTGGTTTATACTCTTACTGCTACTGCCCCAGAGTTTCTTAGTCCAATTACGAGTCTTTAATGACTTCATTGAATGTAAACTCTCTTTCTTTGCAAAGCTAACATGGAACTTTGCAAATATAGACACAGCTCTTCTCTCACTGCAGTGAAAACCCTCAAGGGTGTACTGGCAGGGACACAGAATCACCAAAAATACAGCCTTAAAATATCTCCTCCAAGCGAGCAAAATGGAAAATTCGGATGGGGAACTCACTCCAAACCTCCAAACTAGCATGATGGAATTGGTGTGGAGAAATCCACGGGCAGCTGGTACGAGTATTAAAAGCAACCAAGCGACGTGAAGAATTAAAACACAGCACTGCCAGAATTCTCACTCCAGTCTGGGGACAGAAACCGGGTTTAGGCATGCTTTTTTTTTTTTTTTTTTGCCATTTGCTCTGCTCAAGCTGCTCGCCGTTCTGCTGTCATTGCACAGCAGGATAAGGTACAAACAACAGCCACAAGGACTGCAGGAAATGGACAGGATGCTTTAGAAAAACGCAGAAGAAATCATCTGCCAGATTTCCAGAGCGCCTCAATGTGCAGCACTTGAAGGAACATCAAGTGGAGCAGAAGGTAGGTTGGTGATTTTACTGAGGGAAAAAAAAAAAAACCGATGTTAGGTTGAGGGCTTAAAAGGCAGAAGAAACAGAAAGTGCTAACTTTCCACAAATATTTCAAGGATTTAAGCGTCAAGGAGAGAAAACTGCTAGAGCAGGTAGGCAGGAGAGTATAATTAGAAACAACAGGAAATAGAGAGCAAATTCAAAGAAAAGGACAGTGGAAGGTTCTCAAAAAGAAATGGCAAACACAATAACTGGGAAGGTTTAAAATTAGATAGGATAAAATACTTGGAAAGAAATCACTGTCACAGTGGCATTTATGGCTATAACAAGCCGGTTTTGGTTCTGTTTTCCCTTTTCCCAAGCTCCTTAATAAAGACAGGATTATGCAATCAGTACATCTGAGTCTCTGTCACTCCTTCCAGTATATCAGACCAAATTCAACAAAATTAGAGAGAAGGGTAGAAGTTAAAAATGATGAAATTTTTGGAAGCAGGAGGGAAGGAGTGAGTGAGTGAGAACACTCATTCTGAAGCAGCAAATACAGAAAGCAGGCTGCTGATGGGACACTCCGTGCATTTATTTGATGTTTTCTGGATTGTCCTTCAAGGTCCATCTCCAGAGCTGACCCCAGCTCACTGTGCAGGCTCCTGGGATCCATCTCCTCAGCTGAGTGTATGTGTAAGCATTCTGCTAAGGATGGAAATCTCTGCTCAGCTGAGCTCTCATTGATCAGCAAAACCCACGGTTCAACTCGGTAAATTCACCAAATTACATGGGAGAGAATTACTGCTGCCCTGTGCTGCATGAGAATGACCCAGCAGGGACACAGAGCCTGGAATCAGGGCTCCTAATCACCACTGCTGCCCCACAGCTCGAGGGGAGCAGGAGTTCAGTGTTCTCACAGAAAATGAGGTTTTTTCTCACTGTTCATCCCCTCAGTGCAGAGCACATCTGGGATCTGCTGGGCTGCTCCTGCCTGGCAGCACAGCTAATGGAAATTCAAAATGCAATGCCATTATTTTGTGTCTCACAGCATCCTAGGACACACAACGAGCAGCAGTAACTCCAAAACTGAAGGAATGTAAAGGAATCGACTCTTTTTTCACACTAAAAACATGCAATAACATGAATGGATCAAACTTTGACAACTCCAAAAGTAAAGGAATCGACTCATTTTTCACACTAAAAACATGCAATAACATGAATGGATCAAACTTTTCTTTGGCAATTCCAAAAGTAAAGGAATCAACTGTTTTTTCACACTAAAAACATGCAATAACGTGAATGAATCAAACTTTTCTTTGGCAATTCCAAAAACTTTGGTGCCGAAGTTTTCACATAAACGTGAGAAGTGGGCAGAAAGTGGTCATCTTTCCCCACACAATTCACCTTTCTGCCCACTTCTCACATTTATGTGAAAACTTTGGCACCGATCCTTTGGTGTTTCATATTCAAGATTATTTTGCTCCTTAGCATTGGAAAATTGCACCTGAAATTCAGATATGATTTTGTTGCTTCTTGCTTTACATCTCCACAAATTTTGCTGATAATGCAGTTTTTGAATGGCCAGAGTTGTCTGTTGAAATAAGGAAAGTTCAGTGGTGTTTCACTGTGCAGCTAGACTGGCTTAGAAGCACAGATTTAGAGCGTTGGCTCCCCCCAGAACGACAACAGAGGGAATTTTTAGCTGTGCTTTGCTCTCCTAGACAACACAG
This sequence comes from Malurus cyaneus samueli, assembly GCA_009741485.1. Classification (NCBI taxonomy): domain Eukaryota; kingdom Metazoa; phylum Chordata; class Aves; order Passeriformes; family Maluridae; genus Malurus; species Malurus cyaneus. Next base: position 751,395 of record CM019228.1, on the reverse strand, counting down.
AGCCCCCAGTGCTGCGAATGCTATATTCTATGAATATATATATATATTTATATATCTCATTTTGATCTGACTGGAGCAAGCCCAGCCAGGCTGACGTCCTTGCCCTGGTTCAGCAAACATCCATCACTCAGGGACGTGTTGGTAATGCACAGTGACATCCCAGAGCAGCAGAAAGCTCTCAAAGCATCACAGCTCTCCACCAGACACAGACACTGCATCCAGCACAGCACAGCTCTCCCTGGCTGACAATACAACCCACTCTTTGCCACTGAAATATTTATCCAGGCACAATTACCATCAAAGATTAATATCTAAATAAAGGGTGATTTGTTTTTGTTATTAGTCTTATTTCTTTTTAAACAACAGTTAGGATTATAAACGGAAGCAGATTATTTATTCCTAAATAAATAATCTTTAACATTGTGTATTTATTAATGCAGACTGAAAAGCTCAGCCATTGATCAAACCCTTTTCCAGAGGGATGGCTTGGAAGGAAACCCCAGTCCCTGAGCTGTGGATTTTACAGCCATTACTGTCAGTTATCCAGCCCACGGTGGGAGCAGGGGAAATCTCCATCCGTGCCAGCTCAGCCTCATCCCTGAATCTGCAGAGACTGTTCTTATTCCAAACACTGAATGGGGACAGAGAAAGGGGGGAAATGTGATCTAGCCATAAAGGAATCAATGAGATTCCACCCTGGCACAGCAATAGAATGAATGTTTCTGAGAACACATTTTGATATTTTAATAACCCCGTCACTCAGGTCTCTCTGGTCCCTCTTCTGCAGAGATCTTGAATCCTTTACAGGAGATGCTGGGACAGCAACAGTAATTGCACCCAGGAAAAGTTAAAACCCAGAAATGCCCCATTTCCCTGGATGATTTCAGAGCCCTTCAGCAGAGCAGGGACTGCAGCTGAGCTCGAGCTGTGAGTGCAGCCCAGCTCTGCAAAGCCTGACCCCCATTTGGGGTCGTGCACACACCAAACACAGCATCACCATCTCCTGATCCCCCGTGCACACACCAAACACAGCATCACCATCTCCTGTGCACACACCAAACACAGCATCAGCATCTCCTGCATCCCCTCTGCTTTATCTCCTTAACTCCAGTGTTAATTAACTATTCATTTGCAAAAGCACACACCAAACCCATTTTGCACCTCACCTGTCTGAGGTCAGGAAGGGCTCCAGAGATCAGCCAGGATGTTCTGAACAGAACTGAGGTGATTTACATGTAACATTGCCCCTTCCCTGCCACCAACTCTGCTCTGCTTTCCAGATGTCTCCTCTATCAGAAGGCTTTTCTGACATTATCCAGTGGGTTTTTATTGAAAAGGAGGAAGGGAAAATCAGAACCTCAGTGCTCTCCTGGCCCCTGGGACCGAGTGTGTAGAAGTGCTCAGGATGGAGAAGCTGCTGAGAGCCAGAAGGGATTTTCAGTGACCCTGAGAGCAAGGATACACGGTTATATCTGGGATGCAGCTTTATTAAATCTTCTTGTCTCGTGCCCACCTCAAATATTTATCCTGACAAACAAAAACTGTCTCCGAGTCATTTCTGCTGCAGGGCCTGGTGTAGTTAAACTGCACAGCAAGCTCATCCCAGAGCTGCAGTCTGTACCGACCTTCCCTGACTCCTGCAAACCCTTCTTCAGAGGCTCTCTCCCCTGTGAAGCAATCTGACTGCCCTGGATTTATAAACTCTGTACCAATCCCATCCTTTCCCATTGAACCCTATTCAGCTGTCTGTCTAAATTTCAATCTTTGACATTCTCATGGAGTGTTTTTAAATTACCTAAGATATTACAGGTACCTCAAGAAGCAAATAATAATGATATCTGGAATTTAAATTATGACCTTAAGGTGAAGTGTCATCATCTCATTATCCAGCTCCTGACAGCACCAGTGGCACATGAAGTTTAAATAAATTAAGGCTTATAGACGTTGGTACATGAACGCACACCCATCTTTGACTTCACTCTTTGATATAATTCAATTCTAGGGAATACTGTGGAATTTATTAACATTCTTCACTTAGCTTTTCTATTTTTCTCTTGTAAATTACCCCAATTCTAAACCCATTCAGGTGTAAGAAATGTTATTTGTTTCGGTTGATTTTTGCGTGCTCTCAGCTTCTCAAGAGCTATTGCAAAACTCTTGGAGGTTTTTTAGTCTCCTTCTGGTACAGTTGAGACTGAAATCAGAATGCTTTGGAAGCACTGCTGTGGGGTCAGGAGGGATTCTGTTCAGCTTTGGAGGGCAGAATTAATGCATTTAACTGCTGTTTGTGTGCTCCTTTCCTGTGCCCAACCCTTTGCTGTCAGCTCACAAAACACTGGAGAAGGAAAAAAACCTTATTATTGACAGGAAATGTATGTACTACGTGTGGCAGGGGGGAATGTCAGGAGAGAGAAGGCAATGCTGGGTGACAATGGACAGACCTTTTGTGCCACTGAGAGCTCTGCTGGACCTGCTGGGCTGGATGGGGATCAGTCATGGCATGGAATGGGAGCTGGGATCTGCATCAGCGAAGGGATAACCCTAAACCCAATCCTAACCCTGACCCTGACCCCAATCCTAACCCTGACCCTAACCCTGATCCGACCCATCCTAACCTAAACCAATCCTAACCCTAACCCTAACCCAATCCTAACCCTGACCCTGACCCCAATCCTAACTCTGACCCTAACCCCAATCCTAACCCTGACCCTGACCCCAATCCTAACCCTGACCCTGAACCCAATCCTAACCCCTACCCTAACCCATACTAACCCGATCCGAACCCCTAACCTAAACCCAATCCTAACCCTACCCAAACCCAACCAAACCTGATCCTAACCCCAATCCTAACCCTGACCCTAACCCCAATCCTAACTCTGGACCCTAACCCCAATCCTAACCCTGACCCTAACCCTGATCCGAACCCTAACACTAACACTAACCCTAAACCCAATCCTAACCCTGACCCTAACCCCAATCCTAACCCTAACCCTAACACTAACTCCAATCCTAACCCTAACACTAGCACTAACCCTAACCCTGCAGGATCTGCCCCAGGGCTGAACATGAGGCACGGGCACCTGCCCAGGACCCAGAGCACCCCAGGGCTCCCCAGGTCCCAGAAGTTCAGGGTGGTTGGGTGAAGGTGTCTGCCCCATCTGCCAGCTGTCCCCAGCAGCACTGAGAGCACCCAGAAACTCCCAGAGCACCCAGAAACTCCCAGAGCACCCAGTCCTGGTGCTCAGATCCCCCTGTTTTGGGGCAGTCCTGGTGCTCAGATCCCCCTGTTTTGGGGCAGTCCTGGTGCTGTGATCCCCTGTTTGGGCAGTCTGGTGCTCATCCCCCTGTTTTGGGGCAGTGCTGGTGCTCAGATCCCCCTGTTTTGGGGCAGTGCTGGTGCTTAGATCCCCCTGTTTTGGGGCAGTGCTGGTGCTCTCCCCCTGTTTTGGGGCAGTGCTGGTGCTGTGATCCCCCTGTTTGGGGCACATCACCCAGTCCCAAATTCCATCCCAGATTGTACAGGAGAGCCCAAAGACAGATCTGAACCATGCAACTAAACCATGTAAAGAGTTTCAAATGAAGATGGTGTTAATGCACAAAATAGTCTGAAATCACACTTTAAACCCATCTGCAGCTGGACAAACCCAGGCTGAGCACTGTGAGCTGGGTGTAAAAACCTGACAGTGACTGCACCAAAGGCAGAGCCTACTGAGGGCTTTTTTTTGTTCATTCATTATTTTCACATACAGAAAACATTCATAGATAACCACAACTATTTAAAATAAAGAGTTTGTTTTTCTCGAACTGGTTAAAAACATATTCTTAAAACAATCTGCATAAACGCTTCAGCACAGCAGATAGAAATGAAGGTGGCTGCAGGATGCCACGGAGTAAAAATACACAGATGAGGCTGCAAAAATAGCAAATAACCATGAAATGCATGAATCAGTGATGACTTGGTGAAATTCCACTGTATGAGGTGAATATTTTGCTCTGCAAAAAAAAAGGATTGCAAACTGCTGCAAAAAAATCTCCAAAACCACTGCAATATATATGTCAAAAACTAAATTACTCTGAAGTTTGCTGCCCTGCCCTCTTTTAAAGAATCCCATAAATCAGCAACTTCCTCACTTCCACCGAAACACTCATTAAAATCAAGGAAGGAGAACATTATCATTTTCTGTGAAAATCTGCCCTGGCCTCAGAGAGCTGCAGGATTTCAGAGAGCACCTGGCAGTGCAGATCAGAACCCAGAAAAGCAATAAGGGGAGGCAGAGGAGCTGCTCTCACACGGGAAGGGGATCAGATCCACCTCAGGGTTTAAGGAAAAACCCCAGTGAACTTCTGCTTAGGGCTGTGAAGGTTAATGAGCACAGAAAAGGGATGGAAATGCCTCATGATGCCTTTGTAGGACTGGAATCTGTGCCTGTGTTATCTGTAGAGATGTCCCTAATGCCACCACCAGAATGTTCCTGTCACCTTTTCCTTTCCTGACCTACTCTGCATTCCTCTCTGGCTCCTCTTTGACTCTCACAATTGAGTTTATTCCTGTCTATCATCCCATTCATTTGCAAAAATCTGCAAAATGTCAGAAGTCAAAGAAATGGAAAAGCATGAACTCAAAGGAGAGGGATGAAATCGATGCCTCTGTGTCAAAAGTCAACTTGCCTGTTTCAAAAAGCACTCTGCTGGATTTCACGCTTTGAAAGAAGCCAGGGCTCTGGCTCGGATATGATCTGATATCTGCACTGCTGAAACAGCACAAAAAGGGCCACGTGGAACCTTCACACTTGTGCTGGGGGCTCAGGATCTGCTGGGACCATGGCAGAGCTGCCAGGGTTTGAGACATGAAAGATGCTCCTCTGAAATGCCCCTTTAAAAAAGCTGAGTGCTGAGCATGAGAGGGAAAAAGAGCATCAGAGGGGAGGAAAAGCCAAGGCTGGGCAAAGGCACAGAGCCCTGGCAGCCCCAGCAGCTCCAGAGCTGGGTTCGTACACAGAGCACACGCTGCTGACCAAACTGGGGTTTCACAAAGCTCAAAGATCTGACCAAACTGGGGTTTCACAAAGCTCAAAGATCTGACCAAATTGGGGTTTAACAGCTCAAAATCTGACCAAACTGGGGTTTCACACAGCTCAAAGATCTGACCAAATTGGGGTTTCACACAGCACACACATCTGACCAAATTGGGGTTTCACACAGCTCAAAGATCTGACCAAATTGGGGTTTCACACAGCTCACACATCTGACCAAACTGGGGTTTCACATAGCTCAAAGATCTGTCCAAATGGGGTTTCACACAGCTCACACAGCTCACACAGCTCACACTGCATACACTGCTGACCCAAAGGGGGTTTCTTCACACAGCTCACACTGCATACACTGCTGACCCAAAGGGGGTTTCTCTCACACTGCTCACACTGCATACACTGCTGACCCAAAGGGTTTCTCTCACACTGCTCACACCACTGACACTTTGCAAAGCACAGGTGAGCCACAGCACCTGGAGTGAATCCGAACTCTCAGCAAGGACACGGCTGATCCAACACCAAGGGAATGCATCCAGCCCAAATGCAGCTGAAGATATGCCACAACAGCTGGGAGAAGCAGAACCAGTATTCTGGCACACTATTAACACATTACCACGGCCATTTCACAGGAGATTTAGCCCCAGCTGGTTAAAAAACTAAACAGAAGAAACAAGTTTCTACCAAGACTTCTTTTATTTGTACTGTACCCACTTAATGAATCATGAATTTTAATTTAGTCTGACACGTGGATATATTTTTAGATTTGATTTTTGCATCTTTTGTACACAACTCAATTACCGAGCTAGGATGTGTTAGAGTGCTAAACCATGAACATTAAGAATGCCTTTTTCATGTAAACTGTCACAGCACCTGAGCAAAAGTTCATCTGAAGGCAGATGACATCAGCACAGAAAACTGAAGATGCAAAGATAACTTTAAAAGATCTGCCAGCTCTTTAAGCTTTACTGATAGAGGTATTTGCCAAAATGAATATTTTAATGGCAAGATTTCCACGGTTTTTGTGTCTGTCTGCTGCACACACAGGTGAGGTAGATCAATCTTTGTGCAGTACAGAGCACTTGGACAACACAAGGGTGTTAGGAAGTTACCCAGAAATGATTGAAGCACTCTGATCATAAAAATACAGCAGCAGTGGCAGCCAAGGGCTTGCCTGGAAAGCAATAAGCATCAGGTGGAAGACAGACTTTTGGAGAATTCATCACTCTTTTCCACACTGCCTTGGTTCCTTCACAGGAAAGGGAAGATGGACACGCGGGATGGAAAATATTGGAATCATTTACCAACCTCCTTTGTCCTTTTCCCATGTTATTCATTTTAAGGTGAATAACGGCCTTGTAAATGATGAATAAATGTGCCCTGAACACACCCACATGTTACAGAAACTGCTGGAGAGCTTAAAACCAGGCTTTAAGGAGGATAAGGGTAAAACTTCATTGTATTCCACTGAATTGGTTTAAAATCTGAAGAATATTCTAAGAGAAAACAAAAAAAAAAAGCAGCTTCTAAATATTGAAGTGGTCACAGTGAGATGGCCTCATTAGCCAAATAAACAGCAATGGTCATCCCAAAGTACATGGGGTAGACACAGGTGTGGGAATATCTTTAAAACTCTCATTTAGCTCTTACCATTATTACACCATTAATATTGTTGTGTAATTAATAGTCTAGTTTGCATTGCAGTATGATGAGGATTAACTAAATGATCCCCAGTGTCTGATTTGCCTGAAGGTATGGCCATAAAATATCCTTTAATTCGTGCAGTGTGAGAATCATCCCCAGCACTCAGAGCTGCCCTTTCCACACCGACCCTGCTGGACCCTGGGTGCTCCCACGATTTCTGAGTGTGGGGAGCATTTCTGTGCAGCCAGCAGGGACCAGGCAGCCTTACAGAGGTGGGCTGGGAACATTGCAGGATTTAATTATGCAAAATCCACACTTCAGACTCATGGATGAGCTGTCTCATAATGAGTGCCTCTCCTTGGCCAACCCCACCAGGCTGGGATGCTCTGGGAGGAGCATTCACTGGGTTTTTTAGCTTTAAACTTTTTTTAACAGTTTTATCTGTTGCCAAAGATGGGTATTGGTTTCACTGGCTGAGCCCTGTCTCCTCTGGAGCAATCAGAGCAGCCCAACATTGCAGAGCAATGAGGAGCAGCGACACAAACCGTGCCAGTGCCAGCTGAAGGGATGCAAATCTCCAGCCCAACATTCATAAAACATCTCAAAAAATGAACAGAAACCTCCAACAGCTTGTGAGGCTTTCAGTCTCTTCAAACCAAAACAACAGGGGCAGAGAGAAGCTGAGAATTGCACATAAACTGCATTGTTTGGGGTCAGGTTCTCTGGGGTCGAGCTACAGGAAGGCAGTGCCATCTCCCAGCACTCATTTCCTGCTGACACTAAGAAGGAGCCGTGACAGATGACTCCTCTGCACTATCCGTTTACCCCAGTTTTACAGCAGAGATCAGGAAATTTATTGGATTTTGCCTGGAAAAGAGACAGCACGCAATAACCCTTGTCTAGGAAGGATAAATAACGCGCTGAGCAGAGGGAGAAAAGCACCTCATCTGTTAATTGTAAGGAAAAGTGTAAAATCAATATGAACATCACAAACCAGGCAAAGCAGGTTCCCCATTTCCCTTCAGGTGTGAGCAATGCCAGAGTGCCCATATTTTAGGAGGAGGTCACTGCTGTCATTTTGCACGTTCTGCTGTCGGTCCTCTCCCCATTTTCAGCTCGTGGCTGTTTAATCCGTGCACTGACAGCTTTTCCCTGCTGTCAGCTGAAGCATTCACAAACCCTGGTGGATTCCTGGATCCCCAGCAGGTGACAGAGCCCCGGGTGCCTCCTTGGGTTCAGGTTTTACAGAGAACTGCTCCGTGTTTCAGGCTGGGCACGGTGGGGAGGAATGAAACAGCAGCGCCTCAACTCTTATCAAAACTCTGTTCAAAACACCCAGAGAGTGACAATGGCACTGCTGCTCCCTGTCACTGTCCCCAAACACCCAGAGCAGTGACAGTGGCACTGCTGCTCCTGTCACTGTCCCCAAACACCCAGAGCAGTGACAGTGGCACTGCTGCTCCCTGTCACTGTCCCCAAACACCCAGAGCAGTGACAGTGGCACTGCTGCTCCCTGTCCTCAAACACCCAGAGCAGTGACAGTGGCACTGCTCCTCTCTCTCAGTGTCCCCAAACACCCAGAGCAACTGCTCCTCCCTTTCAGTGTCCCAAACACCCAGAGCAGTGACAATGGCACTGCTGCTCCTGTCACTGTCCCCAAACACCCAGAGCAGTGACAGTGTCCCTGCTGCTCCCTTCACTGTCCCCAAACACCCAGAGCTGAGCTCTCCAGAGAAGGGAGGACATAAATGTGCAGAATTTCCCATCACAGCCCCAGATTTCTCCCAGCACATCAGGAATGTGCCCACTCAGGGCCACCTCAGCCATTTCCATTAAAACCTCACAAAAGCTCATGCAGTTCTGGACAGGCAGAAAAACAGCACAGAGCTCCCACTGAGAATATGTACACAATCATTAAATGTTGTTTCTCTGACCAAAAAAATGTTCGAATGTTTGAATCTAATGCATCTAATATAGTTAATTACCTGACAAGGAATTCTGATACTGCCCCAAGAGAAGAAGAAACAGAATGTTCTAAATAAAAGATGAGTTTAAATGGGGTGGAAATCACAACTTTCTTTACATGTAAAAGATGTTTCCTTCACTAGGATTTATCTGAGGGAAGTGGGAAATTGTATAAATTCTAAATTAAGCACCAGAGGCTATTCGCACTGTCTTTTAAATAAAATTAAACACCCACTCAGAGCCTTGGCAAACCAATAAATGGTACAAGCCAACAGAGTGAAGTATTTTTTGAGAGCTTTGTGTCTGAGCTACACAGACAAAAGGGGTTTAGTTGGGTTTTGGGGGGAGAGGACCAACATTTTCCTATTCTGAAATGAGAATTTTTAAAAAAGAATTTAACCAGGAGAGGTTTCCCCAGGGTTTTCAGCTGTAAGAGGACATTCCATTTGAATGTGCCCCACGTGCACCAACGTTTACCATTTAAATTAAATCAGTAAAAAATGGCTGTGTGATTGGAGCCACCCCGAGCTGGGCACACACATTTTCCAGGTTTCCATTCCATTTCCATTTCCATTTCCAAGTTGGGCTAAGCACAAAAATCAAAGTGACTGCACTCCCATTGATCATTTACATGTGCCATGCCAGGACTGAGCAGCAAAGAGAACATTCAAACCATTCCCTTTCCTCAATCATTCTGCAGTGTAAAGCTGACCAAAGATAAACCCAGTGAATTTAACAATACTGCTAATTATTCTCTTTGAAATGGAAAATTTCTGCAGACACAATAGTCTGCAAAACTTAATATCTTAATTCCTGTTAACTGAGAGGTGCCATGAAATAATTCCTTTGACCCAGTCCTATTATTAAATTAATTACATATATAATTTCTATTAAAGGGAATCAGGGAAGAATAAACAGATGCAATATAAATATGCCATCAAATCAAAAGCTATTAAAAAATAGCTGTAATTTTTCAGCCTCTGAGAAATAAAGAATCACTGTCCAAAGTGCTGCCTGCAAAACGTGGTGCCTAAATTTAAGGCAGAACTTGATGTCAGTCTATTACAGGGTCAAAGAAATGCAGCACAGGATCCATGACAGACAGGAATTCTTGTTGCTAAATTATTCTGCAAGTGAAGAATAATTTTCTGGTTTGACTGCAGGGAACAAAAACACCGAGCAGGGCAAAGCAGAGCATTGCTGAGTGTCCCACACACAACACCACGAGATAAACTCTGCACTGGCTGCTCAGACACATCCCCAGACACCAAAAACATTTGTACTTTTGGTGGTGCCAGCGCCTACAGCACAAAATGCCCTCTCATTTCAAGATTCCAACATTTCCTAAATCAAAATTAAGCTGTCATAATTTGTTAAAATTCATATTTCCTTATGTTGCAAACCAACCTCTCATCTACTTGTCTAAATTAAGATGGTCCTCACTTAAACACTCTCTCCATGTAACAAGCACCAGCAATTTTTGTTAGGTGCTGGTTTTGCTTTGTTTCAGACCTTTCCCATCTGTTCAGTTGTTTTCTGACAGAGGAAATTTCAAGGCAGACAGTGGCACTGAACTGAATACATTTTTGCATTTCATGTGTGGTTTTTTCCCTTTGTGCCTTACCCAAATTATGTATTTGTTTAGCTATGATGTAAAGGTGGAAAGAGGGCAGTGCCTTTTTCCTTTAATAATACTCAAAAAGTACTTTAATAAAGAAATCTTGTTATGGTTATATCATTGGCAAAACTCCATCCCAAAGCAATAAGATCCAAGGTCCTAATCCTTGTTCAAGCAAATTCCCAGGCCAGGAGACCTTCAGCCTTTATTTCTCTTTTCCCCCCGTGTTTGTTCAATAAATGAGGGCTCCAAAGGCAGCGAGGGACACCAATAACAGCAGAATTGGCTGCACAAACCTCTCCCCCACTGCCTTTTTCAATTCTGCTGCTCTGATTCTTTCCTTTCTCCGTCTACTCAATCTATAGACACCTTTGGCCTTCAGCAGCAGATCCATACTTGTAAAAAATTAAAATATACAAGTATTGTCCACGATTGGCTACTGAGAGCTCAATAAACTTTCCTCAGCAAAAGCACCAAGAACAGCCAGAAAGTTCTGCTCTATTTTAATTGTCATCCCCATAGAAATCATCTTACAGAGGCAAACTGTCTGTTTACTTGTCAGTCCCCCCTGAACACGATCATTTCAGATGGAAACATCCAATCAGATATTTTTCAATCCCAGAACTCACAAAGTTGGCTTTGGGATGTCAGCAATACGCTGTTTCCACATTTGTTGGAACAAAACAAACTGCAATATCTAATTCTATCCTGCTGCCCTTTGTGCCTCTGCCCAGAAGGTGATTTTCCCCCAATAACATTTTCTCAGCAATGCTAATATTTTCTCAGCAATGCTTTCCTCTGCTCCCCATGGCTGAAGAACAGCCCTGGACCCAGTTTCCAGCAAACACAGCCGTGTCAGCTCATTTTGGGAACATTCTCACGTAGGTTTCTCGCTCTTTCCTCCCCAAAGCAAGCTTGGCAAAGCTTTCTTTACAGACATCTTAATCACATGGAATGTCTCCATTCCTGCTGGGTCTTTTTTCGTTTAGTTTTTGTGATCCTCTAAAAGAATTGGAATGTTAACACATAAAACAAGGATTCCTCATTGCCAGGCTGGGTCTGATCCTTCCTGGCTCATGCACTCTGGAAGAAATTTGACAAAGGCACAGACAATACACATCCAGATCTATTCCAGTAACCTGCTAAAAATACTACAGGAAACCTACTTTAAATCTCATTTACAAAACATTTTGCAAAGCACTGGTGCCAAAAGCCTTATCATTCAGCTGGGCATGTTGACACCCACCAGCATTTTAACCAGAACTACTTTTGATCTCTGCCTTTCAACCTAACATTGAAAATATTTTATACTCCCACCTCTTCCAGCATGCTCAGTCTCCATGGAGACTACAGGACCATCACCACTTTTTCTCTATTTTTTTTTTTTTTAATTAACACCACGGCCACATGTCACTTGAGCGCAAATGCAGTGAAATTTTCACGGGCTTCCCACTCCATTTCAGTGGGATGATGGGGCAGTGAACCTTGAACAGGGCTGGCTGAGAAGGGTGGAAAAAAACCCCAAGGGAAGGGTCCAGTGCAACCCAACAGTGCAGGACTCTCAGACAGAATGATGTTCACCATTCTTTATTCCTACACAATCAAACAAAGCTGCATCTTCCAGTCCCTTTCCTGACAGCTCATAAAACGATACTATTGATCACCAGGCCCAAATTTGTAGTTTTGACAATAAAAGCAATTTGTTTGGGGAGGGAAATAACCCTATGAGGTGAATGCATGTGGTTTATTAACCTGAAAAAAAAATAATTCTTCTGAGCAATAATATGAAAGGTTAGACAGAACTTTTTAACCTTGAAGATTTTGACTTCCATTTTCCCCACTGAGACACTTTTCCCCTTTAGGAGAGCTTTTATTTTAGATTTGGGAGTGGAGCAGAGGGAGCAGTGAGTGCCTCCCTGCCACAGCTGATGTTTGTGAGCTGTTCAAGGTGCTTCCTGCCCTCACAGGAAGATTTTCAGGCAATTATTTACACATGGACAAGAAGCAGCTCCATGAGGATGGAGCAGGAAAAAGCCACTTTCCTACAGAACTCTGTGTCCTGCTCCTTTGTGTCCAACAAACTCCAAGCTCCTATTTCAGATTTTTCCACAGCTGCCTGTTGATAAGAATTCAGCTGCCTGGAGACTCTCTATGATGTTTTTCCTCTCCTCTGTGTAGTTTCATGACACATATAAAGAAATAACCATCTCTGAGTCATCTGTCAAATCTCACACCCTCATGCACAGGCAGCATGAAACTCATTTCCTCATAAAACCTGGCTGAAATCCCCTTTCCTCTCCAAAGAAAAACCCAATGAAATTAATGAAAAATTGACCCAGCTATAGCTACTTGCTTTATTTTCTTCATTAAAAATGACAAATGCATTCTCGAGCTAGGAGTTGTGTGCTACTGCTGGCTGTATTTATGGCAGAAATAAGCATAAGTTCCTTCCTTTGAAATAAAACATTCCACACCTATTATTAGTGAGAGATCTGCACAACACACTACGGCACCTGAATATATCCACTTGCCTTTGACATCTCTCTGAAATAGGAGGAATATTATGATGTTAAAAACAGAAAGCATGAATATTGTTGAGATATAAACAAAGAAAGAAAGTAATATCCACAGAGAGCAGAAACAATATGCAAATTAAGACCTAATGTAACTACGGGGGGGGAAAAAATCTCATATTTTAGGAGGAAAAAGCTTGAGAAATTGAGTTGACATCTTTATGCACGTTCTTTGAGATGTGGCTGGCACAGCATAAATTTCAGGTGAATTTAATCTACAATATATTGAAATTGCAATGGCCTAGTAACACACACATGTATGGGAGTTAATCTGAATTATTAGCATGGAAATCACTCTCAAGGCCTGATCTGTGCATTAACTTCTTTCATGTTTCTACCCTGGCCTTTGGGGGTGGGAGGGCAGCAAAAGCTGGGTGCCATCCTTTACAGCCACATCACTTCTTTTCCTTGGAAGATTCTGGAGTTTCCCAAATCCTCCCATCTTCAGGTTTAAGTTTTGTAGGAAATTGTGGGGATTCAATCTGCTCATGGTCAATGCCTCCACATGAGCTCAGTGCTGTCAGAGCAATGAAACTTCACCAGGACAGAGAAGAAACCTGCAATGATCTTAAATCCTTTCCAAGTTCATCCATAGGAAATCAAATCCATTCCAATTTTTGCCTTATTTCTTTTTTTTCCTAGGTCTATGCCTAGGTCTACATTATTTCCTTATACATGCCATTATTTTCTTATACATGCCTTATTTCTTTTTTTTTCCTAGGTCTACATTAAAGACCTCCCTCTGCATTTCTTTTCACCACAACACTTTCTCCAAACTAACAGCCCCTTCAAACAGAACACATATGGCTCTGTTAACTTTAATGTTTTAGTTTTGGGGACAATTAAGGCAGAAATGTTCCGCAGAATAATTGCCACACCGGGCTGTTTGAAGTGTCCTTTAATCTTCTGGATGATTTTAGAAAGTTCAGCTGGTTATTTCATTTAGGGATCAGGCTAAAGCAGCTCCCTGCTCCCCGTCCTCCTCTCCTGGTGAAATCACTGTGCCAATATTGTGTGTCTTGGCTGAGCCGCTGCCCCGAGGTGCAAAGCTGAAGATGAGTTCAACAGCTCTCGTTTCATTGCTGATTGCAGAGGCCACGCAGAGCTGCTGCTTCCCCTGCCTTAACACACAAATTGACTTTCTAATTTTAGAGCAGGAGAATTCTGCACGGGCACAGAGCAAAAAGGGCGCTTTTGGGAGGGATCTCAGTGCAGGTGAACTCTCTGAAAAGCCACAGCACCTGAGGGATACCTGGGGTTTGCCATGACAAATGGGATTTGGGAGCGCTGCCCCACAGCCAGATGTTCAAACACAGCCAGATGTTCAAACACCAACTGACACTGGGACTGGCTCGTTCTTGGGGAGATTCCTGATAAAAACAGCCCTGCTGTGTGGGGGAAAAGGGCCCCACAAGCCCTGATTCTGAAACTCAGCCAATTATTGTGTATGACTGAGGCCTGGGTAAAGAAAGGGATGTTAACAGCCTGCATGGAGGAGGAATGCCCAGTTAATTTAACAATACTGCTAATTATTCTCTTTCTATCCTTGAGAAAAGCATATTGGAATGTGGAATTGATAACGCAGGTGGCTGGAAATTATAAGCATTACTAATACTGTAGCTTTTGCAAACTCACCAATTATGTTCTGATTAAACTCTGCATTTTCTGATGAAAGCACCTGGATTATCATTAGCTGTTCATCAGGACTTTTGGGTGTGTTTACAAGTCATGATTCCAATCGAAGAGTAAAATCTCTATTTGTGGTTAATCCAAGAAGCAAAAGCAGCATTTCTTTTCATAAACAAGATTAATCCCTTAAACCACTGAACAAGAGGTATTTTCCTGGAGAATTACATAAGAATGATGAGAGTGCCAAAACTGGAAACCTAAAGCAAAGAGCAAAAACACAGCTTTTCCAAAACAACTGCTGATTGCCACCATCTCCGAGATTTGATCGTAAGGCTGCATTTCTAAAACTGTCATTTATCCCAAAACTCTGGAGACAGCTAAATTCTTGATCATTCACCACTGAGAGCCACTGCAAACAAGATTTATTTTCAGGTCGTTTATGAGAACAAAGCCTTGATTTTTTAACAGATAGTAATTTTTCATCAAGACATTGTAATTCTCTCTGAGACTCTTACGGACTAAGTCAGAGGTTTATCTTCCTAAAATACAGAAAACAAATGCAGAATGCACCCACAACCCCCCTCTTTTCCTCCGAGCTCTTTGGATGTGCATAAAATCAAAGCTGATTCAATCTATCAGAGCTTTAAAAGAACTGCAGTACAGACAATGGGTACACACTGAATGTGTAAATGTAAATGAACATAAAACAGATATTGGTGAGAGCATGGAAATACAAGATGTGCGTTTGAAAGCTACAAAAATAATTAAGACCACTCAAAAATTATTTGTTGCCCCATTGTCTGTTCAGTAGCTGGCAGTTTTGTAAAAAATGAAGCTATAAAATGAAGATATAATTTTTCATGTCAGAGGTGTATCTAGCTTTTGGGAAAAACTGGTTAAATTGTAGCCATTTAGCAGAATTTAGGAGAACAGCACTGTCTGTTTATATTAAAAGATGCTTAGAATTGGAAATCAACATTCAAAAATAGAAGAACGCGATGAAGTTTCTTACACTTCCAAGCAAGGACTCAAAGACTGGCAGGGGATGTGGTTTGGATAAATTTTGGATTTTGCATCCAAAATGCAAACCAGCGCTTTGTTTTCCCTATGAAAATCTACCCAAACTTTTCAAAACTGTGGATTTGGGGACAGGAGGGAGCTGTTATTTAAAAACATCGAGACTGACAGAGCTGCTGTGCCAAACTTTCCTGTGCAAAACGTCCCATGTGCTCATGTGCCACTGCTCCTAATGAATATTCATGAACGATTCATCCCACCCTGTCCTGATTTCTGCAGCTTTGGAAAAGCTTCTCTGCTCTGGATGTTGACAAATGTATAATGCATGGACAACGCAGATAATGCACTGCACATGCATTATATTTATTAGTCCTGTGCCCATTTTTATACTCATCCTTTGTTCTCTGCTGGGCCTTTTGTTTTCCTTGACTTCACTACTTCACACAAAGACCTGCATGTGTCTGTGAGAAAATTAATTGCTTCGACAATTAACAGGAAAATGCATCTCAGAGGAAACACTTCATCATCGATCTGTTTCCAGGTACAATATTTGCCACTTAGGAATAGATTAATTGGATTGGAAATTATTCAAGCTAATTATTTTCTCTCTAGTTTTGAGATTAAAAGGAAGACTTTAATAAACTGAAAATTAAGAAGTTCCACTCGGCACTCCACGAGCTCACAGTGGAAGGTCCTGCAGCAGTCAGTCCTAATTTGAAAGAACCTGCTCATCCTGTGACCAGGGATTGCTGGAGGAGCCTCTGGCTCTGTGTCACAGTTTAGGGGCCCAGTTTA
Source organism: Malurus cyaneus samueli (assembly GCA_009741485.1). Lineage (NCBI taxonomy): Eukaryota > Metazoa > Chordata > Aves > Passeriformes > Maluridae > Malurus > Malurus cyaneus. The sequence continues at coordinate 735,127 of CM019228.1, read as the reverse complement.
TCTCCTGGTGGCATCACTCTGTGCCATGTTCAGGGGCCCTGTTTATCTCCTGATGCACCACCCTGTGTCACTCTGTGTCACCATTCAGGGGCCCATTAATCTCCTGGTGCCACCACTCTGTGTCACAGTTTAGGGGCCCAGTTTATCTCCTGGTGGCATCACTCTGTGCCATGTTCAGGCACCCCATTTGTCTCCTGGTGCCACCACCCTGTGCCTCTCTGTGCCATGGTTCAGGGGCCCTGTTTGTCTCCTGATGCCACCACCCTGTGTCACTCTGTGTCACATTCCAGGGGCTCTGTTTTTCTCCTGATGCCACCACTCTGTTCCATGTTCAGGGGTCCATTTATTTCCTGATGCCACCACTCCGTGCCACTCTGTGGCACTCTGTGTCACCATTCAGGGGACCCGTTTATGTCCTGATGCCACCACCCTGTGTCACAGTCCAGGGGCCCCATTTATCTCCTGGTGCCACCACCCTGTGCCACTCTGTGCCATGGTTCAGGGGGCTCTGTTTATCTCCTGATGCCACCACTCTGTGCCACATTCAGGCCCCGTTTATCTCCTGGTGCCACCACCCTGTGCCACTCTGTGCCATGGTTCAGGGGACTCTGTTTATCTCCTGATGCCACCATTCTGTGCCACTCAGGCTGCTCTTGCTGTGCCAGCCTTCCTCTTCAGTCAGGGCTAAGAGCATCCCCAGCCAGTGCTGCACCAAACCATGTGGAGATGGGGCTGCACTGAGGTGCAGCTGGAGTTATGGAAATACATAAACCTGGATTTAATTTCCAGCTGGTTTAGAAAACCACACGCAGGAAACAGAGGAAAGCAGCACAGTCTCACTGCCAGCAGCAGAGCTCACCTGCTCCACAGACTCCATGCTGCAGTTCACAAATCTGGGCTTTAAAAAAGCTCCCAGTAAACAAAGATTTCTGGAAAAAGACAGTATCTTGTCAACATGGAAGGTATTTCTCACATATTTCAGCTAAAGCTGAGAAAAAGGCAGGCAGGCATCCCTGCCATGTGCCAGGGACAATCTGTCTCAAGAAGGGCTGGTGACATTCGCCATCCATTCAGCTAATTGCACATTTGAATATTAGCTTCAGGTAATCCCTGAAACTAAGACTAACATGAGCACATTTGCATAAGTGCAGGCGATCCCTCAGCTCCTCCCTGATGATGAATTTGTGCCACAGAGCCATTCCAGCCATGGATCTGGTCTGTGTTCCCCTCCTGGATGTGAACCAGGGCAGATTTGTGTGGGGTGGGCACGTCCCCAAGAACTGGGACCCCACATGTGCCCAGTGTCACCCAGAGCAGAGCAGCAGAGCTGCCAGATGCTCACATTTCCAATTGTTCCTAATACAAAATCATATTTGTACTTCAGCCACAAAGAGCTCCCAGTGTTCCTGAGTAACAAAACTGAGCACACCTTAAACGACCCCAAACTTTCCCAGACAATCCTACCACAAATCCCTTCCCTTGCAGCCTGCCTTGTTTCCATGGATGGTGCAGCCTGAATCCCCACTCCCACACACTCGAAAATGTACTTTTGTCTGGCTTCTTATGTAACATTTTCTCTGTGCACTCCTCAGCTCAGCTGTGGTGCCAAAGCATGGTACAGAACACACGATTCATCATTTACACACTGAGGATGGATTTCACACACACACACCCAGACTCTCACAGAGATGCAAATGCAAAGCACATATGACAGCAGCTCCAGAAAACTCTACAAACTCATCCTCCAGACTGCACCTTGGGCTGTAAAACACTTGCCAGGCTGGGTGTGCTGGAGAGGGGGAGGCACTGCAGATCCCACTGGGGAGGAGGGAATCACATCACACACGCCTTTCATGGAGCCCAAACACCCAGAGAACACCCAGAGAACACCCAGAGAACGCACAGAGAACACCCAGAGAACGCACAGAGAACACACAGAGAACACACAGAGAACACACAGAGAACACCCAGAGAACACACAGAGAACACCCAGAGAACACCGACACACCCAGAGAACACCCAGAAAACACCCAGAGAACACACCAGAGAACACACACAGAGAGACACACAGGAACACCACAGAGAACACAGAACACACAAGAGACACCGAACACCAGAGAACACCCAGAAACACCACAGAGAACACCAGAACCCGAGAACACACAGAGAACTACACAGAGAAAACCAGAGAACACACAGAGCCCAGAGAACACCCAGAGAACACCCAGAGAACACCCAGACAGCTCTGAATGCAGCCCCACCCCTGGGATTGCTGTCCTGTTCCCAGGTTTACACACACACATGGCTGTGTCACAGTCAGTGACACCACAGCCACAGGGCATCATCCTCTTATCCCAACCCCACTGCTTTTACTGCCATGGAAGGAATGGAAATTTCAAAAAGGGATCCAAGACACGCTGCCATTCCAGAGAACTGTCACTGACGTATCTGTACAGTAGGAGCAGAAGCCATAAAATAATGCAAATAGCCAGGGAAGCCTTGTCCCTGCAGGTGAAATTTATTTAGGATTGGTTTTACGATTTATACCATCACCAGACTGTGTTACATAACTCCTTTAACCTTCTAGTCCATGCATGGTTTTATGTTGATTTAGATGTGACAGATTTAATGATTTTTTTCATCCAAAACATGGGAATTCCCATGTCTCAACAGCAACAGGCATATTTTTAGCCTCAGCTCATATTTTAAGTCATCCACTCACTTTCCAACTCTCTCAGTAATTAGTATTACTTCTTACAAGATTTCCTCCAAGGGAAAAAAAAAAATCAACAGCACCATTAGAGATATTTTCACAAGACACACTTTTGCATTTAATATTAGATTTTAATAGATGGGAGATTACTCACTTGCTGTCTCTTTTGTAATAGAGAGCAAACTGGTTTTGTCCCACTGGAATTGTTATTTTGGGCTTCTGGGCAACCAAAGGTTTAAGAACTACAGTGCAGAGTAGCACAAACACAGAGCAACCATAATGATGATGAATCCTGAAGGTTCTTAAGGGAAATCATTCCTTCTCAAGTTTAAAATGATATTTATTACACTGGATAACAGCGGGGTAAAAATACAGACACTAAATATGAATGAGGTTCTCCAGACTGTTGGAGATGTCCTTTAGCTACTTCAACAGCAGAAAAAAGGAGGGGATCTGCTGTGCAAGGGAGGTGACAGAAAAACCCACAGAACACCTGCACTTTGCCCAGGAAGGGAGGGCAGAAATCCCAACATATCCATGAATTATCTGCTTTTTCTGGAACTGCCTTTTGTCAGCTGATTACTTTGCCTTAGATTGTTCCCATCAAATTATTTGATTCGCAGTTCTTCATGCCAAGAACTCTTGATGAAAGGGGATTAACCCCTAATATTATTTATTGTTTTCAGATCAGTTAACTGAGGAGTTACAGGATCTGCAGGAGACCTCTCTAGATGATTCCTTCCAGCAAAGTCAGGCTGAACATTGTGCTAGAGAACCTTATTTTATTCACATTATTTGGGAAACTCAAAGAGAACAAACCTAATTACCAGAGCAATGTAAACACAACTTCTGAGATGTTCTGTAATTTCACATCATCACAACAAATAAACTGTGGGAAGCACAGGGGTTTCAAATAGCACAGAAAGGAAACAGAAAAACCCAAACTGTGCTCAGTATGAAACTCTAAGAGTACCCAGGATAAATATGTTTACAGCTGATCATCACCCACATGTCTCAGAAGTATAAACAGAGTTAAACTCTGCTGTTTCAGAATTAAATTAACATGTTCTGTCTGCCCAACAATAGATATCTTAATGAATTACATCAGCAGCAACAATGCTGAGAGAACAGACAGTTTTTTCAGGCTGAATAATTACTCTCAGAAAGCAATTTCAAAACCACTTAAAAGGTACCACGTTTCTCCCTTCTCTCCTGTTTCCCTCAATAACAAAACTAGGATTCAAAATGAATAGCAGAAATCCTTTTTGCCCAGAATTCACATAAACAAATACTGTATTAGGTTGCCACCAAAATTCCCAAATACAGAGCTTAGCCCAGCCCTTCACCCCCAGGGCCTGTCCAGCTCTGTAAAGATCACTCTTGAACACATTCCCTTCTGAAAGTCTGATTTCTGCTGTCTCTTTCTTGCTTTTGTTTCATCATGACAAACTGAAGCTCACATGATTCCCACAGGATGTGATGTGACAAAATAAAAAAGGAATTTCTTGTACTGCAAGATGCATTCCTTCCTCTAATGGAGCAGAAACTTCTCTTTCTGAGCAATAATACATTTCTAGGTGATAAAGTCACGTGAGCACATGAGAGCAAGGAAAAAAAAATTAATGGTGATCTAAAACATTAAACTACTTTTATGAAGCATTTTGATGAACACCAGCAAGAGACAGAGTGTAATTATTGTGGCCATTAGGCTGTTATTTATGTTAAATTTGTTGCTCTTGTTGGCTTCAGAAGTGTTCCAGGAGTGCAGCACTCCTGAGAGTCCATCAAATGTATGGCAAATGCAACAGGAGAATGAGCAATAGCTCTCTGCACTGAAAAACAAACGTTAAATAACTGAATTGGAAATTAGGAACAGGGGCACTGAGGACAACAGCACAAATGCAACAGAAAGAAAATATTGTGTAGGAAAATCAAAGGCAGTGTTGCCATGCATTTTCCTGTCCCTGTTATTATTTAATATCAAGTTAATCTATTCAATTATAAAAGTGCTAAGAAAATTAGGCACTGAAATAGAGTACCATGAATAAATGAGGATATAGCTTAGAATACACAGTGTGTCCACATTCTCACAGACTGATTGAGCCACTGAAAATCAGTTTCTCTGATAGCAGCATCTGGTTTTAGGCAGCACAAACCAGCAGCTCCTTCAGTGCTACAGAACTGAGGAGCAGAAGTATCAAAACAAATTATGTCCTTGTCACATTTTCAGAAAAAAGGGAAAGGGAATTGCTGAGCAAAACTCATCCATTATGGAATTGAAATGCATTTGGAGATAAGGCAGGAAATGGTCATTCAGGCTCTACTCAGAGATGGCCAGGCTTTGTCTGTTATTATTTTGCATTTGGTTGAATCAACGGCTTCATTCCTGCCACAAGCACAGAGAAAGTAATGGAATGGGAATAACGAACATTTATACCCAAAAATACAAACACAAATAAAATATTATAAAAGGATCACGACACCCATTAGCATCACAGCAGAATATCTCATCCAGTGCCTCCACAGCAGCTATGGATAGAGGGAAGTGCTATGAGTCGTGTTCTGCAGATGAGGAAAACCCAATTAATCTTCATCTTCAGCCACCCCAGTGATTTTCCAAGCCCATCCCACCTGGCAAGATTCCAGTCCAACAGCAATCCCAGAAGAAGAACAGTCAGGAACCCAAATCTTTGACTTCTGGCTATTCCTCTCCTCAATCATCCCTGGCACAGCAGAGATGCCCCATTTCAGGCACAGTGAGAAACAGCACTGACCCAAGAAGATATTCTGGAAATGCAGTACTCCTTAATCTCACCATTCTATTTTATTTTATTCACCTCATTACACCAGGAATCACCAAAAATAAAACCAGCCAACTTCCAAAGGCCCTATTCCTAAAGGATAGCACAGATTAGGATGCATCTCCCGGATTCAATCAGTGCTTGAAGTGTTTCCCCATCACATTTCTGATCCACTGTTCCATTCCCATCACACCTTTTTCTCTTTTTGGTCACCTCCTTGACAGGAGAGGGTGGAAGATGGATGTTTCACAGGGAAGAACAGAAGTGCTGTACAGATGCTACAAGTAGTAAACCCATCCAACAATCTCCCAGGTCAGGATTTAGTGTTACAAAATTAGGATTGCCTGAGAATGAAACCAGAAGAACTGGGGAGAACTTTCTAATTGCTGCACCATTAATCTGGAACACTGTCGCAAGCCCATAATAAGCAAAGCACGAGACCTTCAAATCACAGTTGACAGATGAGTTTAATTAGTGATTCTCAGACAGAATCATAATATTTGCTGTTAATATTCATTGGAAAACACCCTGCTGGCTGTGATAATATTTCTATGTTAATCCTGTTAGGATAAGCTCGGGGTGCCAGAGCCTCTCCAAACAAAGTGAGGGATACATTTCAGAGCTGATAAGGACCTGCTCTGGCATTCTGCCGTTTGTCACCACCAAAGTGCCTCCCTAATCCGTGAAATTACACTTGTCACACTGAGTTAGCTTTATTAACACTATTTCCTGATCCATGTAACACTATCAGGAACACAAAGGTACTGAAGATGCAGTTAATTAACATTGCCACCTTTGCAGCCGTGTGACCAGACCTCTGACTTTTAGGAGAAATTAAAGAATATGCAAACAGAGTTTGTACAATTCCTAAAGAACTATGGAGGCAAAAAACTTGGTAAGGGACATCAATATTTAACTGTCACCCACTGTCCCTATTTGGTGACATCAAACATGTCTAGGCAAGGATAAAATTATTTCCCAAAAACTGCAGAACACACTCTCTTTCCCCGTTTAATGCTTGAACCTACTTCTTAAAATGCACAGCTAAACAGACGCAACAAAATTTAATGAGGAAAACAATATACTGGAAAATGCATCGCAAATACTTTGCACTCTTTACAAAGAGTGAGGAAGAAGTTCTCAAAAGTGAGAAAATCACAAAATCTCAGCTGAGAACTCGGATGGAAGGAATCAAAGCAGAAGTTCCAGGAGAGCTACACCCACACCTTGTCCTCACGTGATTTTCTTTCCAGTAAAATCTAAAATGTGTATGAGCTCATATTCCTTTGAATAAACACGAAGCACTGTTTATACTCAGCATGTGTGAGTACACAGAATCCTCAACCACTGCATGAAAGATGACATAATAATTCATTTTTTTGTGTACCAGGGGTCATTTTAAAGGCTTGCCACAGAATGATGAATAGTGAAGGGAAGTTAAGTTGCCAAGATTCAATTCCCCCACGAGGCTGCTTTATATTTTCCTGCTGAGGAGGAGAAATCAGGCAAATGCACTCAACGGGCCCAACAAGATAAAGTGTGATGGAAAACTCCTCGTTGAAATCATCTTTGATTTTGATCCAATGCCCATTTCAGGCAATGGAAATATTCCTGCTTTCCTCCAGCAGCTCTGAAAGGGGATTCTCAACAATCTGACAGGCAGAGCTCAGCAGGAGGGAGCTCTCACCCTGACACACACATTTCTCCTTTGACCAACGACATTCAGTCAGATATGAGACATAAATACTTGACAGGAGAAAGGTTCAGGTACCACAGCAAAGGAATTGTGCAGAATCTGAGTTATTATAAAGAGAAAGTGACTCCTGCCCATGATTACAAAGAGAAGTTCTTCCCTTCCTCTTTTTTTTTTCCATACACGCAGATTGCAAGGAGATGGAACTTCCTAATTATTAAGTTCAGAGGGTATTGACTTACAAATTATAAACCACATAATAAATCCCCCAAACCCTATTAGATTGTGTAAAATTTCAGAAGTGAATCCCACATTAACATGGACAGTTTTCTAACAGCAATGCCAACCACAGAGCAAATGCAGTCGGGTCCTTGTGAATATGCACTTGATTTTCAGTTCCACAAGTAATGAAAAAATCCCAGCAAATTATACAAAAATGTATTCATTAAACCAAAGACTTGTGACTAAAAAAGGAACATCCACCTGCCAGATGAAGGCATTTTAAACCAGGACAATGCTGCAGAATGGGAATGGAAAATAGAAAATCTACTTCCTTCTGCAGATTAAAAATTCATATAAATCTCACCAACAACATCAATAAGTCACAGATGACCAAAACAAAAACAAGAAAGAAACCCAAACAAACAGAGGAAAAGGACCCAACCCACCAAGAAAAGACGAAGTAAAATTAATAAATTAAATAAAAAATCCACTACAAATAGCTGCATAAAGACCCCCTGCTATAATATCTGCCACCAAATAATTTGAAAAAAACAGAACTAGCCACAATCAAATTCTAAGATACAAACCAAGTTCTTCTAAATAGTTTGTGAAGACAGTATTTCCTGCTAGCTTTACTTCCCTTGATTACTGGGATCGAGTAACATTTGTGTGGTGGAACAGCATTGCAGCACAAAACAAAGCCACAGCTTTTCCCAAAGCATTTCCTGTGACCTACAGGAATATTCACCACAATCACAGCAATGTTTAGAAAAGGAACAGCACCCATCAGTGGTTCAAAGCCATGTGCCATGGTTTTACTTGGTCTGATTTTTTGGTGATGGGGGGATGGGACCAAGAAACCACAAAGATGGCTCCTGTGAGAAAGTTCTAGAAATTTTCTCCTTCTTCTCCAGCAAAAGGAGCCCTGCCCCCTGTGTTTTAGAGCCAATCCATTGTGGCTCTGAGGTTGATGGACAGGCTGCCCATCAGGCCTGGCCCAATTGCACAGATTGGTTACACCTCTGTGATGATGTATCATCTGGTATTTAAGGAGAATTCAAAACAAGATAGGGGCAGCTGCCATTTTGTAGCTTTAGGTTGTTAGTATTTAGTTTTAGTATCATGCACTGGGGAAAAAACAGAGCAGGAGGGTGAGGAGATGTAAGCAGAAAAATGGAGACCTAAAGATCACAGTATGGAGAAGATGGGATTGGCTTGCTGTGCTTTTTGCTGTGGTTCTCGAGCATGGAGAGAATCAGTTGTTCTCAAAAAGGACTATTTCACCATTGAGAGAGACACCTGAATAGAAAAAGGAGAGCGACCTCGCTCTGAGGAAAAAAAACCTGGCCTTTGAGGAACAAAACCTGGCCTTTGAGACTGGACTAAGCAGCCAAAAAGGAGGAAGAGGCTTGGCCCCCACGACAGCACGTTCCAAACCCACCTGTCTGCGGAGGCTGCAGCTCTCCTCTGGCACACGATGACGGCCGGGGCGGATTTCCCTGTGTGATCCACGCTCTCCCTGATGTCCCACACGTACGGGCTGCTGGCTCTCACACTGGAAACGTTCACACCTTTCTTCACCTTCGCCCTGCAGGAACACCGAGATATTTCACCAATTAGGTAGGAAATGTCAGCTCCATCTATTGCTTCTTTGCCCATCATGTTCTCATTACTGCCCCACAGAAAATGCCACCGTTCATTAGAGTTCAACAGCAGGACAAGGAAAGGAGATGGGAGAATTAATTAAGATTTGCACATTTTGAAGAAATGATCTCAAGATAGAAATCTGACTGAGCTAATGGTAATTACAGCTTTAGCCATAATCAGTTGCAGGGTGGGTATGTTCTGGAGCAGCTCCTCGCTCCTGCTCTCCCATTATCCACTGGCACCACTGGGCATGTAAAGGCTCTCTCCTGGCACAAGTCTGGAGAAGAAAGTACCATTTTTGTTGAAAAATAAATCAGCTTATATCTGAAGGGCCATTGCGAGGGCTCATTACAACCAAAATCCACCTTTTTTCTCCCCCCTTTATGGATTACTCAAAGATTAACTATCTTTGCTCCAATTTTTATCACCTTTTTGACTCCACAACATTTTCTTTTAATACTGTTGGGTTTAATTGTCCTGGCAGTTCTGAACTTAAAAATACTCAGAAATAATATTATTATTTCTAAAGTAACTGATTTCTATAGAGCTCTGCTTCCACGTGTGAGGTTGAACAGGAAAATCCCTGTGGCAAAGTGTCACCACCATTTTAGCTGGACTGGCCTCTGTTCAGAGATCTCTCTAGTTCTCTGTGAAAGAACAACACTTCAGGGTTTGCACGTTAAAAAACAATAACCAGAATCACAACTGGAAGTTATTAACCACAGGTGGAGAAGAGGAACTTTCTATGGAGAGAGACACACTTCCAAATATCTGTTTCAATTCCTCTTAGCAGGTGTTGCATTCTTGAATTCTCTCTCTTTAACTCAATGTGTATCTTTAGGCTCTACTGAATTACCCCACAGGTACAAATACAGTGTTGGCCAAATTACTGAATTAGGAGTCCCCAGTGCTGTTAACTTCTGCTTCCTCAATGTGTTTACAACAAATCATTGTGGTCAAGCCTCGTCTAGGAGGTGTCAGGAAATGAAGTTTAATTACATTTCCTTAAAATCTCCTACATAAAATCCATTCAAGATCCCAATTCTGCTCAAACCCCCCCAAAGGTACGTGAGTTCTTTGTCTCAGCAGCTGCTGCCATGCAGAGATGTTAACAGCAGCCAAACAAGCACTGTCAGCTCTGCCTCCACACAAAATTACTCGGGAAATCTTTGAAGGACAAGATCCACACAGATGTTTTCAGAATAAAAAGCCAAAGGATTCCTTCAACTGTCTTGAACAAAAAGGATTATATCTCATTTATTGCACCACTAATTCAATAGCAGTGGCTGCAATTTCCTTAGCACACCTGGAAGAATAAATACACGAAGGCTGCCAATTTTTTGTGCAATTTCTTCTATGCTAATTTCACCAAATGAATTTTAAGCAGGAGCAGTTAGTGCTGCTAGACCACAGACATCCCTCAGGACAAGAGATCAGTGGTCAAAGAAGAGTGGAAATTAAACTCCATTCCTGACGTCTCCGAGAGGGAGCAGGAAAAGGCCACACAGTCTGGATGAGACATTTCTCAGCAGTGTCTGGCTGTTCCTGGGGACTGACAGCTCTCCTGCCTTCCTGCTCCACCTCAAGGAAGGAAAACTGCTGGGTGTCAGCTAAGATCAGCGATAGCAAAACCATCCCTGCTCCACAGGGAAATTTGGGTGGCTCAGGTGTTGTGCAGGCAGCGTGGCTGTGAGTCAGAACTCAGCCCTGGAGCTCTCCAAGGTGGTTTTTGTAGCTGAAGGAGTCACTGTGGGGTTTGGGGGACTGAGCTGAGCTGTTGGACTTGAAAAGCCCTAGCCTGGCTGGAGCTGAGCTGATCCCAGAGCCAGAGCTCTGAGCTTTTCAACAACACCTTAGAATGGCTGTACAACAGCTATGTTTTTTTACATTTTATTAACAAAACTGGCATGGAATCGAGAAAAAAAAGCAGCCTTGGACCATAGCAGAGGCCACCTGGCCCAGCTGGCACACCTGCAATAGCTGTAGTGCCATGGAAAAGCTGTGCAGGGGCTCAGGAAACAGAGACACGCTGAAAACTGAAGAAAGCTCTCACTTGTATCTTAAAAAGCTTTAAAAACCGGACTCAAATAAGTGTAAAAGCATAGACACAAAACTGATGGCACCCTCTTATTTTCTGTTGGGATTCCCTTAAATGCCAGGCTGAGCAGGTAAACCAGAAAAACAGACATAAAACCAGTAGGACGAGCTGAGTTTGTTTATCCTTGACATTCACTTTATCCAATGACAAACTGCCATCCTGTACTGATTTCTAATGCTTCCCAACAAATGCAGATCCTAGGGGTAAATACAGTCCATAAAAGAGATAAAGTCTAATTAAGTCATCTGTGAAGAGCTCGAGTCCAAATTTTACTGCATACACTAATACAAGTTTGTTGTTTTCTATAGAATTAGAGCTTAGGAACTCCTTCTGAGAAATGAGGTTAACACACTTCCATTAAGTATAACAGAAGCTTCAATTCCTCCTCCCAGGAAATGTATTTTTTTTTTCCTTCAGTACATCTCAAAGCTGTTTGGCAATTGCAGAATTGTGTTCACCCCGTTTACAATGGCAGCAGCACTTTGCAATTGCCAAAGAATGACCTGGGTGAAGCAGGGTTAATAATAACTGAAGGTGTGTTTTTTGTCACAGATAAACCTGAGCTGAGAGCACGGCGGCTCTGCCCGGGCTCAGTGACTCTCAAAATGCTCTTTATTGACTGTCGTGGCTGTCACAGGGCACAGCGGCTCTGACCCCCGGGCCAGCCGCTCGGTTCACACACAGGGCAGCCGCAATTTCTGCAGTGCAGAGCACAAACCCTGCACGGCAAAGCCTTTCCCTGTGCTGACAGAACAGTCCGAGCACAGCCCATGGTGGATCTGCAGCCAGGAGCTCCGGGAGCGCTCCGTGCCCTGCGCTTTGGGCACAGGCTGGTTCGTAAAAACGAGCAAAGAACGGCCACAAACATTTCAGTGGTGGCTGCTTCGGGGTTGTTGTTTCTTTTCCAACAGGAGCCGATCCAGCTGAACACCTCGGTGCTGTTATTTACCGCTGGATCACTGCTCACAGCGCAGCACATCACTTAGCGAGGCTCGCCAGCAGCTCACCCCTCGCACCAAATCAATCACGGCAAACAAAGCCCTCGGGAGGCCACAGTCCCTGAAAACCCGTCAGTGCTGACAGGGTACAAATCAAGGGAAAGGAGAAACAAAAAAAAACACGGAAGGAACTCCCAGAATCAATACATCACAACTGAAATCAAGGAAATACATTACCTAAGTGCATAAAGACAGCGATTCCCAATTCTATCCCCTGACCCACTAAACACTGTGTTTACTCTGCTGATAGAAGAGGCTGCAGCTCCCATTAAAATGCAGGCGACGTCCTCTCTCATTTATCAAAGTGTCTGGTTTAGCATCTCCCAGTCTCTGCAGTTTACAACCAGTTAGCGCTTTGCTTTCAGCCCGTGTCATTACTGCGGACTGGTAATGGCTGTGAAATTGTTACTGAAGTGTGGGATAAAGTGGAGCAGCTGGCTGCCGAGAACGGCACAGAGCCACCGCCGAGCGCTCCGAGCGCCGCGGGGACCGGGACAGGAGGGACCGGGATGGGAGGGACCGGGATGGGAGGGACAGAGAGGGACAGGAAGGACAGATAGGGACGGGAGGGACAGGAGGGACCGGCACGGGAGGGACAGGAGGGATCGGAGGGACAGGAGGGATCAGGAGGGATCGGGGGGGACAGAGAGGAATCGGCACGGGAGACACAGGGAGGGACAGGGACGGGAGGGACAGAGAGGGACGGGAGGGACAGAGAGGGATCTGGAGGGACAAGAGGGATCGGGAGGGATGGGAGGGATTGCAGGAACAGAGAGGGATCAGGAGGGATCGGGAGGGATGGGACGGACAGAGAGGGACAGAGAGGGATCGCAGGGACAGGGAAAGATCAGGAGGCACGGGGAGGGATCGGGAGGGATCGGAAGGGATCGCAGGGACAGGAGGGATCGCAGCCCCATAGAGGGATCGCTGCCCCAGCCCTGGCGCGGGAGGGAGAGCAGAGCCGCGGATGATGCGCAGAACCGCGGATGGATGAGCAGGGCCGAGGATGGATGCACGGAGTCGCGGATGGATGCAAAGGGCCGCGGATGATGCTCAGGGCCGAGGATGATGCGCAGAGCCTCGCACAGACCCGCGGATGATGCGCAGAGCCGCGCACAGACCCCGCTCCCCTCTCATCCCCGGCACAAACAGCGCACGGCCCCGGCCCGACACGGAACCCAACCCCGAGACAGCTCGAAATAAAGATGCTTTAGACCCGTGACATTGAAGTTCGCTTTTTATCACTGTAAGCGCTCAGGGCGAGCATCTGTGGGAACCTTTCACGGTGCTTCTGAGAAAGCGAGCTACTCCTAACATCAAAGGGAGAAAAGAAAAGGAGACTGTTAACATTGGCCACCGCTGGCTGTCATCTTGTCACCAGTGGCACTGGGAGGTGGCAGATAATGGTCTGCACACGGGGGCAGTTCCGAGAGCTCCGAACACAAAGCACAGGGCCTCTCAATCTGCCTTGTCACTGTATCTCCCCAAAGCATTTCAGAAATACCTACAAGGGGCTTCTATTTCTGTTTATCTTGAGCCTGACCTTACCCAGCACTGGAGAGAGCCCAAAGCAGTGCAGGATGGCAGCCTTCCCTTTGCCAATACCCAAACCCACAGGACAGCAGAGAGGCTTTCCCCCACCAGCCCATTTCAAACCAAAGACAAGAAAATGTGAGCAGAAATGGGCTCAGGGTGGGACTGTGAAAACTTGCAGCGTTTTATGCACAAAGTATTTCCCTGCTCCCTTAAATCAGTGCATTTGACTTTGCAGCGAGTAAGAATTGACCTGGTTTGTGTTTCCTGCCCAGAAAAGCTGTGGTCAGAGCCATTTCTGCTCACAGTTTCCTGTCTCAGGACTGTGCCATGGGTTGCTCCTCTCACAGGCTCTTTCCAGTGCCATCACCTCTCAATCCATTGCTGCTCCTGGAGCTGAAACATCTCATCTGCACTCCCTGAAGCACCACTGAGCTCAGACGGGGCTGGAGGGCAGAACCAGCCCCTCCAGGAGCTGTCAGATCTCCTCAGGCTCTTTCTGAAGAGCAGAATTGATGTAACACTTGAGAGGAGGTGTTTTGGGGCCCTTTGGGGATCCGAAGGCAGGGATGGATGTACTGTGCCATGACTCAGCTGTGCTGCACTCAGAGCTCCCTGCTCGCTTCTCCTGGTGCTGCTGTGTGCAGAATCATCGCTGTTAATGCTCTGAGAATGTTCACTGCAGCCATCCTGGCAGGAGCTGAGCTCACCCTGCTGCTCTGCGTTGTTTAAATGAGGCTGTTTTGATAGCAGAACACTTCGGTCTGACATTTACATCCTGATGTTTCACCTCCTCCCCTCCCTGAGGCCTCTGGGCTCAAGGAGTCATATTCAAATGCACGAAAATATCACAAAGCAGCAACATTTTTTCTGACTTTATTTCAGGACAGACTTTAAAAAAAATTTTGGAGTACCAGAATTGAAGACAACATTGGAAATACAGGTTTGTGAATGCCAAAAAAGCTGGAAAGCTCATGAACAGCACTGGGATGGGAATGAAGAATGTTAGAGAGCTCAGCAGACTTGGGAGTGAAGCATTAAGCCAAGACTGCTCGTGAAAACAAATCCCACGGGTAATTCAGTGCACAGGCAGCCCTTTGTCTTTCCAGTCTCCCTGAAAGTCCATCCTTGGGCCAAAATCCATACCTATTTGAGAAGCCCTGAGTAGATTAGATCAAATGAACCATTCCACAGCGCAGGAAGGACTGGCTGGCATTTCTGTTTCCAGCATTTCCATTTCAAGTTTTATGTACAACATTAGGGTGATGCTAAATATACACACTTTAAGGCCATCCTCTCCTTTTGCCTCCCTCTGCAGTTTCATTGCTTTTTATGGCTGAAGCTAATATAGGACAGGATGGGAGCCTGAAAGGGGCTCTTTGAACATCAGTCCAAAATAAAAGTGGCTGTCATTGAGCAAACAGGCAGAACTCGGCCCGTTTTTGTAAGACTCAAGGCATATTTGCTGTGAGCAGATGAAAACCAAGTGTACAAAGGCTTTGTGGATCTGTATCTATCACAAACCCCTAAGAAATTTAGACCATTAAACCCAAAAATTATTTCCCCATCAGGAACAAGACTTTGAAGTCAGAACTCTTTCAATAGAAGAAACTGTATTTGAGAAGGGCCTGTTTAAACCAAGTGGTTGAGAAGTGGCTTAAATGGCTGCACCTTTCTCAGTTCAGCAGGAAAGGCAGATCACAGAAAATAGGTCATGCAGTGAGACACTTCAGCCCAACCATCTGAATGGCTGAGTTTAATTCCATAATTAATTTTGGCATGGCTTATGAAAGGTGGGATTTGGACGCCGTGATTTAATGTGCAGAGCTGGCTTCTGTAAGGATTTTTTTTGTTCTGTTTCCCCCATTGGATACTCCATGCACAAAGCAGTGTTGTCAGTTGTTTTCAAAGATGCCTCGAAGTTTCTCCAGATTACACTAATAGTTGCACTGATTGAAAATCCACAGCAGCAGAGAATGGGGAGTCCCTGAGATCCTGATGGAGTTAGAATAATTTATGGAGAGCGGTCTAGCACAACATCAGCTATTTAAAGCTGTATGATATACCCACAAACTCTTATTAAGGTCTGTGGTTTTCAGCCCTGTGAGACACAAACCAGTTATCATTATGCATCACCATGAAGGCAGATTAAAATTAAATCAATCTGTTTATCTATGGGCTTGCAATGCAGCTTTTCCAAGGCATAACATATTCTCCATCTAATTAACATTTCAGGAGGAAAAACCATTCCACACAGACACTAAGCCACCCTCATTCAAATGGAGATATTACAAAAACATAGCCCAGGTGGATTTATAACAAAATTTAATTAGGGAAAGGGCACAAGACCTATTTAGTCATCAGAAGCTGAATTGTGCAAATCAGGAGTTAAATAAAATAGATTTTTTTCTGTAATATGTATCTCATGGGCTGCCAAAATTACCTCTTGTGCTGGAAGTTGGTGTGCACACACACAGGTGCATACACACGTGACACACAGATTTTATTCTGTGCCTTTCAAAAACAAAGTCCTTGTTAGAAACATGTTTTGCAAGATGTAAAACACACAAGTCTCTGGAGAGCCAAAAGGAAAGGATGCATACAAATGGATTTAAAGCAGAGGCAAATACAGTTTGCAGCTCTGCCCTCTCTTTACTCACCAACCAAAGCATTAGAGGAACAGATCCTCAATAGGACCCTGAATTAGAGGAACAGATCCTCAATGGGACCTGAATTAGAGGGACAGATCCTCAGTGGGACCTGAATTGGAGGGACAGATCCTCAATGGGACCCTGAATTAGAGGGACAGATCCTCAATGGGACCCTGAATTAGAGGGACAGATCCTGAATGGGACCTGAATTAGACCAAGCAGAGCTCCAGAGAGCTAAGAACAGCACACTGTGCCCTGCAGGGACCCAGCAGAGTCACCAAACGGGACAGGAATGAGGTTTTTCACAAAACATCAGCCTGGCTGGTGTCCCCCCATCTCTGGGCTGCTCAGGGTGCACCAGGCAGTGAGGATGAGGAGGAGGAGGATGATGAGAGCCTCTCCCCAGCTCTGTGCACCTTCCCCTGCAGGAACCGGCACAACGAGCAGCCAAACTGAGCAAAACAAACCCTTTCTGTATTCCAGGCTGTGCACCAAGGTGTTTGCTTACAAAAATGAAAGGCAAAGATAAATAGTGCTGCCTGCTGATTTCAAGTGGTTGGGAGCCCCGTGGACTGCTTCAAACCACTGTTTCCAAAATAAATGCAAAAAATATTATGTTGGGTCTGAAATCTTTCTAAATTGCTTGTAAGAAAGCAAACAATGCACCACATCCCTTTCATTGCTGGCCAAACAGCAGCAAAGCTGCTAACAGCACAGCTTGTGCAACCAGCAATTTTTTAAAATTAGACTTAGATTTAAGAAAAGACAGGAAAAAACAAAGCACAGTAGTGGGCACACTGTGCAGTGCAAACAAAGTGCCATCTGCCCCATTTCGCAGGTGAAAAAAACATTCTGGAACAGCTACCACAGCTCACCCAGCATGGGAGAGAAGCTGGGGCTGGACAAGCCCAGAGAAGGGAGCAGCCCTGGAGATGAGAGCAGTGATGGATTACCCAGGAAAGGGAATGGAATAACAAAACCCTCTGCAAGCTGTAGGGACATTTCTGTGAGCGTTTATGTATGTGTACATACATCCCTCTGTGCTGATGGGAGAGCAACAGGTCTGCTTCACTGCAACTGGCTGAGAACATCGAGCACAGAACAAAGAAACCCTGGGGAATTGTGCAGGACAAACCTTCCCGAGCAAACAGTGCAGAAACAGGGACAGACCTTTCCGTTCTCTGTGCACACGGGGTTAGTAAAACCAATTCTTCAGCTTTATCTGCAAACAGCGCCTCTTGTTTGGAAATCACACAGTAAGAGATGATTTTTGAGGGATGCAGATATTCCTTCAGGGCCATGGCCTGGCCAGTGACCTTTTTACAAGGTTGGAATGGAAGGATGCTGCTAGCAATCAAAATTGCAAGGATTTCCACTGCTCATGCAGCCACCAGGCACCACCCAAACTGGCCCAGCTGTCTGATGCATCTGAAAGCAAACGCTTCAAGGCTGAGGTTAAAATGCATCAGCACCCACAAATAACATCAGGAACCCCTAAAAACATTCCTGTCCTGTCCTAGAGAGAATGAACACACACTGCTCCTCCCAGGGCAGGCTCAGCCCCTGCAGCCCAGGGCTCCACACTGAACCTGCCCTTTCCCACCTTCACAGTGACCCCTGCAAACTCCCGGCACTCCTGGAGCTGGAAAACATTCTTTACTCAAAAGTTTACTTCAAACTCCACCAGCAGGACAGCTCTGAGGTGTTTCCAAGTCACATCCTAATGCAGAACGAGGCAGCGGCATCGCTGAGCAGCGGAAGGGAACATTTCTCGACAGCACTAATGAAGAGCCATCAGCAAAAATGAGTTAGCTCTGTTCCCTAGCAACTTCTCACAGCTGCAGATAAAATCATTTTCTGGACATCACAGAAATTGTGAATACTTAGTTCTCTTTCACAGGAAATCTCTCATCCGTTGCTGTGTGCAGCTCCCTCCAGGAGGTGACACAGGAGCCATTGACAGCGAGCAGGACCATTACATTAGCTTGGCCAAAATTTGTAAAAGCCCACGGATCCATGTGTGTTTGTCCTTCATTCAATGACATGTATGTCAGATGTTCAAGGAACAGCACAAAACAGTCTTTGCTGCAAAAATCCCCAGCCTGCAAAGCTGTTTTTATAAAGGCGCTTCCTCCCTCCAGGGAGAGACTCCACTGATTCCTGATGACATTCCTTAAGGTTTACAGAATCAGGTCTGTGGTAACGAAAATGGGAAGTGTATAAATAAAGGGGGAAGAATCTTTAATGGAGGAAAAAAGCCTGCATTGCTCCAAAGAGTTGCTGTTGGCATAAAATAGATATTCACTAAGCAATTCAAACAGGAATTTTTGTTATGTCCATAAAATCCAGGCTGCACCTCCACACTGACACATTTAACCACCTTTCTGTCATCTGCACGAGTGGCTACCAAAGCAACATTTGCTAAATAGCAGCAAGGAGTTCTGCTGCAGGCAAAGCCTAATAGCTCAATGAAGCCACTGATGCAGAAGGGAGTTCAATTAATACAAAAATGACACTGCTCCAAATTATTCTGTGCCCTTAAAGTAGGGTACACGCAGTGCTGTCAGCATCCAGCTGCAGCAGTTAACTCCAGAGTATGTCAGAGCACAGTTATGGTTATGATTTTATTCTTGGAAGAGCCATGGAAAGCCATAGAAAAAGGCCTGGCTGATCCAAGCAAGCAGAGATCACCTGGAATAACACAAAACCCTCCCTGCTGATTGCTGTCCAAGACAGAGCTCCTTTGCAGGAACACAAAGGCAGCTGGTAATCCTCTCCACATACAAATCCTAAAAAAATAACCATTATGTCTCCTCTCAGCCTCAAACTTCATGCATATCCTTGCACTGCTTTATTCTACTTGTGCATTTCAATGTAAGAAGGATGAGGAGGAGTGAGAGGCTTCTTGTCAGAGCACACAATTGTTCTACGACCCTGCTGTGGGGTGAGAACCCACAAATGGATGAGAACCCCACTGTCCATCAGTGGTCAAAATTAAATATCATGAAACAGAATGGGAACTTGAAACGTGGACTGAGCGAGAATTAAAGTACACATGAATTTTTCTTCTCTTCTGTATGAAAACCTTGTAGCCTTGGACACCACAGGTAATTAATCACAATTTTAGGTGCCAATGCGCTCTTTCGAAAATAGAGGGTTTAAAAAGTTTTAATGAGCAGACATGCAGGAATGTTACTTGTGGCAAGCATTGACACTTTTTATTTCTGCAGCAAAAGCTCAGTAGCAATCAGCCAAAAACATTAACACCGTAAATCATTTGCCACTTTTAAAAATTCTCCAGGAAGAAGTGATCAGTAGACAGCAGTTTTTGCAAGGGAAAAGGTTGGATCCCTGGCTGCCAGCTGGGAGGACAAAACCCACTCCAGAATAAAAGCTGTTTTAAAAACTGAAACATCAACACAGTGGCTGAGAGTGATGAAACACATGGAGGCCAAGGAAACCACGATGGAGAGAGAAAAACTGCAGCAAAGGAGCCCAGGAAAATAACTGAAATCATAAGTTTGTCAAACATTGACTTTGCCCTCATTCTTTAAACTACAGGATATTTATATGAGCCACAGTTTCAGGAATAATCCCCACACTCCCATCAATAAAGAGTTTCAAACACAACAGACAATGCTGACACCACGCTGACCTGGCTACCAACAGCACTCTCACCTTTAGATTGTTTTAGTGGGTTTGGGGTTTTTAAAGCCTTTAGAACAGGGAAAAGGCAAGACATCTGCTTCATTAAGAACATTTTCCCAGCTGCAGTTGGAATTTCTCCTGCACAAAATGTGTGCTCAGTGCTATTGCTCTGAAAATCACTGTTGTGTTCCCAAATTGCAGAGAGGTAAAGGATGAATCAACAAACACAGCAATGAAGAATTCAGCCCACACTGAATTCAGTGAACTGCAGGGAAAGGAGAGCTTTGAGAGGCGTTTTGCACGCTGATCTTTACACTCAGAGCTCTTTGAAGCCCCTCTCAAAGGCACAGCAAAGGTGGCTGTGTGTGCGTCACACAAACCTTTGAACAACTGCCTGGACTGCAGGAACTCGAGACTGGCACTAATTAAACACGGGCCTGGCAGCACAGCCACGCCAGCACTGCTGGGAATGGCACAGCTCTGAGCAAAGAGCACAAACCAGCTAAAACCAGGCAGAAACCAGGCACAAACCAGCCAGAAACGAGACACAAACCAGCCAGAAACCAACCATAAACCAACCACAACCCAGCCAGAAACCAAATCACCCACAAACCAGGCACAAACCAGCCAGAAACGAGACACAAACCAGGCACAAACCTGTCAGAAACCAGGCACAAACCAGGCATAAACCAGCCACAACCCAGCCAGAAATGAGGCACAAACCAGCCAGAAAACAGCCACAAACCAGCAAAAAAACAGTCACAAACCAGCCAGAAACCAGCCACAAACCAACCCAGCCCCAGGCAGGCCCAGCTCATTTCAGCATTTCAGTATGTTCTCCATCAGCCTGGGGTGGGCTGTGCACAGAGAGCTGGGGACCCCAGGGTAGAGCTGCAGAAGTCAGTGGGACTGGGGACACAAAGATATTTAAGCACAGGCTGTTATAAATAAAAAACAGCCAGCGTCAGTCTCCTCTGTGTGGCTACAAACGTTTGTCTTTGTCAGGAAATACGGAAAAAACAATGTAATGGGTGTTATTCAAAACCCCCAACCTTTCTTGTTGGCTTTAGTGCTGCTGATAAGAGACTGATGAAATGGCTTCAGTTCTCTGTCAATGTATTGCTTTCACTTAAGAGATAGAAAACAAATGTATTAAAAAGGAAAGATGCCAGGGATAAATATTTTAGTAATCTCAGTCACAAACCTGTCGTATTACAAGGATTACAGTCCATTAGGATTGCACAAAATCCATGGCAAATCTTGTAATTCAGCCATAGCTCGGTGACAAAAACCTCCTAATGTGTTTTAGGAATCCCTATTTGCTGATATTGAAAACATCTTTGAGAGCTACTTGTTATAACAGAGCTACTTTGGGAAAAAACAGCTGAAATGCAGCAGCCACTGAAATCTCCTCCAGTCCATGGGATGGGATTTGGGAGCAGATTCCTCTAGACTGGCTGTGTCCTGACACTCCTGTCCTGGCTTTGAGAATTCTTTGCTCTGCAGTGGAGAGCAGGGGTTGGTTGGTCTGGCCAACCAACAAACCAGCCCCAAGGTCCTCTGCTAAATAAAGACATTTCTCCTCTTCCAAAAATATCTGCCTGGTAGTCTGGGAGTGACTGCTAGAGGAGATTTACTAAAATGGTACATACTGAAAAAGAAAAATAAAAAAAAATAAATCTGACAGGCCACCCTGAAGGCTAATTTGAAGACCTTCCCTGTAGGAAGCTGTTTCTGACAGAGCTATCACTATACATATGTATGTTCTGCACCAGCACAGGGACTCTGCTAATTAACTTTCATTCTACCTGGCTGAGAAAAGCGTTCTGAAGGGAAGAGAAACCACGGACAGCACTGGAGAATCAAATCCAGACAGGGCTGTAGGAAATCCTACCTGTATTAGCAGCCAGGAGAAGCTGTGGTAGCTGCAGTTGGAATGAATTACCCGATGTCAAATGTTCATTAAGTTTGTCCTTGAAGCAGAGCAAAGTCAGAGTGGGAAGTTAGAAATGTGGAAAGTGGGTCAGTGGGTGTGATGTGATGCTCCTTATCAGAGCATTATCAGATTTGGTTATGCACTGAGTGATCAGTGCCACAGCACTGCCTTGAGTGTGCTCTGCTCACAATGAGGAATTAATTAAAACTGAGACTAACTGCTCCTGATAGTGGTGATGCAGGAAAAGACTGTTACCTGCTGCAAAATGAACATGGCTAAATGTAATGTTAAACAAAACAGAAATTTATAGCAAAATATCACGTAAAGAAACAGAATGCAATTTAAAATAAGACTTTAGCTCATTATTTCAATAATTCATATATTTCTTCCAAAGCTAAAAGGAAACATGGTCTTCAAAATGGCATTTGCAACACGAACTCAAACTGATGGTAATACAGCAAAAAGGCAGAGTCACATTTTCAAATGTTCATTCATTTCCCAACGCAGCTGCAAGGTGTGCCTATGTATCCCATGACATAACAGGATATTTTGGTTCTAAATAACTGAACTTGAGCTAAGAAGAAAGTCAGGGGGAAGAAAAAGAACTAAGAATTCAGAATTTCCTAGACTTTACCCATGCTCAGAGACTGAGGACAGGAACTCCATGTGGATTTCAAAAAACTCTTCAGCATGCCCTCTCCAAATTACTGTGTCTATGCAAATTGCAGCTCTCATCTGCACTGTCTGATTTGAATGGAATTGGGTATAAGGCAGCAGAGAATTAATTCAAGCAAGATACTTTAAATGTTCTTCTCAGGGGTTTCATGTTCTGTGGAGTCACTTTGACAGCAAAGGCGCTGCAAGTCCCATCAGGATCTTGTCCTGATGTCCTGATCAAGTCCCAGTGCTCGCAGAGGTCAGAAATGAAGGTTCATTGAGCCCACAGAGAGAGAGAGAAAGCTCCTCAGCCTAGGGAAGGGATTTGGGAGCTGCTGCAGCCCCTTCCAGCTCAGTCACACCAACACTGAAAGCTCTGAAAGCTCATCAGCCTGGGCTGAGGAAGAGTGTTATTGTTGATAACATTTTCCAAGCTCTCTCTATCAAACAGTTGGGTACACATTCATTAATTTTTTTCTAAATGGTTTTTGAAATATTTGAAGATCATTTTCATTTTAAAAAGATGTACTGACATACTGGGAGCTGCTGCAGTCCCTGTCAGCTCACTCACACCATCTCTGAAAGCTCTGAAAGCTCCTGAGGCTGGGCTGGCTTTTGGGAGATGCTGCAGTTCCTCCCAGCTCTGTCCCTGTCACCTCTGTCCCTGTCTCCACCCTGCTCTGCTGACACTGCTCCTCTCTCTGATGGCACCAGGGCAGAGATTCCCTCAGCTGGAACAGAAGGAGGAAAGGAAATGAGCTCTGCTCCCCTCAAAGTGCCATGTTCCTGTAACAATGCCATCACTCACTTTCGGGAAAAAAAGCTGGGATCACTTTACACATCCCATGCCACGCCAGGGGAGTGACAGCTACAGTGACATCAAGCAGGGTGCCAGCAAGGCTCTGAGGAAAAGGCCACGTCTGGAATGCTCCTTTGAAAGGAGTATTTACAGAAAGAGAAAATCATCAGGGAACTTTTCAGTTCATTACTTTTTTTCTGGCTTACTCAGAATTCCTATCAGAAATTTTGGTGACACAAATGGGAGCTCCTTCCAACGTCTTTGAGCAACACCTCCCAAATCACCTCCAGGACTGGAAGAACAGAGAAAGGCTTTTACCTGAGAGCTCTGGATTGCAAAGCTGCCACTGCTGCTGCTGAAACTGCCCTGGATTTCAGTGGCTCTCAGGATAGCTCAGGCTCATTGCACACAGGTTTATTTTGAGGCACTGGGGAATATTGCAAAGCGATATTAAACCCCATGGCTTTGCTCAGCAAGGTGTGTTTGGAAATCAGAGGGTGTAATATACATATTTGCTCCTGGTCTGCACAATAAATTATTTATATCTGTTTCTCAGTTCAGGATTCTCAGACAGGTAGTTAAAAAATACGCGAAATGATTTATTCAAGGTTGGGAACACTTTCAGCATCCATAATACATCTCAAAATCAGCCATATTACTTCCAGAATGTACTTCATTTTCATAAAACTTATGAACAATTTAATAAATCTTCTCAAAACCAGATGTGTATGATTGATCTTATAAATTTCCCATGGAAACAGGAGGCACCCTTCATTTTTTAAACCCTGAGAGGCACTGCATCTATCAGCTTTCTTAAGGGACTAAAGCTTCCCAAAACTGGCTGAACTAAATCACAGTTTTGTGCTGTGATTTGCTTTACCTGAGCTCAGTCCTGCACACACAAATCTCTCCCTGTCACTCCCTTTTCCCAGTGTGAGCCATGCCATGTCCTCAAGACCTTTTTTTTTTTTCACTGGAAACACTGCCCGGGCTGAGTGCAGGTGGCAGAGACAGGATCTGTTCCAACACCATTGTCCAATCCTCCCTGCATTGTTACCACAGCATTAAAACAGGAATTTGCAGTGTAGTTACTAATTAGAGCTTAGTAAAGACAAGTGCAACTTCTGACAATGCAAGGTAGTACAGAATTTCATGAGATAAAAAGGAGGGGGTACACAGAGGAACAGAGGAGATGGTGCCAGATCTATTACAGATAAGCATTTGATTATTCTAAAATTATTGTCACTTCACCAAATTCATCTTTCCCTTTATAAACCTATTTATAAATTCCCTATCACAAAGGAGGAAAGCTCTAGACTTGAGTGGTGCTTCAAAGAGATCATGTATTAATATCAGAACACAAACAGCAGCCACATAACTGGCTGCTGTTTCATCCTGCCACAAATATTGATTGCCAATAAGAGGAGAAAAAAAGAGATGGGGACATCAAACAAATTTCTCCAAATCTCAAACCTTTAAGCTGGAATTGTTGTGAAGGAAGGGCAGTGAATTTCTCAAGGATTCTGAATGCATCATTGGACAGATCTCAATGCTTGTTCCCTGAATACCCACAGGGCATGAATGGCCCAGCTGAGTTTACAACAGCAATAAAGAGCAGACTTCCAAACTGACTGTGGACTGATGTATAGAGCAGAGTGAAAAATAAACACGCTCAAGCTGCTACATAATTCTGTCAAGCATATGGTTAAGTTGTGATCTTATTTAGAAAACAGATTGTGAGAGTGAAGTGATGACAGCTGAGCCTATATTGGTCAGCCATAAATAAGGGAGTATTCTAATAGAGCTGGGCTTGTTTCTGATCATATGCTGCCACACAGATTTACTGAGAGCTAATCAGAAAACAGAGCTTTTTAAACACACTCCAGAGCTCATTTCCAACTTTACATTGTTGAACAATCCATGATTATTGCACCTAACTTTTAAGAGTACAACAGAGGAGTTACTTTTATGACTCAATTAGACTTTTTAGCTCCTCCCAGACCAAACAAATCCCTCTGGCACTTATCATCCACATCTGAGCATGGCTGGAATATTTCAGCCATGGAAGAGAAACAAAATCTCAAAAATGGTGGCCCAGTAGTGGCATTTTTGATGAAAACAGGTATTACGAAATAGAACATACACTGCTGCATTTGTTCCCAGTCCCAGCTCAGGCCATTTTTAATTTTCATATTTATTATTCCAGATGGCTTTAATGTGATGCAGCTATGATGGCTCAACTTCTACTTTGCTTTTCCATTATCTTTTATCACTGTTAATGAATTTGAGACTAATGAACCTGGGTTATTTTTCTGGTTTGCTCTGTTCCATACAAGATGAGGTTTGGGAGGGTCAGAAAGTTCTGGCTGAATCCTTTCTGTGTCAGCCACAGACAAAATTTCCAAATGTTGTCTGGGGGACACGGATCACATGAGAAATCTGCCAATGTTGCCACACGTGTTGGATCAAAGGTGACTGAAATGCTGAATTTGGTTATCAAGCTGATGTTCCAATTGGCATTCACAGGAAAACGGAACAAATGCAATGAATATTTTGCATTTTTTGATTGTTTCCACTGTAGGAGCTACGCTGGAATCTGTCCCTGGCCCACACCAAGACATCTCAGTGTGGGGTACGTACCTATTACTGAAAACAATTATACAAGAGGAGACAAACAACTGATAATTACCAGCCTTTCCATGCCCATTAGGTTAAGTATTCTTGAAAGTATATTCATCTGGCATCACATTTGCATTCTGATAGCAGATGAGAGAAATTGGATATTAAATCTATTGGCTCCCTTAGAGGGCAAACAGAGCAGAAGAGGCTATTAAATCACAAAAGGAGAAAGAATTCCTGGCTGCTCCCCCGTATTCTGACCCATCCTCAGAAGCTGCAGGGGTGTTTTAACTCTGCAAACACAGGCTGAGGCACCCCAGCCCTGCTGAAGGGAATGATCAGATCTCCTGCAGGCTCCACTCTGGCAATTCAGCATCACATTCTTTCCTGCTTCACCTCACTCGACTGCAAAATGCAGAGATGTTTTGTAAAAGACTATAAAACCTAAAGATAAAATCAATCTTAGAAATGCAAAAGTCTTTTTTATCTAATTTTTCTGCCTTAGCATTTATCCAGCTTTAAGCAGTACAAGTCATCAGATAACCACACACTCATCATTTCTAGTTTTTCCAAGGCCTCCTGGCTCATTTTGCAGCACATTCAGAGTCCTCCAAAGAACACATCTTTGGTACTGAAGTTTCTTGTCAGCACCTCTATGAGTGAATCCTACACTTCACAGTGCAGTTTGTTTTGTTCTGGGGTTTTCTTTCAGCTGACATCAGATCCATCAGGAGACATCCCTGGCACGGGGTCAGAGTTTCAGGTCCCTGCAGCCCCCTCTGGGAACAAATCCCCATCAGTGAGGAGCTGTGATGTGGTTATTTAGTGCATCATCCCCCTTTAGGGACCCCATCACCCCTGCTGCCTGATGATTTTTGCTTTTCCCTTTACGCTTCTGTACCCTCTATGCATTCACCTGTACCCCTCAGTCCACATGCTTATAATTCCTGGAGCCTGATATTCCAGCTTAGTTTAGGAGTTCTGCTGGGCAGAGAGATTAAACATCCTCAGTCAGGGCTCAGTGTGCCCTGTGCTATCTTAAACCCAAGCTCAGCCTTGGGTGAAGCCTTCTGTGCAGAACATCTTGTGTAAACTGGGCTCTGGCCTCATCTGGGGGGGGGTTCATTAGAATAGGGGGACATTACTGCATTTGTTAAGTTTCTTATTGGGGAATCCTAGACAGAAATGCTAATTCCTGAAACCTATAAAACTTGTACCCGTGCTGCACGGGTGTGCATTCTGCCATCAAGTTGTGCACCTGGGATCCCAAATACTGAGGTAAAACCCTTTTTATCCCCTTAACCGTGTCTGTGTCATTATTACAAACTGGCCTTTCAAGGCAACACCCCAGAGCCAGCGATGCACAGCCCTGCACCCCACAGAGCTGTGGAATTCAGGCTCAAACACAACCTCAGCAGAGCACAGAGCTTTGGTTTCAGCTGAGCCATCCTTCCAGGCTCCACAAATCCAGCTCAGCTTCCAGCAGAAGCCAGAGCTGCCACACTGTGAAAATGAGAAGTTTGCCATAATTGAAAAAGGGTTTGCCAATAATGTCTTAAACAAATGTGCAGCAATGTCTCGGTGCCTGAGAGAAATGCAAAAAGCACATCACACCCCATGAGTTTGTGTCTGACAGGGCCACTGCATTTCTGCCAAGTGCCTTCCTCACAAGCCTTTCCTGAGACAATGGAGGAAGAAAAACAAACAAACAAACACACACTGAGTCTGTTCAGAGCAGTTATTGCAATAGGGCCTGGCTGCTCTGAAAACACACCAAAAACCTGAACACAGCCAGAGGGGCACAGAACATCGAGGATTATCTCCATGCTCAAATGCACTCGGTCAAGTTCAAATGCTGAAGTGAAAGACTGTCAGCTAGACAATGACTTCATAAACTGCTCGAGGCTTTGGACAGACTGGAAGGATCCTTCACTGAATCAGCGTGGAGTTTGAAAGAAATTCCAGGGAATTGAGACACTTGTTGTGAGTCAGGGGCTGTAGAAAATCTAGCAGTGGTCAGTACTCCTACAGCCAAAACCAAACACCCACATCTGCAGAGAGTTCTACACTCACAGGACAGGTTCTCAGGAGGAATTGTGTGTTCTCTACAGGTGCATCAACATCATAAACCACTATCTGTAAATACTGCATCAGTGCTGGTTATAGCCCATGTTGGACCAGGCTGATTCTTGTTAATCAAATCAATAAATAATAATACACAGCAAGAAGAAAAAATAGGTGGGACCCAGTGCAGGAGGATGAGATCAGCTGCAAGCAGGCTGCTGTCCTGTGTGCACTTCCATTTAATTATTGTTTATCAGAGAACAGCCCTCAGTCCTGCATTCAAAGTGCCTGAGAACATTCGGTACAAAAGCTTCGGTAACTCATCCTCTCAAAATTATTCTGAGCCACTGGAGCCATAATTACACTGTCATAATGAAGAGGGAAAAAAACTCTTCTAACAACTAAATTCTGGTTGTAAATTGCATTATGAAAGTGGTAATTCCCTCTGAAGGAGGCATTATCATGTCTTACTGCCCACATCAGTTCATTATGGTGCCTCTGCTCTCCCAGCGGAGCCTTCTCTGGGTAAATGAATGTTTTGGGATGATATTGCCAACTCGGGACTTATTACTTAATTGAATATGGAAACATTTAGGCCATTAGCATACATTTAGAAGTGTCTTATTTCACAGATGTTAATTTATCTTGGGGAATGCCCTTCTTTCTTCCCTCCTCCTTTCTCTCGTTCCATTCTTTCCCTGCAGCCAAGTTATTTATTCAGTTAGGTCCTAGTTCACCCATTTGCAAGCCCATGGTGAACAGCTCATTATTTGAAACCCTTCCCAAACTGAGATTTGAAGTCTGTTTTCCAAAAAGTGCACAGCCAAGCACTTCCTACCTTCCCTCACTGCTGAAAGTATCACCAGCTCTGGGTGATTAAGAAAGCCTAAACATCTCTAGCCAAATAATGAGATTTTGCAGGCATCCCAAATTGTTTTATCCACCTAATTATTACAAGATCTCAAAGGCATGCATAAAGCTTTTCCTGGCAGGTATCTCGCTTTGGGAATTTTTAACTGAAGTATAACATATTCCTTCTAACAAAAGGGTCAAGAAGCTCAAATAATCCAATGAAGGAAATTCCCACATTAGGAAATTTCCTTTATTATTAATAGATATTGGGAAACTGATTGCTCCAACCTACAGACTGGCAAAGCAAATACTGTCTTTGCTAAATCCAGAGCACAGACATGACTTAGAGTCTCTCAACACAGAATGAATTTATTTTTATTTTATAACTCAAAGTCAATTAGCATTTCTAGTTGCAAAGGAAAAAAAGCCTTTGTAGATGAACTCAAAGTTGAGGACCTAGATGCAAGAAATCCTATTCCTAAAGTAAAATAATAAACAAAGCAACCAAGCAAGGAAAAACCCAGGAGATGATTTAAAGCCATTTTCAGTATCTGTTAGCTTGAGTAATGAATACTTGCAGCAGGCAATTCCTCAAAAAGATGACAATCCTTAAACCCAAACCCCCTCAGAGCTTTTAGGCATTAGATCTAAAGATTTACAAATTGATATCTTTTTGCTGATATGCCTTTACAAAGCACATTGCACCAGAGTTCACCAGGCACAGTTGAGAAAGGAATGGGCAGACCACAACTTAGAAAAACAGGAAAATAAAAGTGTCCCTCCATGACTTCAGAGCAGCTCTTTGCTGCTCCCCTCAGCCAAATACACCATCTCAGAGAATTCACAGAGACACTGAAGGGGCTCCAGCACATTTTGTGAGCTCCATTCTCCAATTTCAGTGCAGCCAAACACGGTGACTTGCACAGGCTGAGGGTTTCTGCTTTCATGGGCACAAACCCACTGTGTTGGGCTGTCAGAATGGAGGAATTGCCCTTTTGTTCCCAGAGAGCAGGAGACTATAAAAACCTTTAAAGACCACCGAAGAAATAACTAATGCAACCAAAACAATTCTCAGATTGGACACAGGCCCCAAATATCACCTTCTGTCAAAACACTGGGCACACACTCTATCCTGTGCTCAGTGCTGTTAAGTACATTAATTACACACAAATATATCATCACTAATCCTGTGTTTCAGTAATGCAGCCCCTGAAGATATCCCATCTGCACTAAGTGTTCAAAGGCCCCATCAGTCTGGCCAGGGATGCTCAAATCTCTGATATCCTAAAGGCAAAGCCTCTCCCTCGCCAGCCAGGGCTGAGTTTCAGCATTTGAAGCTGTCACAGATTTATATCAAATTCTATCTGCTGTAATACGCTTCTGATCAATTATTTTGTGCAATGAAATACCTACCCCAGGCTATTACTATTGGTGTTCTTTGTGATGGGTTTAAGGAGATGAAGCAGCACAAACATTGATGTTGTAACAGCAGCTCCCTCCCCTCCATTCCCAGAGGATTTCTGTGCCATGGAAAGGGGTGGTGATGCAGCAGCCTGAAAAAGGGATCTGGCAAAAAGAGATCTCAGGAAAGTGGGAAATGGCACTAAAACAGAGCCAGCAGACACAGAAATCAGTAAATCAGGGCTCACTGCAGGCTCCAGGACACGGTGCTGTGATGGGAAACTGCTCAGGGCTGGAAACACCAGGGCAGGACCAGGAGAATGGAGAGGGAAAACTGCAATGAGAGGTGATGGTGCTGTGCAAACCTCAAACCAGCATCTGAGAAGGGAACAGGATAATTTATCACCATGGCTTTACACAGATGTTACAAGGATCTGACAGATCTCTTTAAGTAATAACCTTAAAAACTGGAAGGGCTCAGATTTGCCATTAGAAGTGGGAAACAAATGTTCCAATTATTTCATGATCAAAAATGCACTTTGAGATTACCTGATGCATTTCATGAGTGGTTCATCCTGGATAAATGCTACCCTTAAATGTGAAAGCAACACCGAAAAGTCAAACTATTTCAATAATTTCAAATCAAATATTACTTCCTCTCCCATGAAATGTCTCATTCCTCACTGTACTTAGCCTTTATTTTTAAATTTTACTTTGGAAATAGGAAAAATCGTTACCTGGATGAAATGTCACGTTTTACCAGAACATGAGAGGAAGAGAACGGAAGTTCTTTGACCCCAAGTTTTACAAGAATGTTCTACATATTCAGCCACCAAAATACAGATCAAATGAGAGCTCCCACACTTGTCAGCAGTAACGGGGAAAGTGCAGGGAGCTGGAATGGACATGTCCATCGTGCAGGGGATGTGCACAATCCCCTGGTGCTGATTGAACAAGGAGAAAGCCTTGTCCAGATCATCAGCAGTGGGCTGGGGGTGGGCACAGCAAATCCGTGTGAGGTTATTTTTCTAAACATGGAGAAAGCCTTGTCCCGATCACCAGTGGGGCAATGTGTGTCCATTAAAGCCCTTTGCAGTTATCTAAACAAGGAGAAAGCCTTGTCCCAATCACCAGTGGGGCAATGTGTGCCCATTAAAGCCCTTTGCAGTTATCTAAACATGGAGAAAGCCTTGTCCCCATCAGCAGCAGGGCAGTGTGTGCCCATTTAAGCCCAGTGCTTAAAGTGTGTGCCCATTTAAGCCCATCTAAACATGGAGAAAGCCTTGTCCTGATCAGCAGCAAAGCCCCTTGTGCCCAGCAAAGCCCAGTCCAGTTATCTCAAACAGCTCCTTATTTTTGTCCTCTCCTTATCTCGGCTCTCCCAGCTCAGGGGTCACTGCTCTCCAGACAATGCCCTTGGGTCACTGTCCCTTTGAGCCATCACGGTGACACAGGGCACTGTCAGATGTGGCACAGAGTGATGGATGGCAGGAGAGCACACCGTGTCACTGCCAATCCCCCTCGCCATCCATCCTCCTTTCCCTGTGCTGCACTGACAGCTTTCCTTCTTATTCCTTCATTCCTTACTGCAAAGGGGCTGCCAACCTGTGCTCCACTCAGAATAAATCATTCTGCGGGAAGAAAATAACGCTCATAGACCAAGTTTCTATAATTTGCAGTACCCCAAATCTCCCCGCTTCTAAACAAACCACTAACAAAAACATGAATCCAAAAAACCAAACCTGTATTTCCCAGCTATAAACAAGTTAAGCTGATTCCTGCTAATGTTTATATCCATAAGTTAATGAGTTGTATTGATAAAATAGTATTCCAGAAACCACAGACTCTGCAAAGGCCACTCATGTGAGCAGTGGTTTGCTTGAGCTGCCTCTCCATTTTCTGACATCAATGGGATTTGTTTCTCAAGGCTGAGGATGTTCACTGGAGTAATCTTAACAGAACGAATTCTTTTCATAATATAATCTGCAAGTGCAACAGGAGGTAATAGAGTGCCCTAGAAGTCAATAGTTCTTAAGCACTTGCCCACACTGCCACTGACAATTTTGGGCCATTAGCAAGTCACTTAAGAATGCAGGAAAGCTATTTTGCCATCCATAAGATGGAGAAAATTATATTTGCTTGACTACCTCATAAACAGGCTATAAAAGTTAATTCCTACCCATACAACACGCTTACATCAGGACTGAGCAGTGAAACAGCTGAAATTCAGAGCTTGAGCTTGTATTTCAAAAGAATCAGAGAGATTTTATGGTTTGCTTTTTTTAATTCCTCTCCTCTCATTGGTTTTAAATTTGCCAAGGTAGGCCACAAGGTGGGTTAGAAGCAGAAGGGGTGGGATTGGGATCAGTTTGGGAAGATTTTGGGAGCTGTTTAAAGCAGAGCGTGGAAGGGGCTGTTTAACAGACACAACCACAGCTACAGGGGGATGCAGAAGATGCAAAGGGATTCTCTTGAGCGTGGAGAGGAGGTGCAGACTGAGGGCTGGGGGGCCATCAAACAGCCACAGAACCCTGGGGCTGAGAGGAAAAAAACCCATCTCATCCCAGAGCGGACGTGGCTGGAAACCTCCCTGACCTGCTCTTATTCCCTATTGTTTGTACCACTGAAATATGATTTAGCTCAGCACTGAGAATGAGATTTGATCCAGCCCAGCACCAGGAGAACACCCAAGCAATTGGATAAAATGCCAGTCCTGTTCAGGTTTCCTTGCTGTAAAATTGAGTGCTAATGATCTCGACTCAGCTGCCCTCGTGTATTTATGCAGCCCTTTCCATGTTTGCTGGATTATTATCGATTGATTGGTAGATAAAACAGCAAATAAGAGAAGTTCATGTAACATAAACTCCAGAAGCCTTTTGGGGAAGATTTTCCCAATTATCAATGAGCAGTGCTGATTCACTGCCACAGTCTCACAGTCATCCCTGCACCCACACAATTATCATCAGAGAGAAGACATCAAAAACACCAGAGAGAAACCACTGAGCTTCTCAATAGTTCATAAAACTGTTACCTACACATGTCCAACCCCCAGCTTGGGTTTACAAATGCAGAAACAGCACTGAGTTTATAAAAAAAAATTTAAACCCTTACTTTTCTCTCAGTAAAAGAGGTCTATGAGTTTCTATTATAATCTTCAGTCATTTTCTCACACAGGATTCACTAAGGATAATTATAAATTGAATAATTGTAAAAAATAAAAAAAAAAAAAAAGGAAAAAGCTGCTGCTTTTTTCACTCATGAATATATCTAGGCCTGACACTCAGTGGCTTAAGGCAATTCTAACTCTCTAATTTCTTTGCTGATTCATCTCCAGAAATAGGAAAGCAAATTTATAGGGTTGGAAGCAGAAATTATCAATGCTGTTGACTTTAAAACACAATGGAAGGTTACGTATTAGACCCAGCAAAAAAAAAAAATAATGAAAAAGAACTGGATTTAGGGAACTTGTGTTCCTAAATTCAGGAGACTCTGGCACCCTGCACAGATTGACTGTAATGCATGTAAGAGCCCAGAGTTAATAACCAGCAGGAATCTGGGCTTGCTGCAAACAGGAATTGGAGTTGTGGAACACCAGAGCTTTGAGGCTTTAATTGCCAAAAGCATTTGGAAGGACTGACATGAAATTATACTTCATGTTTTCCTTCCTCAGCAAAAACATTTCAAATAAAGATCTCATTTTAGTTTCAGTTTCCGATTCGTGTATCATGAAATTGGAGAAAAACAGGAAAACAAAATAAACTGGAATATTTTCTATGAACTTCAGGAGACTTTCAGCAGCTGTGATGGGGAGGAAGAAGAGCCTTCAGCCTTCCCTGGCCACCAGCACATGGAAAAGGGAAAAAAAAGGTGAAAAAGGGGAAGCAAGCACTGAATGAAGCTGAGAAATCACCAACTT
Source organism: Malurus cyaneus samueli (assembly GCA_009741485.1). Lineage (NCBI taxonomy): Eukaryota > Metazoa > Chordata > Aves > Passeriformes > Maluridae > Malurus > Malurus cyaneus. The sequence goes on along the minus strand of CM019228.1, from coordinate 700,879 downwards.
TCCTAAGGTTCAGTGCTGCAGTCCACAGCAATATTCCATTGTTACCCATCACCTATATTTTATCTCCTGCCTCTCCTCTAACTCTCACGCCCATACAGAGTCAAGACAAATACTTTTAATTTCTCTAGTTCATTAAAAAACAAAACCTAGGCCTTGGCTCTTACAGCCCAACTCTTTCCTTTCACCAAATTAAAAACAGTCCATCAGTTTCACCCTCACTCCTCTAAATCTTCCCTTGTGCAGAACAACAGCACAAGATAAAAACCAAAGGTACCTCTCCCTACAGCTTTTAGTGTTCACCAGTTTCTAGAAGGCTCCACTAAAATACTGTCCCCTTTCTAATAGAAAATGGTCTTTACCCTAAGCACAATGGTTCTGAAACAAAAACTATTCAGCAGTGGTGAATAATTTTTTACTTTTGGCTGGTTGGCATGTGTGTTTCCTCATTTTTGACCTGTCTATCCTATATTTTCCATCTGTTCAAGCCATGATTTCCAGTCCACTGGAGCAAAAGCAATGGTAAAAAAGCATTTTGCCAGCAGCCCTTGGCCTCACTTTGTGAACACAGTTCCAAATCCTGCTGCCACTCCAGGCAGAACTCAGAAAAATAATGGATTGCTTCAAAATAAAAATTAATACCATTTTCCTCATCTGAGTTATGTTGGGGGAGCAGGAAAGGGAGTTTTTCTTTCAGATACCAGAAGGAGAAGAGACCCAATAAACAGAGAACATGTCACCAAGGGATGACAGATCCCACAACTCTGACCAAAAAACTCAACAAAAATAAACTTTGAGATGCTTTAACCATATCAAAGGGAGGAATGGCTCCTTAAAAGCACAGTTAAACAATATTACAACTACTCTGAAAGCCACGTACCCTTAGAAAAGCAGGTCAAGAGAAATCAAAACTCCAGAAAGCAACATGAGGAACAGCAAGTTGTTACACAAGTTTGTTTTTAAAAGGTAACAGCAAACACTTTTAAGACAAGAATGCCACACTTTTCATTTTGAACTGATATTTGCTACCTATTTTTAGCTTATTTTTTGTTTTATGATACCTTAGATCTCAAAATAAAAAGCTACAATTCAAGCACATCTTCTCCTTTTTGTTCCAGAAAATCCATTTTAGAGGCATTCCTTTAAAAGCTCAAGAGTTTTCATCCTAATTTAAACAAAGCAAGGTTTTTGAAAATTTTATAAACCTACATGTAACGTAATTATCATGGTTGTAACCAGCTCCACCTTTAATGGATTACAGCTCATGGAAATAGAGATGCTTTGAAGTGAGATTTCTAAGACTCTACACTTACAGAGTAAAAACAGTGAAGATTTTTTACCTTAATTCTCTTTTAGATTTTAGAAAAATGGTTTTAACGCTTATATCTAAACCAATCTTCAAATGTAGAAGGAATGGAACATAGGGGCAAACTCAAAAAGAGAACTGGACACTGGCACTTACAGGAGCTCCCTCAACACCTCAATCTTGGGAAGAACGAGGGCATCAAACACCAACCACCGCCCCCTCGAGCAGCTTTTCACTTTCAGAAATTGTTTTGGTACATCAGTAATGCTTTGGAACCTCAAACATCCTGGAATAGGGAACCAGGCTTAGAGCACGAGAGATGTTGGAACATGGGAATCCTCCTTCTCACACGCCCAATTCGTGCTCATTTCCTGTAAATAATCCTGCAGGTTTAAACTTTATTAATCTCAGCATGAGTCCAGTGAGAGATAAGGAGAATTGCAAACTCCAGCTGCCCAGACTTTAGATGTTATCTCCTCTTAGAACTGAGGAGATAATGTCCCAGCTCTACCATTGCAATTTTTGTAAGCATTCCTCAAAGGACAACCACAGGCCAAGGCCCTTCTCACTCCGAGATCACAACTCAGACAATTCACACAATATCAACTGAACAACATGAGAAATGTTGGTCACCCAACTGCAAAACAATTTCTGGGGAGCAGCAATTGATGGACTGTTACACAACTCATACAGAGCAAGTGGCTTCCAAGAGCAAGGAAACCAAAAACGAGGTACCAAAGCAACCCAAAAAAACAAGGTACCAAAGCAACCCAAAAACACGAGGTACCAAAGCAACCCAAAAACACGAGGTACCAAAGCAACCCAAAAACACGAGGTACCAAAGCAACCCAAATCAGCCTTACCTCAGTGTGAACTGATCTTCCGTGGAGTTTTTAGCAACGGATACAAGGAAGGTCAAAATGTCACCTTGCTTGACAGTCTTTGGTGCATACTGGATGACAACATTATCATCCAGTCTCATTTCAGTTAGAGAAGGGGCAGCGTGGGTCTGGTAAAGGAAAACACTGCCAATCCTCTGCAAGGGAGGTCCCGACTCATCGATGTCATTGCGCCCCGCTCGCACCCCGTCACTTCTCCTCACATCCTCCTTGGTGCACTCCCCTCTCTCATCCCCTGTTTGGATGGAGTAGTAAAGCTCCACGGGGCTCCCCTCTGACCTGTCCATGTGTTTCTTGCGCCCGGCCACCACGGAGGGAGGGTTGAACCAGCTGGGCAGCAGCTCCAGCTCGGCCACGCACAGCCCCAGGTCGCCCTTGAGGCGGCAGCTGCCGCGCACCTCGCGCGTCTCGCGGAAGGCGAACACGCGCAGGCAGGGCAGCCGCTCCGAGGGGCTGAAATCGTCCCAGTCCCTGCCCACGATGTAGAACAGCACCTGCACCTTGGGCTTGCTCAGGTAGATCTTGGTGCTCAGGATGTAAGCCTTCAGCTTCCAGTTGTAGGTGAACTTGTTGGCAGATCCGAAAAAGTTGGAGGTTAACATGAGGTCCTGGGGCACAGCCTGCTCGACAGAAAAGGGGCCATAGCTGGCGTTCAACACGGGCGGCCTCTTGGCTTTGTACGGGAAGAACGATTCCACCCTGGATTGCAAACTGGAATTTCTCATGAAGTCCTGGTTAGCTTCTTTGAGGAAGAACGACGTTTCAGCGTTGAAGATGCGATAGCTCACAGGGAGGTACGTTGGTAACGANTCCCAGTCCCTGCCCACGATGTAGAACAGCACCTGCACCTTGGGCTTGCTCAGGTAGATCTTGGTGCTCAGGATGTAAGCCTTCAGCTTCCAGTTAAAGGAGAACTTGTCGGTGGATGCAAAGGGGTTTGAAGATAACATCAGGTCCTGGGGCACAGCCTGTTCGATGGAAAAGGGGCCGTAGCTGGCGTTTAACACGGGTGGGCTCTTGGATTTGTAGATCAGGAAGGATTCCACTCGGGACTGCAAGCTGGAGTTCCTCATGATATCCTGGTTGGCTTCCTTGAGGAAGAAGGAAACGTCGGCGTTGTGGATGCGGTAGGTCACGGGCAGGTAAGTTGGCAGCAAAGAAAACCTCTGTATGCTCTCCAGGATCCCCCGGCTGTCCGTCACTGTTGGGAGGAAAGGACAGTTTAAACCAGAGTTTAAACCAGCAGCTCTTGAAGGCATTCTGTGCTATAACCTCACTGAAGGGCTGGGCAGTGCTGCTATGAGGGTTAGAGGCAATAAACATCATCAATCCCTCATAGGTAGCCTGTGAGATGATGATTTATCTGATCAGCTCAGAAAGCAATGGTTTATGAGCCATTCTGCATGACAACCACATTAAAAGGAGTAGATCATGTAGGTTTGCACACACCAAAGGTCACAGCTTCACTCGCAGCAGACATTTATTACCAGAGAACAGAATCACCCAGTCAGGACCCGCAACCCCAGAGCACTGCACAGGGACATCCAGAGAATGTGAGCATTGCAGCAAGCTCCACCTGCACAGGAAACCAGGGCAATGATTTTACATCAAATGCTGCAAATGGACCTCTCAGAGCTCACTCCAACCTTCCTCTCAAGCAATAACACGGACCCTAAATGGTTTCCTGCACAAGGCTGAATTTCAGCTTTTTAAAAGCAGTTATCACAATAACCATTTACACAACAGCTCCTTTACATCACTCTGGCACTCCAGGCTTTCAAAAGGAGCTGTATTTGCATCCAATTTACAGTCCCCTCTATTTCCCTTTATCCATGAATAGGGGTTTTTTTCTGTAAATCACCATCAGGATTGGTGCCCCTGTTGTTGTCTAACCCTCACACAGCTGCACTGTCTGCACTGTGCATCACTGAAACTAAAAGAACCTTTTGGATGGCACTGAGCCTCTCCTGCTGCAGGGCACCTATTCCAACTGTGCCATCCACAATTACCTGAGGCAGCCTCAAAGAATGAGCTCTGCATCCTTTCTAGGAACTGTCAGCCCCAAAGAACAAAGACACGCTGTCAAAAATACCGATGCAAATACAGCAGCACCTTTCCTGTTTGAACATCTGACCTTCGTGCTCACATCTTCCACCCTAATTACAAAATAAATTGCTTTTTTTCCCCCATAGCAAATTCAAATCCTTACCCTTATTCAAAAAGGGGACAAAGGCTCACCACAGATGGCATTCAAAGACAACCCAGTTTCTCAAGCTCTAATTCACAAATGCTTTAGTTGTCTATATTTTTTTGCTTGGCATCTGACCTAAATATTTATTTACTCAATGAGTACTGTAGTGGCCTAAACTGATGCCAGTCACTCCCAACCACTTTGTCCACTCTCAGACAAGTCATTTTTCCTGTGTTGCTGTTCTATGCCCCCAAAACAGAAGTTATTACTATTTCTTTCCCCTTCCTCTTTGTCTGTGCAGATTTATCTCACTATTTGTACAGGAGCAGCACATGAAATCCCTCAGCTGGGATCTGGTGAGGGTCTCCAGACACCATGAAAACAATAAGCTGAGGTTTAAAAAAACGAGCAGAAAACTTTCTAGGTGCAAAAGCAAAGCCAGCTGGCTTCTTAAAAAAGATAATCCACAAAAACACCAAAAAAACAGCAACAATCAAAACAAGATAAGGGTGGGCATCACTCAGAATGAAAGACGCCAGGAAGAAAGCTGCACAACTTTACAAAAATCTTTCCATCTTGGAAAAGTGAAATTCCTCTTCCAACAAAGAACTGCAATAAAACCTTTCTTTTGAAAGTAAGGAAATAAAGAACTGGAAATGACAACTATCTGAACAATCAGGAAAATTGCCCCAGTGCACATCAACATATGAGGCTGTAAACTGAAAGCCTGAAGTTCTGTGATCCCCCAGAGGTGGCAAATCCATCTTAGATCTTGAATAAAGATCATTTTTAATAAAGAGTAAACTGCAGAACTTCTTTGCACACAAACCACCCTTCATTTTAGCCTTAGAGAGGGAGCTGAATGCTGAAAATACTTTCTCCACATATTCACTGAGAGCAAATGAAGTTTTTGCAGACCTTTTTCTGGATAATGCTCCCACAAAGGCTTTGGAGCACTGAGTGCAGGGCTGAGCTCTCCTGGGCAGCCCAGGATCTCCTGTGCTCCTCCTTCCCCACCAAATGTCTCATTTATAAACTCCACACTCATTTCTGACTCCTCCCAACACCATTAAACACAGCGAGGTGTCAAAGCAGCAGTTTAGGGAGAGGAAAAAAACTCGAGCATTCAATTTTTTATTCCCCTTGTTTTGATTGCAGCTCCCTCCCTCCCTCCACGGGAAGAACAACATTATTTTTATATTAAAATTAACAGTGTTTCGCCTCGTAATTTTTTAATCATTTATTTTAGTGCTTAATTATCTGAGGGATTAAAAACCTTCCCTTTGTGTTCCACATTGCCACAGGACAACGTTCCATAGATTTTATAAATCAATGACTCTTGGGAGTAGGAGAGTTATAAAATGGGGAAAAAAAAGAAAAGAGTGAAGGTGAACTGGGTGTGAAAATGGGAACTGGGTGTGAAAACAGGACCCAAGCTCACCAGCTGAAATGGGGTCCATTGGTTTGAAATTCTTGGGCAGTGCCAAACTGGTCCCCTCTCCATTGTCCTTCCCCCACCACCAAGCTGGGAACGTGCACTGAAAATCAACTGGTTTATGCTGGAAGTGACAGCAGCTTTCCAAACAGCCAAAGGCCAAAAATTCAAACAATTTCAAACCTTTATCTGGGGAGAGTTATAATCAGCACAAACATGGAAAAAAAAATCTCCAAAACAACACTGAGCTGTGCAGTACCATCTGGATTTTGACCGTGAAAGTTTATTAAGGACTCTGAAGGATAGGAAATTAAAAACAAAAACAACGATCAGCGTCCTTAATTACAACCATGACTATTTTGGTAAAAATTAGGCATGTTTTTACAAAGGCAGAATTGCAGAAGACTACAATTTTGCGTGCTGTGATTGAGACCCAGCATAGAAGTGGGGTTTAAAAGATTTAAATTATATAAGCTACCCCAATATTACATTATATCTTGTTTCTATTCCATCATTCCACTGGAATAACCCACCTGAGTGATTAAGACAAGACTGAGACAGTGACTCTGAGTGTCTCAAACACAACAAAGGATGGTGAACTGAAGTGCTGCTAAGGAAACAACATCGAGACAAAAAAAAAAAAAAAATAAATAAATTCAAGAAGTGCAGTTTACCTCGACTGCATCACAATGTCTGAGAATTGCTCCCCATGGAGACCTTGGCACAGATGGAACAGGATGGATTCCTTTCCTCTGACTGACACTGCTTAAAAACTCCTTGCCATCGATGGAAGAAGCACAATGTGGAGGTCAGTGAATTTGAAATCAGCTCAGAGAAGAGCAGCATGTTGGGTTTCCTCCTGAACAAAGCTTGTGCCTCGGTGGATCCCTCAACACCACATTTATAAACTCGCTGCATTCACCTTGCAGACTCTCACTGCTTTCCTCATTAAGCTGTTAATTGTGTACTGCAGCCTGGCTAAGGATCCTCAACCTTTATTTCTCTATATCACATCACTGCAGCTTTCAGGCACTGACAAAAAAAAAACACTCTTTATAGCTCAGTGCAAAGTTATTGACCATGGCTTCAGAAAATTGAAGAAATCTGCCACACCACTAACTTCATTCTGTATTACCAGATCCTTGGGATTTCAGCCCTCACAGTTACTTTATTTTTAAAACTGTTCAATCTACAATCATCCAGAATTCATGAGATATAAAACTCTTCCAATCAATTATATAATGCTACTATTAAAAAAAAAGTAAATTGTCTTTTTCTTGTAGATGGAAGGGAACGAGTTCTTAGGAAAATTGCCTTACAGCTGCAAGCTCAGGCTGGTAATGCAATAGATCAAATTTGTTGCTGTATCTTGGGGATTGAGATAAGTGGTTCATTTCAGTAAGGCCAGAAATTTTACCTTTTTAGTTAGCTTCAGCTGCTCTCCTTGAATCTTTTGAACACTTCTGCTCTTCTAGGTTTGCTATAAATTGAAATCATTTCAGCCAAAATATCCAGGAAAAAAAAATCTGTTAGTGTGATAATATTTTCAGCTCTGGAAAGTAATGTCACAGGAGACATCTGTTTCAATAAAACTGCAGGCTCACTTCTGCAAAATTAAGATATTTCAGTTTTAACCTAGTGAGGTGGCTGAATCTCTAATGCTCAGAAGGGAGGCATTTTAAAGCCAAGCTATAAAAAGAGAGTCCCTTCCCCAGGGACAGCTCAGGCAGCTCCTGAGTGAGGGATGATCAGCTGTGAATTCTGTGAGTGACACAGAGGGGCAGACAGTGTCACATGCAGATCTGAGCAGGGTCATTTCCATCCTACAGGGTTGGTTTGTCACGTTCCTTCCTTAGGTCCCAGCATCCTCCAGAGCCCTCAGGAACCAGACTGGAGCATCCCATGGATGACTCCTGAGTTCCTTCTTCTCCAGCCTTGGTTCCATTCCCTGGAACCATCAGCACTGCACTCCTGACCTTGGGATTAAGTGCTTTCTGTGCTTTCTTGACAGAAAAGCAGCTTTGTGAATCATGGCCAAATGGACGGGGAGGCTGAGGACTCAACCAGCCAGATTTTCCTGTAGCTTCCACTACTTCACCATTTCAAATAAAACCCCTCAAACCCACAATAAATAAACAAAACCCAGCTAAAGCTCTGCCCCACTCAGATGAGAAGCTGAGCCATCACAGAGGGACAGAAGGGGCTGAGCTGTCCAGCTCACAGGAACAGAACCAAGTGTTCCTACCCTGCAGATGAACTGTTTATTCCAAGTGCACAATTGTATTTCAGGGTTTCCAGTGACCCCATCATTCCTGCACGAGGCTGAAGCAGCAATTGGTCACTGTCAATGAACAGCCACCACTGACATTGGAACACTCACTGCCCACTGTGCTTCACCTCCATGCCTGGAAGAGGAAAATCAGCTCACCACAGAGAAATTAAAGAATCCAGCTGTCTGCAGCAAGCACCCTAACCTTTCCTCCTGGGCTGTCACAGCATTACAGAGCAGTTTCCAGAGAAGGCTCCTGCTTTTGGTAACCAACACCATCATCGAAAGGGCAAACACCCAGAGAACAGCGATAAGGCCAAATCGATGTGTCACAAACAGGAGAGCAAAAATAGAGCCCTGCAACCCAGGAGTCGTGCATTTATCTGTAGCAAATTAAAAAGAAAAATGGCTCCAAGGCCCAAAATCACCAATTTCTTTTAAAGTCCTCTCCTTATTAGCATTTCAGACTGCTCTGCCTGCTTCACTTTATAACATTCCCTGTGACCGTTTCATCCTTGGGAAATTATCATTCCTCTCCAAGAGCAGTGCTGTTCCCAACCTGCCAACTTCTCCCTCTTCCCCGAGTTATTAAACTCTCATTCCAGTTCTGCACCTCTGCAGAGCTTGTTGGAAAGTCAAGATTTGATCATCAAGGCTGCAGACCATGCTGAAAAGTTTCCTGGTGAAAAGGTGACTCCTCCTTTCTTGGAAGAGAATTTTAAACAAGTTCAGGTATTTTAAAGAGTGCAAGACACACCTAACAACAGCACCCGCTGAATAAAGCAAATTAAATTTCACAAAGATGCAGACAAATCACCCTAACCATCATTTCTAAGAGGACTGCACATGTTCAAACCATTCTTTTTATGAAAACAATTAAGCACCACTACTGCAATGAGAAACAAAGAATTTTAAGTGCTGAGTCATGCAAAGAAGGAAGATGAGCCAAGGTGCTCAAAGCTCATGAGGATCTGCCTGATCAGAAAGAAGAGTTATTGATGTGCTGAAGGGGCAGTGTGTGTTTCCATTTCTGCCCTTCCTCCTCCTCAATTGAGTCTCTATTTCCAGGGAAAAATAAATGAAGATTTCAAAGATTTAAAGAAGAAAACAAAGCCAAACACACAAACAAAAACCCCCCACAAAATTAGAAAGTTGAGATACTTGCCAGGAATATCTTGATTTAAACACTGTTTCTTAATGGGATTATGTTTGGGAGCCAATGGAGAGAAGAGCAAGGCTGAGTGGCAGGGGAGTGGAGTGACAGGAGTCCAAAATCAGATTCAACAGTCCAACATCAGCTGTCAGATTCCTCCTGACACAGAAATACAGGGAACACCTTACACTGCTCAGACTCTGTTCAGACTGTCAGAAGTTGATCAGATTCTGTCTCAAATGTCTGCAAAATTCCCTCTTCATTCTCTGCAGGATCCCAGGGCTGCGCAGAGGCTGCAGTTCTGTTACTGGGCCATGACTGATGAGAAAATAAAAGAACTCTAAGCATTAAATGAAGCCCTGAGTCAGCAGGAGGGACAGAGCAGTTTGTGCTGCTGACCTTTCCTGACACAGCCATGCCTGGACCCTGCTCCAATCTGCTCTGGGAATTGCAGCTCTGGGTGTTCGTGGCTGCTGCCTGAGCATTCTTTTCCCTCCAGAGTATGCTTTTTTTTTAAAAAAATTCATTTTTATTTTATGAATCCATATCATGCCTCTACATCTTGCTGCAGGCTCTGTGCCTAACACTGAGTTTGTACAACCAACAATTACCATATTGATCCTCGATGGCTACATTCACTAACAAGATAAAAAAAAATAAGAAAATCTGTTTTAAGTTTTATTTAAATAACACCACAGTGCTGGTATATGCAGTAAATTTCCAGGAATTTCAATGTTTCACTAAATACCTACCCATTTTACATTCATTAAAGAAAGGGCAGCTTAAAAATACTTGAGTGTTCCCAGAAGGAGCTGAAGATAATAAAGGGTACCTGTTCAGGTGCCTTTTGCACCTGAAAGTCAGGAAATTGGTGGACACCAGAGAAGATAAATACACGCATTCAAACAGGTAAATCTGATTTTGGCAGCGTGGAACAGGGGCAGAGCTCATTAACATTGGGTATTTCTGTGGTTCCCTGTGATCTCTGCTACAGACACTCAGAATGCACAAACTCCTCAGTCCACAGCATCCTCCTGCTCACAAGAGGCAGCAAACAAAGCTTTAATTCCTGCTCTGAAATAGCAGCCACAGTCCCAATCTGTCAGCAGGCAGGAAGATATCTCACACCCTTCCCAAATACAATATCCTCATTAATGGAGATGATAAGAGCCTTCCTGACATGTTCCTATGAGCTCCTGAATCGCTGGCTCCTCATCCTGCCCAGGAAGTTTTCCTTTGCTGCTGTAAGCTGACATTCCCCATGCTTTTCATCTTCCTGTCAACCAAGCAGGGAGCTGAGGTCTCTCACAGAAAGAATTTGCCTGAATAAAAGGGCTCCCAACACCAGATTAATTAATCAGGCAGCTTTTCAGTCTTATTCTGACCAGTGAATCACATCAAAGCTGTGGCAGGTGCTCAGCAGAGCAGGTGGCTCTGTCTCACAGCCTTTACCATCCCCAGGTGTATCCATGATAATAATCCACTCCCAAATATGAGCAGAAAAGCATGTCCAGTCTAAAACTTCTGCTAAATGGTTCCTCTCTTCTCATTCTCCTCCCAGTTACAAACCCTGCTGTCCCCACCAGGCAAACTGGGGGCATCTCTCAGGTGAGATAGCTGAAATCATCCACCTTTCCTTCTCTTTAGAAATGGATTTTACAACACCTGCCCGTTCCTCCAGCTTTAAAATCTCTCTTGTTCTGGAAACAAACCCAATGTGCTCCTTCCTCAACTGTCTCCAAAGTGTGACAGATAGGAGAGTCAAAAGGATTGCCATTATCATTTTATAGCCCCATAATGTTTTGTTTCACTATCCCAGCAAACTCCAAAGGGCATGAACTCCAAACTTATCCAATATTCATTTAACTAAATCTAGGGAAAGTTCTCTGCTCATGCAAAACTGCAAAATTTTATTCAGAAATTATTCTACCTTTTCAAACCACCTTCATTCCCTCACACACCTATTTAAAGTGCTCTCTGGATAAGCTGATAGGGATGGATTGGCTGCAGTGTTCAACACTCCAGAAACACCAAAAAAGAGATTCTGCCTGACAAAGTCTGCAGTGTTTTCCCTGGCACTTCTTTGGGAGTTTATCATGTCAGTTTTGAGCCTTTTTCACATGTCCTCACAGATTCTAAAGGTCACATTAAAATCCACCTCAGCTAAACACCTTGTTTTCCTGAAGCCTTCTAGAACCTGGAATGCTGTAGCTGAGTGCCACAGTCAGAATCCCCCCAGGAGGATGCCCTCACACACAGAGCTGCCTTCTCTGGGGGTTTAATTACAGCAAAATTCCTCCTGGAGAATCTGGAGGGTGTTTAATATTCAGCAGCAATAGGGACTGCAGGGGAGAACCTCTGGGAGCTCAAGATTATTCCCCCTACCCTGCAATTAGCTTGGATACTTTACACTCCCTGCTCCTTGGGCATGAAGAGTTTGAATTCATCCCACTGAGCAGCTTTCAACAGGAGATTCCAACAGCACTGGTGAAAAACACCCAACAGAAAGCTCAGAAACAATCACAGTACATTTAAACCAAATTACAGACACACTTTCTGCCAAGCAGATCTTCACACTTGCAGAGAGCACAGACTGAATCTCTGTCTCAGGCATGGTTCCCTGCACATTCCCAACAATTATCCTCAGGAATATCCCAGGAGTGTTTGCATGTTGGAATCTCAAACAGTTCCATTCGTATCTGGTGTCACTGAGGGTGTGAGCAAAGTGCAAATCCTACTGCAAGCAAAACATCTTCAGTTGTGTGTATTAAACCTGCACCAAATTGATTCTACAATTGTATAATTGGCTGATGCTCCACATTTCTGCTGGTAAATAAGAGATTAAAAGCTGAGGTTCTGTAATTGAATGTCTCCAGAATAAAGAGCAGTGGCTGCCAGGTGGGGTGAGACAGATGGTGGGATTTGTGTGTGAGCAGAGCCCCACAGAAAGGCATCACCCTTCCAGTTCCATCTCCAACCTGCACTGCATTTCCCCCAGCAGGGTTCATTCACAGAACTGTGCCTGCACTTTCTTATACCTCACTCTAAATCTGTGTGAAGAACTGATTTTTCAGCTGCCAAGCTAAACTAATCAAAACCTAAAAACAATTCTCCAAAGTGAAATACCTTTCTGCACCCCCTTCCAAAGGGAAGGGAAAAAACCCTACTAAAAACAAAGGAAAGGATCATGTTACCCTTTAAAAATTGAAAAGAAAAAAATTAAAGCCTCCAACCTTTCTTCTCAAGCTCCATCTTACTTTCTGAGTATTTCTTTCACAGGAAAGCTGTTCTGCATCTCCATCTTAATCCACAGCCTTTCTACTGCACTGGCACGGGTAAGAGCTGCTGGAATTTGGGAGTTTTGAATTTAGTGCCTCCCTAATAAAGGCAGTTCCTTTAGAGCTTGGCCTTGCTTCCCTGGGAACATCACTTCCCTCTCACTGTCCTGGCTGGGTAACAATCACATCACTGAATAAATGGACTAAATAGTTGAACAAATATTTCTGTGCTTAGTTATCATAATCCACAAATCACCACCAACTGTTGTTTTATTACATAACAAAGATAAGGATTAAACCTGGAGTTGGAAGACAACAAATATATAATTAAGACCAAACAGAAACATACTGATTACTTAATCTAATTTATGTTACATCTCTTGTTTTACAAATTAAGATAAGCTTCTTTACATACCCATGCTTCAGTCTACAAGTACTTAAGACCCCTTTCCCAATCCCTAAAAAATGGTCTGACTTGGTGAAACAAATCACAGAATGTACAGACATTCATTGCCTGGCACTTTAGGAAATACCCAGGAATAAATCAAGCAAGACAAACCACTCCAAGTGAAGGAAAGCAAAAGCATTAAAATGACACATTAAAAGTGCTCTGCCAAATTACATATGGTTCACAGCAGTGCCACATATAAAATTTAAGACTTGAGCGCTCGAAATTGTACGAATAGAAGGAGCATCACTGATCTCATGGTCACTGAAAGTGAGGAGCTCCACATTTTGTAAGGAATTTTGGCTCCTGAGTATTGCACCAGAAGAAGGAAGACAGAGCAGGTTCATTGGAAGAAATTATTGGGAGAAATAATAACAGTAAAGGCACACAGCCCCTCACCCAACCCAGGGCACTCACTCTGTCTGTCTGTCTGTCCAGCACTGCAGCCTTTCCCTCTGTCCTGCTGAGGCTGAACATCCTCACAACTCACACCAGGGCTGGAGCCACCACCAAATGAACCAACTCTGTTTACAGGGGATTATAAACCACAGCCACAGCTGAAAGTCATAACGAGCCCAGCACTTATTATGGATTTAATAAACTACAGCTGAAACGTTCTTCAAGGAGCTTAATCTCTTCAAATATTTGGAGAGTTGTTGCTCTTCATAAAAATACTGCTCTTCATAAAAATACTGCTCTTCATAAAAATACTGCTCTTGAAGTCAAATCCTTCCTCTGCTCCTCTTCCTCTTAGCAACTTTATGAGAATTTTCGGTCTTTACCTCTTTCTTTGCCATAAGTAATAAGGAACCTTTCCTGCTCAGGTCTCAGTCAGTCTGCACACCAATTAAGCTAATTGGCAACATATTTGAAACACTCCCTAATTACAGCTGCAGAAATTTTCAGAGAACAACCTTTCTGCAATTTTTCCTTCAATCAAAATATAAAAAAAAGCAGTGAACGCTCTGCAACTCTTAACTCTTCCCTGATAAGGCTCTTAAAAGACTTTCAGAAGAACTTACTGGAGTGATCCCTCAACTGTGTGGCTGCTCAGTGCTGTTGGATTGGAAATTTTCCGATGAGTAACTTTGGGCAGGCACTGATGTCAGGAAAAGCACTGCTGGGGATGTGTGTTCTGAGTACTGAAGAGCAGAAAAGCTGCACAAGGCTCTCACAAATGATTTAACTCAGGGTTTTGCTAAGTCATGCAATCAGCCTGACCATCCCAGGTGTGGCTTTAATGAAATCCAGCGTTCCTCTTTAGTCCCCCTTCGTTTAAAGAGCAGCTCCTGCTGCCTGTGCACCTCACTCTGTTCTTACAATTGCTCTGGAAGGACAATGTGTTATATAAAACATGCAGATCCTGGTTTTAAAGAAAATAAATTATTTGGGTATTATTTTTCTGTGTTGTATTTTAGTTGAGAGAGAAAAAATCCACTCTAAATTGAACCATTATTAGTAACTGATAATATCTCATGGCCATTATAGAAAAGGGCTGAGCTATTTCAGTCTATGAATGAGGCTGTCTTCATCATCTCCTTGCTTTTTTGACCCAAGCGGAGAGAAAAAGGTTCATCTTCTCTTTCAGTTTTGCATTTCCTCTGGTTCTTGGTGCATCAGCCCCTTCTATCCAGCATTATTTCACTTGAACTGCTCTGATTTGTTTCCAGTCTCCCAGTGCAGTTCCCAGTTGTAGTCTGCATACAAAGGAGTAATTTGTTGCCTTGAGCCTCGTGGTTAGAAGGGAGGAACGCTTAAGCAGGGATGGCACATAGAGGAGAAGACAATGACTTCCAACACTCTGGAAATGTCAGACCCTGACCTTTGAAAAGACTGAAAGGAGCCGGAGGGCACAAACCCTAAGGGATGTTTCTGCATGAACAAAGATGGGCGGGGGTTGTTTCTGACTCTGAAAAACGGTGACACACTGCTGCCCTTGGTTCTCCAGCCTGTGGAATTACCTGTTCCTACAGACATCCCATTGTGCTCCACTCAGCAAATACCTTCTCTTTTTTTTTGAAGCAGGGAAACAATAGCCCTCTGTCAGTACAAAAACGGTGCAGATGAACGGGCCTGCAGTCTTTAGCTCCCCTGGGAGGAAGGGTTTTGTTCCTCACCATATCTGAAATGCTCAGAGGAGAGGGAATGATGGGGATGGTGGCACAGGATGGGGACGGTGGGGACGGGATGGGGATGGTGGGCACGGGATGGGATGGTGGCACGGATGGGGATGGTGGGGACAGGATGGGGATGGTGGGCACGGGATGGGGATGGTGGGCACGGGATGGGGATGTGGGCACAGGATGGAGGTGGCATAGGGATGGGGATGGTGGCACAGGATGGGAGTGGGACGGATGGGATGGTGGGCACGGGATGGGGATGTGGGGGACAGAGGGGATGGTGGGCACGGGATGGGGATGGTGAGGAGGATGGTGCACGGATGGTGGATGTGGGCACAGGATGGGGATGGTGGCACGGGATGGGATGGTGGGCAGGATGGGATGGTGGACAGATGGGGATGTGGACAGGATGGGGATGGTGGGCACGGGATGGGGATGGGGGACAGGATGGGGATGGTGGAGGATGGGATGTGGCACAGGATGGGGATGGTGGGCACAGGATGGGGAATGGTGGCACAGGATGGGGATGGGGCACAGGATGGGGATGGTGGGCACGGGATGGGGATGGTGCAGGATGGGATGGTGGCACAGGGGGGATGTGGGACAGGATGGGGTGGGGGAGGAGGGGGATGGTGGACAGAGGGGATGGTGGGCACGGATGGGAGATGGGGCACAGAGGGGATGGTGGCACGGATGGGGATGTGGCACGGATGGGGATGGTGGGGACAGGATGGGATGGTGGGGACAGGAGGGGTGGGGAAGGATGGGATGGTGGCACGGGATGGGGATGTGGCGATGGGGATGTGGCACAGGATGGGGATGGTGGCACAGGATGGGAGGGCAGATGGTGGCGAGGATGGGGATGGTGGGGACGGATGGGGATGGTGGCACAGGATGGGGATGGTGGGGACAGGATGGGGATGGTGGCACGGGATGGGGATGGTGGGCACAGGATGGGGATGGTGGGCACGGGATGGGGATGGTGCACGGGATGGGGATGTGGCACGATGGGGTGGTGGGAAGGATGGGGAGGGCACAGGATGGGATGGTGGCACAGGATGGGGATGGTGGGGACAGATGGGATGGTGGCACGGAGGGGATGGTGGACAGGATGGGGATGGTGGGAGGATGGGGATGTGCACAGGATGGGGATGGGGGCACGGATGGGAATGGTGGGAAAACGGGATGGGGAGTGGCAGGATGGGGATGGGCAGGATGGGGATGGTGGCACGGGGATGGGGATGGTGGCACAGGATGGGGATGGTGGGGACAGATGGGGATGTGGCACAGATGGGGATGTGGAGTGGGATGGCTGGGGACAGGATGGGGATGGTGGCACAGGATGGGGATGGTGGGGACAGGATGGGGATATGGGCACAGGATGGGGATATGGGGTCAGAGGATGGGGTCGGGATGGGTGGGACAGGATGGGGTGGCACAGTGCGGGCAGGGATGGGAGGTGGACGGATGGGTTTCTGGCACAGGATGGGTGTTTCGGACAGGATGGGGATGTGGGCACGGGATGGGATGTTTCTTGGCACAGGATGGGGATGGTGGCACAGGATGGGGTGTTTCCTGGCACAGGATGGGGTGTTTCCTGGCACAGGATGGGGTGTTTCCTGGCACAGTGCCCTGCTCTCTCCAGAATGAAGCTCTGATGGGGTCACAGCAGATTTGAGGGGTTTAGGGGAGCACAGGAGGGACAATGGCAATAAAAACACAGAGTAGTGCAGGTGTGAGCCATGTCCTCTCTAGGCTGTACTGCCAGTGCCAGGCAATGAACAGGCTCTGGTGAAGCAGTGAAGTATTCGGGTTGCCTGTAATTTCCTAAATTCACCACCAAGGCAAAGCACATCCATCATCCATCTGAGCAGTGAGCGCTGGGCTGTGCTGAGCCCACCCAGAAATGGATGCAGAGTCCATTTCTCTGCATCTTAAACTACTTCTGTAATTTGTTCTGATTTAAGTGCAGTTGCAAACAATGGAATTCTTCTAGGATTGCCCACATTTGATTTTAGCATCTCAAGAGAATCTATGAAATTCAATATCAAACCCATACTTTTTTTAATCTCAAATGTTAAACTACGTCCAAACACAGTCAAGATCCAGAAACAAAAAAACCCTCTTTTCTTCAGCCTTAACTAGGATGGTTTCTTGGCATGAGTGTTTTGCATTCATAAAAAGTCAGTGAACTAAAAGAAAACAATGTGTGAAGACCAAGAATCAAATCAAAGCTACAAACACCAGGAGTTTGTCTCATGGACAGTTCTCCTAACCAGAATAGAGCTCAGTTCTCTGCAGCCTTTCACAGCGCAGATCAAGCAGCTCACCGTGCTCCTGGGCTGAGATTAACTTTAGGCAGAGCTGTTATCCTGTGTTCATCAGCCTTACAAAGCCTAAGCCAATAGAGAGGTCACCCAGCCCCTACTCAGGAGCACTTATTAATGCAGAGCACACCTTTCTGTCTGTCAGTAAAACTGGAAAGAACTAAAGGACGCAAATGTATTACAATTAGCTGAAAGAATAGTAAATGTCCTCCTTATATTATTTTAATACTCTTCTCAAAACTTTATATCACTCAATTCAGCAAGAAATTTCAGGAGGCTGCTGGAATTTTGACTTTTCTCAACAGCACTACTTTCCTGATCAAGGTGTGAGCATTAACTGGTAACTACTCCCATTTATATGAATAATGTCCATTTTAAAGTTTCAGCTGCAGTGCAACACCCAATTTGAATTGCTGCCTGTGAAAAGAGTGGATTCAGCACATCTCATTTATGTGCTTATCTAAACTGGAGGCAGCCACACAATATAATTTAGTGTATACAGCACTTTGCTAATAGAGAAGCGATGCATGGAGTAGCTTTTACTCAGAAGGTTTCTTTAGCTTGGAATCTGAACACTTAATACAGCAGAAGAATTTAATTTTCTGGGGCACGGTTTCTCACTGACACAGGTGCTCTTATAGCAGAATTTACAGAGTCCATTATCTTCTCAAATAGGAAGCACAAGAAGTGATCATGCAAGAAAAGACGTTATAAAAGACTTCACTTAATCTGAGATTTGTGGGAGTAGAGCTCCAGTTTAAACCTCAAAAGCCAAGTTCAAAGTCTGCTGCAGACGATGGTGTGTGAGTGCAGGAGCTGCCCACTTAGCCAAACCCTGACTGGAATTGCCACCCAGGCATCCCACAGCACCATTTATCTCGCTGGGTGTCTCTGAGTAATGGAGAGCACACAGACACTGACAGAGCACGGGAGATTCATCACCCGGCCATGAGGAGGGGAGGGAAGAACAAACACAACACTTTTCATTTGGCACTGACAGCATGGCAGGGGATTAGTGAAACATGGGCAGAGCCCTCGGGGAGCTGCTGGCAGTGCTGTGCTGTGCTCAGAGTGAGCACACATTCTCCTCAGGATGGACAGGCAGCAGCCTTTAACTGGAGACTTTAACTGGAGGTTGTGATGCCACACCGAGATCAGGGAACCCCAGAGCCCCAGCTCTGACAGGAGATGCCACTGGAGAGGTGAGGGAGCAGTCTCCTCTGATTTCCTCACAGTTCAGTGGGATTTTGCTCTCTTGGGGCACTCGGAACCTTTAGACTCTGCCCGACTGATGCAAAGCCTCGCTTAACCCCAGGAGCACACACATCACGGGCAATCAACATAAAACTCTCCATGACTCTCCATCTCCAACTCTCCAAGCTCAGCAAAGGGTTCACCTTTGGAGCAGGAGCAGAGTCAGGGCTGGCTGGGATTCCTCAGAGCCTTCAGTCAGCACTGGGGATGTGCTGTTTGTGAACAGCTCAAAGCTGGCACTTCCCATCTGCTGGTTTATGATAGGAGGAACTCATCAGGATACAAACAACACAACAAACTGAGACACAATCTCTGTGTGAGCAGAACCTCAGTGAGTTCCAGCCTCATGGTGTTGAGTTCATAAATAACAGCAGGGTACCAGAATTCTGAATTTCACTGGATTAAAGGCCAAAGAGAAATGTTGGCTCCATTTACCATGGGAATGGGAAGGAACCATGGAATATGAAAGCATTCAGAGCAATGGGATTGTACAGATTTGTGTCTTTACTCCAGATGAGCAGAACAAGAACAGTTCATGAGGAAAGAGCTAAACAATGGCTGTAGTATTTAAGCTCATTTAAATGAAATCCATAATGTATAACAAAGTGTTGATAGCAGAGAATCCAGCAGGCAGTAGAAGCATCTCTTTACAGAAAAAATCACTGCAGTGGATTCAGGGGTGAGAATGAGCAGCAGTGGATTCAGGGTTGAGAATGATCAGCAGCAGTGGATTCAGGGGTGAGAATGATCAGCAGTGGATTCAGGGGTGAGAATGATCAGCAGCAGTGGATTCAGGGGTGAGAATGAGCAGCAGTGGATTCAGGGTTCAGAATGAGCAGCAGTGGATTCAGGGTTCAGAATGAGCAGCAGTGGATTCAGGGTTCAGAATGAGCAGCAGTGGATTCAGGGGTGAGAATGAGCAGCAGTGGGTTCACAGTACAGAATGAGCAGCAGCAGTGATTGAAGGATGCACTGGGTACAGAAGCTGCTCAATGCTGGTGGCTGTTTGGGGACACTCTCTGGCTGCTGCAAACAGCACAAATTCCTCTGCTGGCTGTGTGAATGCTCAGCAAGTGTGAGCCCTGTCACAGATTGTGCTGTTGCTAGCACTCTGCTGCAGAAACCGGGCCTAATTAACGCAGAAAGCAAGAGCTGGATCACATGTAAAGGTGTACAGGTAGATAAATATACCTTGTACCTGCTGGATAAATTCAGAGATGAAAGGATCAGACCCAGCACAAGGCAGCAGCAGTGGCACTCTGTCAGAGGTGCTCTGAGTTCATTATCACCTCCAAAGGACATTTCTCCCCAGTGCTTCAGCCACAGGGAGATTTCAGAGCAGGTTACATAAAACATTATCTTGGCAAAGATCCGCGGGTTTATGCTCTGAACCATCTTTTATGTGATGTTTGGTTTCATTGGACCATTCTGATTCGAACAATACCATGGATAATAAATGAAGATGTTTCACAACTTGGTAAGATAGCCAAAATGCCACTACCTACCTAATGAGCCTTATAATTGAGTTGTAATGAATTTTATGTAGTGCTGTGTAACTGGAATGATGCAGGAGACACTGGAAGATATTTAAGAGGGAAGAGTTCAAACACAGTTTTCAAAAGAAGGGATGAAAACAATCACCAGTTTACTCACAGAGTTGTTACTCCTGACAGGATTCAATTTAAGCAATGAGATTACTCATGTGAGTAAATCTGTCACAGAAATAAAGCTGCAGAAAGGATGGGATGGAAAGGTGATGATATTTAGAAAGCTTTTCTCTGTGCAGAACCCAACTAAAACTGTGCAATGCATTCCTGTCAAGAGGTGGTTTACTCTAACATGACATGAAAGCCTGGGAGTTCTGAAGAAGCTAATATCCACTTTTAAAAATATTTTATACTGATCACGATTTGAGCATAAAAGCAAAAAAGTAAAGTCTCTCTTCTTTTGCTTGTTTTCTCTCTGTTTGATGAGTACTACCTCATTTGGATTTCAACTGAAAAAGCAATTAAAAATGAAATTAGGTCGATAAATCAAAGAAATACTTTCTGATCTCCTAACTTGCTGACAAACTTTTAAAAAAGTGGAATAGATGACAACTAACAAATAACATGGTTTCACACAAAACAGTCCTTGAAGCAAACCACATGGAATTCAAACACCTGACAGCACTTGTGTGAGCTTCCAGAATATTCTGAAACACATGCAAGATTAAATACAAAGAAACAAAAAAAACCTCCCATTTTTCGTGGTGTTTTGCCCAAATACTTACAGCTATTTTCAAAAAAAAAACCGTATGAACCCAAGATTTTTAGCTTCTAAATGCCCATAACTACAAACACTTTGTATCTGAAAATATTTCAAAGATATTTGAAAGCTTTGAGCTTTCTGTGTCACGTTTCTCACATTAAAAGTGTGTGGCTACAAGACCTGAGCAGAACCCATTTCACTTCACAGGTATTTGCATTATTATCTTATCTGGGTTTACACTGCCATGGGAATTTCAGATTATCAGGTGATTTCAAAGAATAACTGGATGAAACTCTGTTTATCCAACTACGTGTGGGTTTGACACATGCAATGAAAAGAACAGGGTGTGATCCAAATCTCCATCACCCAGGGCTCCACAGGCACCCATCACCCTGAAATCATTGATGTGTCCAGAGATCATTGATGTGTCCAGAGATCATTTACATGTCCAGAGATCATTGATGTGTCCAGAGATGATTTCTGTGTCCAGAGATCACTGATGTGTCCAGAGATCATTTACATGTTTATGTTTTAACCCTAACCCCTAATCCTAACCCAGAGATCACTGATGGTCCGTATCTTCTGTCCAGAGATCATTTCTGTGCCCAGAGATCATTGATGTGTCCAGAGATCACTGATGTGCCCAGAGATTATTTCTGTGCCCACAGATGATTTCTGTGCCCAGAGATGATTTCTGTGTTCACCCTTTGTGCCATGACACCATCCCAGGCAGCACTGATGGGCACACGAGTGCTCTGCTGTTCTCTGTTCCCAGAGCAGTTCCAGTGCCCAGCTGAACCATCAGTCACAACCCCACAGCTCTGCTGCTCCAGGAATAAAGAGAGAAAAGCCCTGTAGTGACAGGTGTGCTCTGAGCTCTGCTGGGACTGCATCTGGAACAAAAGCTTTGTGTGGCTTTGTCTGATTTCTGCTTTATTACCAGGAGCCACATCTTATAAAAGCAAAATATTCAAATATTGGGATCAGATAAGTGACTTACACACACCTCAAGTTTCCCTAAACGAATCCCTGATTTTCCCAGTGCCACTATCTGCTGTGTTATCAGCCAGTCCCATTCTGCAGTTTATCAAGAGAACACCACTGGCTTTTCTCAGCTCTCCCATTTTTTACGAGCCCGATGCTTGTACACCCTGGCAGCTTTTTAGCTCAATCATATAAATGTCTTAATACCCTGCATTGATCTGGAATCAACACAGTTGCCAACACATGGATAAAAAGCATCTGGAGAATTTGCTGGTTGTTATTTCAAGCTGTTTATTATTCCTCCAGGACTCATATGAACACTCAGAACTATCATGCCTGCATTAATACTGCTCTGCTACACCTCTGGGTACAGTAACACTGTACATTAAAGATGCTTTAGAAAATTGTTTGCGAGTGGATATTGCACTGGGATTACTCTGTACAGGCTGCAGCTTTCACTAAATAAATCCTGGAGAAGGGCTCGCTGTGAAAGCAGCGGTTTGAACTCCTCACAGTGGCCTTTGGAACGCTGCTAGGAACAAAAACAAAGCACTGGTATTTACCAAGTCAGATTTCAAACCTGGGATTTGGCAGACCTGTGATGAATAGAGACTCAGGGTGCATTTATAGCGCTGTGCTTGCAGACTGGCACAGGAAAAGAATCCTTCACAGGCGACTGAGGAGTTCCTTGTGTGCTGCTCTTGTTGCCCAGATGGAAGCAGAGATCCCCATCTTATCACACTGGTGCAGTATGACAAAAAAAAATATGAAAAAAACTACCACAAACATCAGGGGGAAAGTGGGAGAGAGAGAGAAAACTCATTGCTGAACTACCTCCAACCCACCAGCCACTATTACTCAAGGAAGTTTAAGTCATGCAATCACACAGTCAGAAAAATCCCATTAAGTGGAACAGGTTCTGTTGCCATTAGGAAAAACAGGAGCAAAGGTGGGAGCAGGAATGAATCAAAAGGTCCAAATCCAGACGTACAAATCTGTAATAATTCCATTATTACCACTGAAAATCATTTCATGCTGAAGTGGGGGTTCAGGGTAAATCTGTTGCACGAGTTTTTCAAGACAAATCAGCACCATCAGCAAACAGGCTGCATTTTGTACAGAATATTGAGTACTACACAAATCTGAATAACCACAGCTTTACAGCTCTGCTGATGGGGATTTATATGATGGATATAAATTTCCATGAGACATCAGACTGAGCAAACAAATCAGCTCCTTTTGGTCAAGTGAGTATTCAGTGATGCTGTCAGTCCAAGCCCTGTGTGTCCAAAGATTCCCACTCGTTCAGGTTGGACATGAGGAGGAATCTGCTCCCTGAAAGGGCTCTCAGGGACTGCATTCCCCATCCCTGGGGGTGTTCAGGAAATCACAGCACTCAGAGTGACTTCAGCTGACACAGTGGTGTGATTGAAACTGTGACATTCACAACTGATTTCACATTCCCAGAAAATTTCATTCCAAGTTTTTTAACTGCTCCGATTAGAGTTTTTGACTATAACCCATTACACTGTTGATTATTATCTTCTATATCCATCCCATCTCCGTATTACATTATCTATGCATGAACCCACATAGTAAGTAAAGAGATGGGGAATCTACATATCTATCTGGACCATTATTAATCATATAAGAGGGAAAATGAAAATGATTTGCCAGATGTTATTAAAATGTCCAAGTCATTTTATCCCCTAGCACAGAATAAAAACGCTACTATGTGGCTGTTAATATACAGTAGAAGGGAAATTGCTGCTTCAAGTATAGAAAATATTGTAGCTCCAAGCCTTTAGAAATTCAGTTTGCCAATAAAAACCTCGCAGAACTGAATATTAAGGGTCACATCCAACATTTCCTCCATATTTCACCTGACCAGGGTTATTAACAAGAAAACTCAGTGCCTTAAGGAAGCAGATGGAGTAAAGAACATAGAAAGGATGTGGTACAACAGTGTTCCTCTGCAGAATTACAGCATGTACCATCAAACATTGAAAGGCTGTGGCAGCAGCAGTTTACTCTGAAAGCACAGAGTGTCAGACCCAAAGGTGAGATCAGGAGGAAAAGCTCAGATCAGGAGGAGGCAGAGCTGCCCTGGGCTCAGATCAGGAGGAAAAGCTCAGATCAGGAGGAGGCAGAGCTGCCCTGGGCTCAGATCAGGAGGAAAAGCTCAGATCAGGAGGAGGCAGAGCTGCCCTGGGCTCAGATCAGGAGGAAAAGCTGCCCTGGGCTCAGATCAGGAGGAAAAGTTCCCTGTTTACATGAACACAGGAACAGAACATTTCCAGGAACACAAACGAGTGGAAGTGTTTGCCACCCCCATCCATGATCCAGGGGTAATGTCCATGGAGAGGGTGCCATGTGTTTGTTCCTGTGGCTGTTCAGAGCAGCTCAGTGGTGATGATGGATGGTGATGTGCTGTCAGTGAGGTGCAGATGCCCTGCAGACACTGTGCAGGACACAGACACCCTGCAGACCCTGTGCAGTGTAAAGCTGTGCCCCAGGAGGGTTCAGAATGGGCACAGCAAATACAGTGTGCTCTCAGTGAGGTGCAGAATGTGCCCTGTGCAGTGTAAAGCTGTGCCCCAGGAGGGTTTTCAGAGCAGGCACAGTAACCCTGGTGTGCTCTCAGTGAGGTGTAGGGTGCCCTGCAGACCCTGTGCAGTGTAAAGCTGTGCTCCAGGAGGGTTCAGAATGGGCACAGTGAATACAGTTGCCTCGTGAGGTGCAGAATGTGCCCTGTGCAGTGTAAAGCTGTGCTCCAGGAGGGTTCAGAGTGGGCACAGTAAGTACAGTGTACCCTCAGTGAGGTGCAGGATGTGCCCTGCAGACACTGTGCAATGTAAAGCTGTGCCCCAGGAGGGTTCAGAGCAGGCACACTAACACAGTGTGCCCTCAGTGCAGGGCTGTGCCACGGCAGGGCAGTGGGAAGCACTCACAGGGTACCCCAGTGCTGTTCAAGCCCTAAAATCTGATCATTCCCAAGCTCTGAAGCCTGGGATGCAAACCAGAGTTGTTTTTCTTAACAAACACCCTTTTCATGGCATGTTTGCTCGAAGCTTTACCCATTCCAGGCTTTGTGCAGGGCAGGAGGTCAATCCTCTTTGCTGGCAGATGGTGATGGGGGCTCCAGAGGGTGGGTGACCATGAGCAGGGTGTTCCTCACCTCAAGCACCAGGAACTGAAAGAAATGTGCTGTTCATCTCTGGAGTTATCTCTCTGAAGGCATTGCTGTGTTCTGGGAGTTTCTGTCACACTGGGACGAGGCAGTCACTGTGCAAACCTGAGCTCTTCCTGTGGATCTCCCATGACAGTCCAGCATGGCCCAGCACATCCCTCCTTCTGTTCCACTGAAACAAGGGAAGGTGGCTTTCAAATTGATGTTTGGGGTGGCCCCATCCCTGCAGATATTCCAAAGGAGTGCAGATGTGGGGCTCAGGGATGTGTTCTGAGCTTGACAACCTTCCTGCTGATGAAAATTTCCCCAATGCCCAACCTAAACCTCCCCATGCACAGCACGAGGCTGTTTCTCCTGTCCTGATGCTGTTTCTCCTGTCCTGATGCTGTTTCTCCTATCCTGATATTCCTGTAATGTGCTTTGGACTCAGAATCAAATGCCAGGCACAGCCTTTCAGAACTCTGGACAGAGCCTTCCTCAGCTGAAATCCGATGGGAATGGGACAGATGATCTCTGCCATCCTTCAGAGCTCAGATCTCTGATCCATAAATTCACCCCTGCCCTGTGGCCGAGCTTTAGTGGAGACTCAGCAGCAGAGAGCTCCTTTAACAACCAAACATATAGAATTCTTAGCGAAAAATTCCCTCAGTGTGATTAATTCCGTGACCCTACACAAGGATACTGTGAGTGAAACCCCACTCACAGACTGTAATGATTATGCTAATGCAGAGGAGAGAGAAGATGTGCTGTGGATTAATCAAAGTCACCAGCTCAATTTCTCACTGTTCTTGGGCTAAGTAATCAATACAGCAACAAGTACAGAGGGGCTCTAGCAGGAATTCACATTTATCTCGTGCTTGTGAGGGAAATGCAGCTAAGGAAGGTTCATCACAGCAGAAAGTTACAGAGAGCATTGTTCACCAATATTCAGGGAAATGCTGCTTTGTCAGAAGGTTCAGAGTACACAGCCAAACTGCCTCCTCTGCTCTCCCTGGAGTATCCCATACTCTTCAAACCACAAGAGATTGATCAGATGTCTTCAGGGAATGTTTTCATCTTCCAAAGGGCATTTCAGCACCATCCCCATAAATAAACATAGGTATTCCTTTTCTCCTGTTTATCAAAACTTGTACCCTCAGAATTCCAGACTTATTACTGTACTACACACAGGAACACAAAATCCATCCTCCAGCATCCCAACGTGGCTTTTGAACAGCGTTTCTGCTCCAGAAAGCACTGCCTGTGCTCAGCTTGCACAGGCTGCTGCCAGAAAAGCCACTCACACACTGATCTGAAGCATCTTGTCAAAGGACAGCCAGGATCCCCCAGCCAGGAGGGACTCAGTAATGGTCTCAGGGCTGTGTGTGTGTGCTCTAACAGAGAGAATTCATAAAATCCAGGGAGAAATCCCAGCCACCTGTAAAGATACTTCTATTCCATGGAAGAAAACCAGAAAGAAACTTTCTTTTGCTGGAACTGATTTCAAAATAGTTGCCAGGAGTAATTTTCAGCTGCTGGCTCCAATCTATATGAAAAAAGGACTTAATTCTAAAATCATGCTCTAGGTAATTCCAAACATTGAAAGGTCTTGTGGAAGTCACCATTTCCCTGTCTGAGGCTGTGTCATTGGAGTACAGAGTGCATCACAAAGCAGCATCACAAAGGAGCCCTTGGGACACCATCCCTAATTCACACAAAGCTCTGCTGGATCACTGGCCCCATAAACCTGAGAAAATTCACTGACAAAGTGAATTTCACTGAAAATTCACTGAAAATTCACTGAAAATTCACTGAAAGCACACTTCAGCAGGGATTTACACTTTGCACAAGCAGTCCTTGCTTTCAGACTGAGAGTGTCCCCAACCCTCGCCCAGCCTGTCCAGCCCAGGGAAGGGAAGGGGAAGGGAAGGAAGGGGAAGGGAAGGGAAGGGAAGGGAAGGGAAGGGAAGGAGAGAAGGGGAAAGGGAGAGGAAGGAGGAAGGGGAAGGGAAGGGAAGGGGCACAATTCCCATTCCCATTTCTCTGCTCTGTGCTCTCTCTCAGCACCTCTCTGTCTCTGATCTCTTTATCCACACCCTGCTTGTCACACCAAAGGCTCTCCTGCTAACTCAGACAGGAAGGGTTTATAACTCTGCCATTTGCTATGTAGGTTAACAGCTCATCCTGCCTCCCGTTGGACACATGACTCCCATTAGCAGCAATATCTCATAAGGAACAGACAAATGGCTTCCAAAAATCCAAGTCAGTTCTCTTCAAAGGCTCCTTTGTTAGCACTAAATCCAAAAGTATTTTTCCCAGAGATCAATAAGTATTATACTTTAATCAGCAGGTAATAGGACTTAAGCAGCCACTCTTGTAAATAGAGCCATTAGCAAACTAATTAAAGGAACCATTAATAAATGCACTGAATTGATTTCAGCTTTTCTAAAGACTAAGAAGATCATACAACAGAAAATTCTGCTTTGAACACTGTGGCAGCTTGCAGGGCAGGTGAGTGAACAGTAGAAAATGAATTTCCCTTTTAGAAGATACCTGTATGTTAAAATGCTTGTTACCTGGTACAGTTATTTATTTTGTATACATATCCTGAAAATATTCTTAAAATATTTGCTTCTTTTACTGACACAATATATTTATTTTAAAATAGTTTTGCTGTGATTTCTGTCACTGATACTAGATGTATATTTATAGAGAAAATGTTTAGAGAGAATCCAGTATTGTATAAAAAACAAACACAATTGGTATTTATACATTATGGAATACATCAGATCATGTTTCCATATTAAACACAAAGCTTTTGGACAGTGTAACAATTATTTAATTGTTTTAATTGTTATCCAGCCTTAGTACATACAAACAGTCTCAAAGAAAATAGGAATCAGTCCCAACCATGACTTGTACTCTTTCAAGTAAACCTTCACAATTTTAGAAATAAAACAATCCATCCTGAATGGGGTTTAAGCGCCTCAGGAGCAAAAAGAGTGGGGAATTTCCTCAGAGAGAGGCAAATTCTGCTGCAGGTGCTGCAGTGTAAATCCAAAGTGACTGAATTTCATCTGGAGCAGGAGTGACTCCACATGAGCTCAGAGTTTCCTTCTCTTCCTTCAAAACCTCCCCGACACAAATCAGTGAAGAACAAAGAGCTGTGATGGGTTCAACAACAACTCAGCTCAGCATGAGAGCACCAAAGGAGCATTAATGGAACAACACAAACACAGAGCAGCAAATGAGCTTCAACACAAGCCACAACCATCACAAATCAAACCCTGCCTTGAACGATCTGAAATCATCCTAATTTAAAAATATTAGAAATAAAATCCTGTGGAAAGGAACCATAACTCACACTTGTTTAATCCTGTGACACCCTGAGGCACCAGGAATTCCTTGTGTAAGTGATGTTTTACCAGGAATTCCTTGTGTAAGCGATGTTTTATCAGGAATTCCTTGTGTTTTATCAGGAATTCCTTGTGTAAGTGATGTTTTATCAGGAATTCCTTGTGTAAGTGATGTTTTATCAGGAATTCCTTGTGTAAGCAATGTTTTATCAGGAATTCCTTGTGTAAGTGATGTTTTATCAGGAATTCCTTGTGTAAGTGATGTTTTATGGAATTCTTCCCTGCAGGCTTCACCTCAAATGTGCACAGCCCTCAGTTGGCATTTCCATTGACTGCCAACTGTCCATACAAACAGAAATTTGGTAATAAAAACACCTATTTGGCTGCTTGGCCTTGCAGGGATTACACAATCACAGCTTTACACCAAAATGGCAAAGAACAGCAGCCCTGGAAACTTCTGCAGTGTCAGGGTCAGCCCCAGCCCTGCCCCTGGGAACAGCATTTCCCTGGCCTGGGTCTGCTTATCTCAGAGTTCAGGGGGATTTTGAAGCTGTTAAAGTGAAATAAATGAGAAGATGGAAAGCCTGGGATGACTGCTAAATGGTCAAAATTCATCTATGTCACTCTCTAAGCAGAAATAGCATTTTGCTTCTCCAAAGGGTCAAGGATTAATTCCATTTCAAAACACGTCATTATAACCCTCTTCTGTTTCTTGAGGACGTTCACAATGTGGTAGAGATCTTCCAAAAATATGTCTGCCACTTCTAAAACTGTAATGTATTTTAAAAAGCACTGTGTTAGCCATCTCTGAACATCTCTCTACATCTTTTTATACTCATCCTTAACAGGCAAGTGCAAAGTAAGCACCAATTAACTCCCCAAAAGTTACAAGAATTAACAGGCCTTAAACTAGATGCATATTCCAGAGATCAAAACTGCAGGAAAGATGTTTAACCCAACAGAAATGAAAGAGAAGCATAGGAGTTGGCTGCAATATGAATCTTCATCAGGAAAAAATACAGAACAGGCCTCCTGAAAGTCTGGATGTATTAACAGCACCACCAGACTGTTTTCTTCTCAGATTTTCTTACACAAAGTTATCAAAAGGTTACAATTCAAGGCCAAATTCCCTTGAGAAGAAAAATCTACCAAAATAGCTACAAACACATCCCATGGATTAGAGGTTATATAAAAAGCCAGCAGGTCAAAATATCTCTCCTCCTCCTATCCCTCCACAATGCTATCTAATTAGATTGAAGGCCTTTTTATTTTGTTCAGTGCAGAGAATTTCTGAAATCCCAGTTTAATCAAGCCTGAGTCCTACTGCTCCTCTGAGGCACCATTTTCTTCAAAGCCATAAACTTCATTGCAATTGTGTTAATTTTACTGTTTTTTCCCTCCTTGAATTAATAATAACAAAAATCTGATAGTGTCCCAGTGTCTCACCTCCGCTTTATTACAGCACTTAATTTCTGATTCCTGTAAATATTCTCCTTTCTGCCCAGATCCCTCTGATTTATTCCTGACAGGGACAACACTTGGAACAGATGAGCACCAGGAGGATGTGGAGGCTGTCCCACCCCAGGGATGGGTCTGATACCAAAGGAACCCAGGAAAAATGCAAAAATAGAAAATAATGTCTGAGTTGTGACTTTGTGGCTGTATCACCCCAAACAGGGGCTGAAATCTGACTCAACAGATTTATTGTGATGCTCACAGCATTACAGCTGTTTATATCCCTATGCCCCTGGCCCAAAGAGGGACTGCTCTGTGTAAATCCTTTTTTCAGGGTCACAGAAGGGCTCAGACAGGAGCTGATTTTGATGCATTAAAAAGGCTCCAATATTGGGCACTAAAGATACCCTAAACCTAACAGAGAGGGATCCTTATCAAGGTAAAACAGGACCTGCTCAACACGAAACGGGAAAAATTCCAACTGCAAAGCAAATGCTTTTAATTACCAAGGTGATAATCAACAGGAACAAGCTTTGCCTTTTTAAAGGTGATCAAAATAAGGAGAATGCTCCTTTTTAACTGTGTAATGCCAGACTGAGTACAAATATAACACAATGACTAAAATCTAACCGCGTGTTTGATATTATAAATGGAGAGAGCAGAGGGCTTTATAGGCTGTAAAAAGAGTAAATTTGGTGAGTGGTGTTAACCTGAACTCTGGATAGCAGTGTCACCTCCTGTGTGTGTCCAGGGCAGGGAAAGCACCCCAAGAACCAGCACAGGCACAGCCAGCTCCATCCACACCCCAGGAGCTGCAGGGTGTGCTGTGACATCCCAAAAACAGCAAAGTTCAGCTCCTTTTCTTCTCCCAGGCTTTTTCTGCTCCTGACTTGCCCCTCGCAGACAAATAAATAAAAGAGAGGTCTCTGTCATGGTAACGATGGAGCTGCTCAGACAGGCAGCCTCCCAGGGAGAATTGCCTCTGAACAAGATGCCCACCAGATATTCCAAGGCAAGTCACTAGGGAAATAAATATTGAATTACTCTGGTGCTTTACTCATGTCTCAGTAGCCCATGTCTCTGAAATTACACGTAATAAGATCACCTGCCTGAACCTTGTAAGAACACACGAAAAGAACAGCTGCTTGTCAACTCGGGAATATTTGAAAAGGGATTGTTTTCTAAACATGGAAGTTTGGTCTGCTTGGAAACAAGTCTGATTTAGCAGAAATGCCCCTGCAATTCTGCATCTGGGGCCAGCAGCTGAGGAGAGTGAATATTGTGATATTATCCAGCTCTGAAACCATGGAACAGGAATTTAATTTTTGAAGGCAGATATGGATTGTTCCATGTACACAGGAAGCACGAAAGCATTATTTGGGAATGATAAAAAACCCAAATGAGAGCTCTCCTTTGTGCAATCGTGGGGAAGGGAGGATGCAGCTCAATCCTGTGATCAATGAAAATCTTCAGAACAACCCAATCAATGTGAATCTCTTTGGAAAGGACACCAGGACGTGCTGATGTTCACAAACCCCTGGAATTCCTAATGCTCTATTCCAGTCTCAGCCTTCTGAGACCAAACTGCTGCACACAGGACTGCCACCGTATTTCTGAGGAATTTTTGGGGTTCTTTTCTGTATCATGAACATGAGTTTGGAGTGATTTGTGACTTTAAGATATTCATGACTGATCTGAAAGTGACTTTGAATTACAAGACAAAGAAACTGTGCCATCAGAAGATAACACAGTGAATATATACGGGGGAACAGAAGTTCTGAATTCATCAATTTATGTTCCAAATAGCAAAAGTTCTTAACACCACAATAGCATCCTTTAACACCAGACAAGATTCTCTCCACTGAGCTGGGAGCATTTTTGCTCTTAAATTCAAAACCAGATGCTTCTAAAAATCCAGTATTCATGCACAGAGGGAAGAAATGCAATTGCTAAACAGATGTATTAATGCCATTTTGTTATCTTAAATATAAAATAATCAACCAAAATAAGAACATTCCCACATCACATATGCATTAAGTATTACATGCTTCCATGTTTTATTTTAATTAAGGGCAAACAAAAGATACTTTAATCCAAGAGAAGGCAGCTACACAAGCCAGAACTGGAGAGCTGAAAGCCTTAAGCAGTTCTTTGGAGAACTTCACAATGTCTGACAATTCCAATCTATTAGCTCTCCCTCTCTCCACAGAGATCACGATTAACCAGCAAAGTTGCCCTTTCAATTCACGCAAAGCTTCAATCTATTCCATCTGTGCTCTCTGAACCTTTCATTTCCAATAGGTTCGGGGTAATTCAGAGCAGCCAGGGAGGCTGACGAGCTCTACCTTTGCTTTCACATCCTCGGGGCTACATGCTGACATCTGAAAATGAATTTAGAAATAAATACAATATCACTGCTTTCACACAACAAAATCATTTATCTGAATTCCATTAAGGAAGCACACAGGTGTAATTAGGAATTGGGCCATGACTCAAACAGCCACTTGCCCTCATGCTGGTCTAACCATTCCACTGTAATAAAATAAAACACTCCTGTGAACTCGCAGGCTTTGACCTAAAAGCTGAATGCCTTTCTCATCGAGATGGACACAAAAGGTGCCTCTGACACAGATTAGTGAGGGTTTGTGGGAGTCCCTGCATCTCACCACACACAGTCCAACAGCAGTGCTACCCTGGCACATTTACAATTCCCACACGGAATTTGTGCGCTTGGGTGTGACTCTGGGGGTGGGAGAGGAAATGGGGGAGAAGCAGGAGCCCACACGGGATAGGATGAACCATTAATATTAAACATTAATATTAAACAGTTTGGGCACAGCACAGTGACCACAGCTCTGCAATGGGGCAAGGACACAGAACATAAAGGAAATTCTTTGCCTTCCATGTTCACTGCCACCCTGCAGCTCTGTCATCACTGCTACAGCATTCAGATCCTCACAATTACTTAGGATGGATTAAGAGTACAAAGATCATTTCCAAAATCTTTCAACTCACCCATCACAATGCTCAGCAGTGTTCACCTAGGGTGGGAATATTGCAGCTGCATCCAAAAATATAAACTTTAGTGATCACCACATTATCAACAACAGAGGGAGGCTTTCCCTCCCCTTCAAAAATTTCAACTATACCATGAAAAGCAACTATGAGGAAGAAGAGACTGAGAGTATGTGTTACAAAAAATGTATCTAACTTTCATTATCTTTACCTTGCTCATTATTAAAATGATTACCATACTCTTTAAAAAGTGTGTCTGTTTTGTAGCTCGAATGGGATGTTCATTTGGTGAGGCCTATCAGCTAAAAATGGCAATTTTGAATATACCAAGTGATCACTGCCAAGCTTTTTCCCTTTCTGAACAACAGCTAAGGCTGAACAACACCTGGTTTCTATTCTGATGATTTTTTTTACAAAGCAATGAGAAGGCCTGGGAACAGATGAGTGGATGTGCAGTTTGATGCTACAAAAAGAAAGCATTAATTGCAGCCTACCAAGGCACTCAGCCCTTTTTCATCTTGGAGCTGGTGAGCGTGTGGCCTCGGGGTGAGATTATTCACAGTCCCATCTCTGTTGGAAAGCTTTGCTTTTTGGTCCGTTAGTTTTCCATCAGATCAAGGAGCTCAACCACCTCAACAGGCAACTGCAGCATTACTGGAGCTGGTGCCTGCAAAGAAAAAGCCCAGCCTCTATAAACGAGGAAAAAATATTAGTTTGGAGCTGTCTGTAAGCTCTGAGCATGGCTCATTACTCAACTGCAGAAATGCCAATGCCACACAAGAAAGAGAAATTGCAGCAGCCCCGGCTGAGGCTGACTTTGCTGCTGAGCAGCTCTACCGTCCATGCTCATTTTCAGAACAGATTCAGCCCAGTAAAGAATAATCAGAACTGTTTTTCTGTTTACAGCTTACAGTCTAGGTTTAAGTGGCCAAAATTGAACACACAGAATGAAGGAAAGCACCACTGCTCAACCACTGCACTTGCACTGTGCTTGTAAAGTGGGGAGGGGTTTTAATTTCCAGGAAAGCTCTGTCAGAACCATTTTCTACAGCCAAATTACAAAAATTCTGAGCATTGTTCCTGTGAATTTAGACCTTGACTCCTAAAGACTTATTGTTCCCAGCTGTGTTTTCGCAGCACTTAGCAGAGTTTTCATTGCAATGCTTTGTCATTCCATTATTTCTTTCCCTTTGGTTGTGTCTCAGAGCACACAATGCATCATTTCTCAGGTCCCAGCTGATGACTACTTGTGCAGGGCAGAAGGCAAATTCTATTGCGAGAGCTGGGCAATCTGCTTCAGCTGAGAAGGAAACAAAAAACTTTCCAATATCACCTTTGCCAGAAGGTCAAGGGAAGACACTGAGAGTATTTGGAAAGTGTGAGAGTTTCCATTGTGCGGAGCGTAGAATGTACTGAGAAACTTCTTACTACTGGACAAAAGAGATGAGAATTATGAAGCTCGCATGACTGAGGAGTTATTTACAACCACTGAATGCAAAAAAGTAACTGAGCATCAGTTGTTTGGATTTTCCTTTCAGACGGCTGAAATAAAGTACAAACCATTTCACGGGAGATTATTAAGAAAACAAGCAAAACTCCATATCTTGGCTGTGTAACTTGAATTCAGCATAAGCAAAATTAAGATTTATTTATTGCATGAAAATTTACTTAATATTTGGTTTAGTCTGAAACTGAAGTTTATAGAAGGGATTTGCCCTCTTAGTTTAAATTGCTTTAATTAATGTGAGTGCAGCTCCACAGTTTGGTAGAATACAAGTGTTAGAGGAGACACCAGAACCCCCTGGGATCACCCTGGTGAGGGGCTGGGCACATTCTGTCTGCCTGAAATAGCCCACACAGCACAGATATTCTGATTTTCTTTATCATGCAACTTCCACAATCCCATTCCTCACTATTAGTTCTTATTTTGCAGAGTAGAAGCACAACACACAACACAGAGTTCAACCTTTATTTCTTCTTCTTGTCTTCTAACTTTCATAAATTTCTTCTTGCTTGCCCTCAATCTTAATTTTCTGGGCTCCCAGCCTAGATTTTCAATTATTTTCTGGTAACTTGTATAGGTCAGCACTAAAGTTCAATGTCATCTCTAAATCTAAGATTATATATCGTCTGTTTTCCTCCATGATTCCTTCTCTTCATCCCACAAAACTCGGAATTGAAAGCAAAACAGTAACAGCACTGACCTAAAAATGAGGAGGCAAAAGAAAGTGCAGGAGTTATGGAGGGATTCACTTGCTGAGTGCCTGAGAGAAACATTTATTCAGTAATTGGAGAGGAAAATGATGAGGTACGGGACAGCAGCATTTGCCAGGGATCAGTCAGGTTTAGACTGGAAGGGATGTGATAGATCAGCTCTTCCCAAGACAGGTGACAAAGATGCACACAGGATAACCAAAATGCCACAATTGCACAGGTGAGACTCTGAAAGTGCCTGTTTGTTAGAAGAGGATAAAACAAGCAGGACAATGTGTCATTTCTGTGACACACTGATCAAACTGCAGCAAACGTGCAATGAGTCCCAGCCATGGCCAAGGAGGGGCTGAGGGGATGGGGCAGAACCACCTCAGATGTGGAGATCAGGAGGGCTGCTCTTCCCAGGTGGAAAACAAATGAGAATGTGCTTGTTATGAAAATCCTGATGGGCTTTAGCACTTCACAGCACCAGCTGAGACACCAGAAAAGCCCTCCTACACCAACTAACACCCTGCAATACTCTCAGCAATGGGGAGGGGAATTGTTCTTCATCGCTTGATCTTCACTCTCTCCCAAAAACTTTCCAGACAAGCTGTGGGCCATAAACAGTTAAGGGTTGGGAGAGTTAATTACCTGAGAAATTATCATCTGCCCTACTGCAACAGCTCAGATCCTCCAAGGTTTGTGAACGCTCCCTCTGCACTAAATCTGAACGGAGTGCTCCTCACTCGGGCTGCCAAGGCTCGATCTGTCAGCACGGCAGAAATGCTGCCAAATTCATCATCCTTTCCTGAAGCTGCTGAAAGGACAACAGCTGAAGAGAACCTCTTCATGAAGCATGCTTTTTTATTATTATTATTGATGCAATTTGATTATTTGATGAGAACCTATAATGCACACACAGACATTCTAAGCTCCAAAACTATAAATACAGTAACAAAGGTCTGCTATATATAGCGTTCTCCACTTCCAAACATTTCTCTTTTTTTAGGGTCTGATCCAAACCAAACTCAGAATTCTGATAGGAATAGATGAAAGGATGAAAGGAGCATATGACTGCATAGAAATAGAATGAAAACAAACAAATACGTGCTTCAACAGCGATTATTGTACATGACTCTGATCTACTGCTGCTCAGATAAAGAGGAGAAATAAAACAGCAAGAAAAGACACCGTTGATGCTGATCCAGGTATTGTGAACTGCTGCAGCTGAAGCAGCAGGGAACATCTTCAGCAATATCCAAAGTTATGATAGGACAAATGGGGAAAAAAGGTAAGAGCAGCAGCAAAACCTGTGAAGATCACAGAGCTGAAATGTTTACCTTAGTTAATGTTACACAATGAATAATTAACAATAACAAAGAGAAAGGAGCACTGGTACCACTCAAAATATCAGCCTTAATTGTCAAGGGAATTCATAATGATATTTGCTTTTTATTTTTCCTAACCTGAAATTGGATCCAGGTCAGACTCCATGTAATTTAGAGCAAAAGAACCCAAAGGCTAAAGAACAGGCTTGTGTCTGATTCTCTCTGTGCTCAAGTTAGCTCAGAAGTTCAGAAGAATCCATTTGTTTTGACTCTTTCTCCATTTTCATGTCCCATCAGTAACACAAGGCACCAGCATTACCACCACTGCCCACCATGTTCACACGTTAACAAAATGAAGGAGCTTAAAATAAACCCCAAAGACTTGAAGGGGCAAAGAGGCAGTGAAGTATTTCCAAGATCTGTACCATCTGCCAAAAAAACTGTATTTTTTCAGAAGTGGTTTGTTGCACTGTTAATACAGACATTGAAAATATTTTCTTTAATAGTTTATTAACATGGATTACAACAGAAAGAAACACAAACACGTTTTAATGACATCTTCTTATGAAAAGCTTTTTCTGTTGCCTTAATCATGCTGC
The DNA here is from genome assembly GCA_009741485.1 of Malurus cyaneus samueli. Classification (NCBI taxonomy): domain Eukaryota; kingdom Metazoa; phylum Chordata; class Aves; order Passeriformes; family Maluridae; genus Malurus; species Malurus cyaneus. Next base: position 663,850 of record CM019228.1, on the reverse strand, counting down.
TGTTTGAAAAAGCTTAGATAGTTTATTAATTGTAACATCAGGGGATGGCATCTCCTCAATCTCTCAGAATATTTTAATTCACAGATGCCTTCATTATATCATCACATCTTTTCCTTTGCCTACTCTTCTGTTCTTACAGACCACTGAGCAGTTCATGCTGTCCAGCAATCAGAATGGCACATTCCAATTTTCAACACAGATGCTAGAAATTCATTCTTTTCCCATGGTAAAATGTACATCCTGATCTGAGAAGAGGGGCAGGAGCCCAAATAAAACAGATCCTGCTCGGAACACCTTGCATTCTGAGCAGACAAGACAGTTTTAAAAAGGGGAAAGCAGAGAACTGCAGGGATTTTTCAAAGGTTACAGAAAGCCAATGGGTACCCTCACTCCTAAATCACCATCATGAACCACTACATTCCCCTGCTTTCATAAAGAAGAGAACTCTAACAAGATAAAATGGTTGCATTTTTGCAGAAGGATAATAATACCTGACTTAAAAAATGGGATGGAAAATAACACTTTATAAGGTCATTTAAAAAAACAAACCAGTGCTTTTAGAAGACCATTCCAGGCTATCAGTCATTTTCCTACAGCAGAGCCACCAAATAGAGATATTTCTGCCTCCACAAAATATCTAACAGTATGCAATCCTCAATTTTGTTGGAGAAGCCAATGTTCGTGGGTAGCTTTTCTGAATAGATTTTGTTTATTTTTTTAAAATACAGAGCATGCTGTCAGGGCTGTAGTACAGCCTGGCTCAGTGGAAACCCATTAAAAGCACTTTGCTGGGCAGATGGTGTCAAAGAGTCAGAAGTGTAGAACAGAATCCCACTGTGCACAAGTGTTCAGTATGCAAGAAATCATCTCCTATCAGACAACTGCTGCAGGGAACAGAGAGCAGAGCAGAGAGCAGAGCCAGCACAGGCTCACAACCAGCACAAGGAAAAGGATCTGGAATGAGAGAACATGAACAGAGAAACGCCCTGAACCAGGGGAGATCAGTGCAGAGCACCACAGCAAGCTTGAAAAACAACGCATCGCTTTTATTCACTGAAGGTGCAACTACTCTTTGTCACTAAGTGGGATAGCACAACTCAGAAAGACTCAAATAAGATTTGAAAAGTGTCACTAAATTATCTCTCACACCCTGATCTACAGGATTGCAGAGCAGCTAGCATTTCAGTAGAACTTTTAAGAGTTGGCACAAAGAAACTCTGTTATCAGAGACAGCTGGAAATGGCCTCGCAAGGACAGTCTGAGAAGGTGCCCAAATGCAAACACCAGACTAGCACTGACACACCAGTACATTGTCAGACTCCTCTTGCATGTATTCCTTTTCCACTCTCTTCTAGAAAAGGCAGGGCAGGTGCTTTTAGTGTTTTCAGAGCAGTGATGAATCCTGTAGGATAGCACCTAACAAAGCACCTAACTCTGGGTGTGACAGATCCTAAATAGGACAAACACACTGAAATGAGTGTAAGAACAGACAAACACACTGAAATGAGTGTAAGAACAGACAAACACACTGAAATGAGTGTAAGAACAGGCAAACACACTAAAATGAGTGTAGAAGAACCACGAAATGAGTTAAGACAGACAAACACACGGAATGAGTGTAAGAACAGACAAACACACGGAAATGAGTGTAAGAACAGACAAACACACGGAAATGAGTGTAAGAACAGACAAACACACTGAAATGAGTGTAAGAACAGGCAAACACACTGAAATGAGTGTAAGAACAGGCAAACACACTGAAATGAGTGTAAGAACAGACAAACACACTGAAATGAGTGTAAGAACAGACAAACACACTGAAATGAGTGTAAGAACAGACAAACACACTGAAATGAGTGTAAACAGACAAACAACAAATGAGTGTAAGAACAGACAACACCACTGAAATGAGTAAGAACAGGCAAACACACTAAAATGAGTGTAAGAACAGACAAACACACTGGAATGATTGTAAGAACAGACAAACACACTGAAATGAGTGTAAGAACAGGCAAACACACTGAAGTGAGTGTAAGAACAGACAAACACACTGAAGTGAGTGTAAGAACAGACAAACACACTGAAGTGAGTGTAAGAACAGACAAACACACTAAAATGAGTGTAAGAACAGACAAACACACTGAAATGAGTGTAAGAACAGACAAACACACTGAAGTGGTGTAAGAAAGACACACACGGAATGAGTGTAAGAACAGGCAAACACACTGAAATGAGTGTAAGAACAGGCAAACACACTGAAATGAGTGTAAGAACACTCACTGTACTGTGCACCCCGTGTGGTAATGAACATTCAGTGTGGGTGCACCTCTTTATTCTGCTGGGCACCATCAGCTGCTCAATTCTGCCCCGAGCCCCATATCATTAACCACATCAATAGATCCTTCTTCATCCTTAGAGCTCCAGACTTGAACAAATGAGATCCTATTTCTATTTCTAAACAAGGTGAGGATGACAGGAGTGTAATGCAGGATGCAGGTACATGGAGCATTTACAGGTTTATCACAATGCAAAGTTTTGCAGAATAATTCTTTCAGCAGTAGCTGGAAACACAATCTACAGAAAGAACATGAAGGCCTCGTGGATAGCAGGGATGGCAGGCAATGCACCCTGCAGCAAAGCAGGGAGTGAAACACAGCAATCTGACACAGACAGACAAGAAAACCAACTACCCCATGTGTAGAGCCAAATTCAAACCAACCAAGCAAGGCTGATTGCATTAACACAGACATGCAACACCAAAGGATAAATACTGCAGGATAAATACAAATATTTCAAACATAAGCAGATGCAAATCACCATGATTTGTTTTCCTGAAGACAAGTAGGGTGAGTCACCATGGCTCAGCAGAAAATGGAGGATGCAATTATGTGTTAATCCAGAATCTCTGCTAAGTGAGTGGACTGAAGACTAAGGGGTGTTGTTTCCTCTATTATGGATTGGATCCATATGCAGAGACACTGCTGACGAGTTACCTCTGCCAAGTTCAGGTTCCACCTCTTGCACAATGAATTTACATAATGTATATGAAGGCATAAATTTACACTTTAAAAAATATAAATAAAAAGGGCAGATGGCCACAAAATTCAAGGTTCTGAGACCATTCAGCATTAGGTGAGACTAAACTCTGTGACTTGGAGGATTTTCTTTAGCATGCAGGACATGCAGACTCATCTGTGTGATTATCTGGACATCTGCCTTGTTCCTCAGCAAGAGATGTGCACACTGTCTGCTCCACAGTCTGCCTGCCTTGAAAGCAAACAGATCAAAGGAGAAGATGCAGAGCATCCTGTTCAGCTGCAGAGGACACTTCTGCTGCTCCTCAGTCTGTCTCAAAGCTGTATCCTCCAGGGATAAAGAGTGTGCTGACATCTGTCCACACCTCTGCTTGTGGCACTTGTTATTATTCCCCCTGCTGTTTTTTTTTTATAAATAACTACCTAATTCATTTATTTTGAACTTTTTATAGGAGCTGTATTATTCAATATCCTTCCCCCCTTCTCACATTTTGGAATCTACATGGTTATTTTCAGATGGGGGACAGTTTTGCTTACAAATTATTATCATAGCAAAGTTTTGAAACACCTTATCCAAAACATCTTACCAGCATTGCGGAAAAAAGTCTTTGTTTGCAAATAAACCCCCGAATAACTAAACAAACCAAATCAGTTCAAAGCAACTTTAAAAACAAGAGTCAGATGGGCCTGTGAGAGGTGAAGTGACTATAGGAGGAAGACACAAGCTTTCTATTTTGTAAATCTGGGGATTTACAGAGTGTCCTGCTTTTGGTATTGTCACAAAGCTCTTTGTTTACACCCAAGCACAAACTGGGATGCACAAACTCTGAAAGCAGCCTTGTCCCTGCCATTTCCTCCCCTGGCTTTCCCCGAGCTTGCACGCAGAAGGTTTCTGGCACGGGTTCCACAACAGTGCTCAGATGTTGTATGAATCACCACTGGTGTGTGGGTTACAGGCTGAAAAACACCACTCCAGAAAACTCTGAATTAAAGCCTACTAAAGGCAGTGCAATGCCCTACACTGCTGTAACAGGGGATCGATGGAGGGGTGTAATTCCTGCTGTCACAGAGCTGTCACCATCCTCTGGTCAGCTGTACATCACTCTGCTCCAGCTGAAAAGGGGCAGTTTGCACAGGTACCACACAGGCTGAATTTGGGAGATGAAGAGTTTCAATCCCTGTAACAGGGGATCAATGGAGGGGTGTAACTCTGCTGTCACAGAGCTGTCACCATCCTCTGGTCAGCTTTACATCACTCTGCTCCAGCTGAAAAGGGCACTTTGCACAGGTACCACACTTTGGGAGATGAACAGTTTCAACCCCTTGGCTCTGCAGGGCCATCAGACCAACACCTCACATTGGAATTAATTCTGTTCAATAAAAGAAGAAATCAGGGACAGGAAGAAGCCAATCCTCACTCTACAGTTAAATGTCCCCACATTTCACCCCCAGGGTGAAGCAGCCTCACCTCCTCAAATATGTGCTCTAAAACTGCTCATGACAATTAGTGTTATCTACATGGCTCGGAACTACTTAAAATCCACTTCATTTGGAGCTGCTGTTAATAATGCAGCAGGCAATATTACAAAGTCTGGTGAAAATCATGTAATTTAATGTAACACTTTACAAACCAAACCTGTGATGAATCTCAGCTGCCTCTTCAGCTTCTCTGCAATCAATCTGTTTGGAGTCATGTTTATGTATCTAAAACCTGTGATAGACTGCCACTAGACTTGGCATCCACAACCACCTCGGGAGGCTGATTTAATGTGAATGCTGCATGAAAAATCAGATTATCTTTTGATTCTCTCTTTTATTAAATAAAACTGATCTTTATTGAATAAAGCTGCTTTTATTAATATCTAAAACATTGGTTGGTGTCACAGAGCCTGCCAGTCCTAAAGAACTAATAAAAGACAGAAGTAAAAAATGAGAACATTACGGGGAAATATTAGAAACCAAATCACATTAGGCCAGTATTGCAGCTGACAAATAAAACATGAGTCTAGCTGCAGAATTTTTTGTTTAGTATGAATTTATTATTTTTACTGAAAGAAAAGGAATCAGAATAGGGCTTTTCCCACAAATACACTGGGGCTAGAAACACAGTAAGAGCAAAAAAGTGGAACTTATGTTCCCCTTCCCCTGTGTAAAGTCTTAAACAATTCCAAGTTCACTGCAGCTGGGACAAAACACAAAGTTTGATATTAAGGGAGCTGCTTGAACCTTAAGATTGAAAGATTTCATTTATTCTGGGGTTTTATAGAAAACTTTTTGGGTTTTTGCATGTAGGCAGATCTTACAGGAAGAGCTGCTACTGCCCACAGATGTGCTTTGTGCTCACATGAAAGCAGCAAGCACTGCATTTTCCATCCATTTCAACTGCACAGCTGGAGCAACAGCTGCCTGTGAGGAGCTGAACACAAGAAATACCAGCACGGCTACTTTGAGAAAAAAATGTGTCCCTCATTGTCACAATCTGTCAATGTGAACTGGAATTCAACCCTCAACTCCTGTCTGGCACCACCAAGGACAGGGAGAAATAATACATTTCATAAATCAAATGAAATAATCTTTGATTTTAATCCCATATGTAGAATTATATCCCATTGCTCATATGGTAATATCCCATTTTACAGGAATGAACTCCAAAGCAAACAGTGCTGAAACACAGGTTGTTGCACTCCTCAGCTTTTCATTTTCCATGATTTCAAATCCACTTCAATGGCAGTAAAGACCCACACATGAAGATTTTGGGAATGGCCCCAAGCTGGGACATACCCAACAAGCTCAGCTGAGTGATTCTTTGCACACCACTACCCCCACAAAGCCAGTGAGTTCCTACAGAACTGCAACTCACAAAGATATAACACCAAAATTCTAAGGGCAGCACAATGTGGGCAAAATGGCATATTCTGATAGCAGCAGAATTGCACAGAAAAAGGCAAAGATACAGCCTGTCCACAATGAGCCAAAAAAATCGACAGGATAAGACCCAATGGAAATCAAGAATGTTCAAAGAACACTGTAACGTGGATAATTCCAATGGGAACAGGAGCAGTTCCAAGCCAAATATCCAAATATTCTTCTCCTATAACATAACCCAAATTGGCCATTTGGGGGTTTGGTTTCTTTGTCTCCCCATGCTCACTTTGCTCTTAGAGGAGATTTGCATCACTGCACAAGTTCTCCACATCTCCAGCTACGGGGAACACCCTGAGGGGATACACGGAAATCCTGCCTAACATGCTTGCCAAGCTTCCATTTGAATAAAATTGAGAGAAAAAGAAAATCAAACCAGCAGCTCTAGGGCCTGACATGTCATTAGAGAGCAACTGGCAGGAAGATTTCTGCCCAGGATGAGAGAGAACAACACAGAATGCTCTGCACAACACAAGCGAAATAAGTCACTACAATATTTACTTGGTTTTTTACTATCAAATTAAACTTCAAACTTGAAATCAATGAAATCTGGTTTTATCTGATCACATTCATAATGAAAAAGGCTCCCGAATCTTTAGTTTCACAATATACATCTCAAAATTGTTTAGCATCCTACAGGAGATGCTGTTTTCATTCTAGACTTAAGCCAAGCATGGAACCTGAAGCTCAAATAAAGTATTGAAGTTTTCATTCCACTCCAGTGGAGCTAATGACTTTCCATCTAAACAAGGCAACAAAACTGTGTTAAGTCTGTTTTCATTAACATCAGCTGGACCCAGTTATTTTTTAACTGAAGATTTCCAAAGAACTTCTTTTCACCTTTGATAACAGATAACAAACAGCAAAACGCTGAACTGATGGAGGGTGAGCATTGGCCTCTTAGGACTGACTCAATAAAACTCTGCTGAACACATTATATATATATATAATATATATATTATTATATATATTTATATCTATATATATATAATTAAACTGAGAGTGTATTAAAACACACGGATTAGATCGTCACTAACAAGTTGTCCTGGTGGGAACTTTAGCTCAATATTGAAAACGACATTTCATTTCTCAGGCTGGAGCTACGCATTTTACAAGATAAAAGCAAAGCAAAATCACAGTAATATTCTCAAGTCTTCATCATCATTACTTGAAAGATTTGGGAGCTGTGCAGTAAAAGGTGTGTTGCCATGGCTCTGAGTAATCAGCAACAGCCCTGTGCCCAACAGACAAATGATTGCTGCTGCACGTTAAAAGCTTTTTGCATCTCTTTAGGAAAACTTTGCATCATGTCACAAATGGGAGAGCTCTTCTATTAGCAACAGAAAAGCATCAAAGAAACATGCCCTGTAGTAATCATCATGCATGGTATTTTTTTCATCTGTTCACCTTGTTATGTTGAGGGGGTGGGAATCGACCTTTTACACTGGCAAGTTTATTCTGTGGATCTCTGGAACACTCAGGTCTTTTCAGAGTGTATTAAGGCACAGCAGTGCAGATGGAGTCTGTTACAAAAATCAAACAATTACATTAAAGATAGATATCTGTATTACAAAACAGCAGAGTCCCAGCCATCACACAGTAGCACTGGTTTGGATATCTGAAACGCAAAATCAACAGCACAGCTAAGAGCAGGAATTCTGGTGGGATCTCCTGTGTCTGCTTTCATGGAATCACAGAATTCCTTAGTCTGGAAAGAGCCCTGAGATCGAGTCCTACTGCAAACCCAAAGCTGACCATGGCCTGGCACCACATCTCCACATCTCTTAAATCCCCCAGGCTGGGGACTCCACCACTTCCCAACTGGGCAACTGTGCCACAGCTTGGCAACCTTTTTGGTGATGCAATTTTAGAAATAAAATCGCCCATGAACGCTCTAATTGCTGAGGTAGCAATAAAAGGAACACTGTATTCTGTAAAACTGAAATGCTACTTGTACTCCTGGAATCGCTGTGTTCTGACTAACCAACACTATGTTAATGCAGCGTTAAGGCAGCGAACTGAAACTCAGCCAAAAGCCAGGGAATGAAGCAGTTAATACCCCTACTGCACTGTTAGCCTATCCAAAGTACTGGTGATACTGCTTATAATAAAATACATCATTTCCAAGCTAGCTGGGAAATCACAAGCGATTGGTGAGCAATGTGAATGAAGCAATCTCTTGAGAAGACTGATTTCTAATCCCTGCTGCTAATGCAATTCCAATGGCAACTTTAGAACAGGACTTATGTAGGCACTGCATTTAGGGAGCATTTGAGAAGACTTCTCATTTTGTTCCTTTCTTTCTTTACCTGTTCCAAGGAAAAAAAAAAAAGGAGGAGAAGCAAATTTGATACAAGAAACCAGCACAGAAATACATAGCTTGTACTCTGCCTCCTGTCAATAAGTTCAGCTCAGGATACAAATGAATTAGTAAAAATAACTCAATAAAAAAGTGCTGATCTCTGGAAGTGTAAAAGGGTTTTAAGAGTAACTAATACCTTTTTTAATAAGGATATTTATAAGCAGGACTCTTTACCAGAATGTTTGCAAAATCACAGATTTAACGCATATGCTCTTATTCCCCTCTGAAGACTAAACCACATGCAAACTTTCTTTTTCTGCCAAAATGGAACTGCTGATGCACAGGATCTGCTCAGTAGAAATGTGTATTTGTCCTAATTTATATTTCACAGGAATACTCAGAATCATCTAAATTAAGTGTTACAAAAATGCATTCACCTCTTGTCTGAGGCCATCGATGAAAACATTTAAGTTCAGAGGAAGTTTCAAATGCACACCAAAATATGTGCACTCTGTGTAAACAAGCTCGAGGGCTACAAGGAGGTATCACTGAGCTGTCTGAGGTGATGCCATCGGGACATTCAAACTCTACTCAGCATGCTGGGTATCAGACACCTGGTACAGGATCTCATCAGAGATGTTTCAGTGAGTACCTGCTCCTCTGTTCCAGTAAAACACTGCCAATCAGTCTGAGATACAGCACATTTCAACTGGAAAAATTACACGGAACGCAACAGTGGAGCAGCCAACGGCAACAGCATCCACCTCGGGGGATTTCAAATTTCCATATCACAAACGCTTCGTAATCCAAAGCTGAGCTCCCAGCTAAGCTCAGCAGCAGCATCCACGAGCTGCTCAAAAGTACAATAAGGAGGCAAGAAATGCCTCTGTGAATTGGCAGACTGCTTGTCGTAGCCAACCAAGGAAAGATCCTTCCACTCAGATTTCCCATCACATCCTCTGTGTTTTTGACTAGCACATGACTCCCCCCAAGTCCTTCAATTTGAATTGTGGGTACCAACAATCAGGGCATCACAGAGACAGGGGACAAAGGCTGGCGACGCAAAACAGGACACAAGATGCAGTGGAACAGACAGAAGAGACTGAGGCTTACCTTTGGAAAAAACTGCTGCCAGGCTCAAGAGGAGAGGCGACAACAGATGCCCCATATTGCTAATCCCAGAAGCACACATCCTAGGCTTTGTGGAGCACTTAGGGCTCTGTTTCCAACACTTTGTAGTCAAAATAAAAATCGGTCAGCTGGACAGGCTACATTTTCACAAAAGGTCATCTGGAAAGCGCAAAAGGCATTTCCTCTGGAGAGAAGACTTACTTCTTTAGCTTTAACCCTCTCCCTTCCTGCCTTCTTCCTTCAAAACAGATGATGCTGTGAAAGAAAACCCCTCTCAATAAATTGAACTCAGAATGAGCTGTGATTCGGATGTCGGTGCGGAGCTGAGCTGCCCGAGGCAGGGGAGCAGCCCCGTTCCCCGCAGCCCCGATCGGGCTCTGGGCAGGCTCCGGGGGATTCGGGGAGCGCTGCCGCTCCCGCCGGGATGCGCTTCAATCAGCCAGCACCCGCATCCCGGCGGAAAAGCACCACCTCGGCTCCCCGGCGGCACCAAAGTTTTCCTTCGGGTGATGCAGATCAGCCCTGAAATCATCCAGACACGCAGGGTTTGGTGTTGCGCGCTCTTTTATTCTTTCCCCGTTTTTTTCAAGTTCTCAATTTCCTCATGGATTTGTTTGACTGTCCGCACGGGAAGGAGCTCGCAGGGAGGAGAAGGTGGCGGTCAGGGATGCTCAGGGCTGCCGGGGCCGGCGCTGGCGGCCGGAGAGCCCCTCCCGCCCCCGCGGGCGCTGCTCGGGCTGAGCCCCGGTGGAGCGGAGCCCGGCCCGCCCGCCCGCGCCGACCCCGCCGCATGCTGCGCTGCTCCGGCCGCGGGAACAACACAACACCCGCCCACACAAATAAATAAATAAGCGCCCAGCCAAGCCCCGCCTCAGCCCCGGCGGCCCGGCAGCCCCAATCCCCGGGCAGCGGGGGGCGGAGCGGGGCGGAGCGGGGATTGGGGCGGGGATGTGCGGGACGGCCCCCGGTGCCCGGCTCCTGCTCATTCCCGGTGCCCAGCTTCTGCTGGCCCCTCTGTCCGGCCCCGCTGCCCAGCTCCTGTCTGTTCCCGGTGCCCAGCTCCTGTCTGTTCCCGGTGCCCAGCTCCTGTCTGTTCCCGGTGCCCAGCTTCCTCCCGGCCCGCGCTGCCCAGCTCCTGTCCGGCCCCGCTGCACTGCTCCTGCCGTTCCCGTGCCGTCTCCGGCCTGCCCAGCTCCTGCCCGGCCCCTGTCCGGCCTCTGCCCGGTGCCCCCGGGCACGGTGGGAGGCGGCAGCGGCGGCAGTGCTGGCTTTGGGACCCGGCTCATCCTGGGCGGGCAAGGCAGGGCAGGGCACAGGGCAGGGAACAGGGCAGAGCACAGGGCACGGGGCAGGGCAGAGGACAGGGCAGGGGAGAGCACAGGGCAGAGCAGGGCAAAGCAGGGCACAGCAGAGCACAGGGCAGGACACAGGGCAGAGGACAGGGCAGAGCAGGGCACAGGGCAGAGCTGGCACAGGGCACAGGGCAGCACAGGGCAGAGCTGGGCACAGGGCACAGGGCAGAGCTGGGCACAGGGCAGGGCAGAGACAGGGCAGAGCTGGGCACAGAGCAGGACAGGGCAGGGGACAGGCAGCTCCGGCCGTGCGGGCAGTCACACCATCCCCACGCCCGCCCGGCTTTGGCCGCTCCCGGAGCTCTCGCACGTTCAGCCGCTCCCGGCTCGCTCCTCTCGGCACCCAAACACTCCATCCCTGCGCTGCCGTGTGTGTGCTGCTGCACGTGGGGAGCCTCTCACTCCATCCCTCTGCCCAACTGCTCGTGTTTTCTGCTCTCCCTGAGCCGCTGCTACAGTCGTGAGCCGAGCAGAGTGTGGTGCAGGCGGAATAGGGAAATAATGTGAAGGGTGTGTAATGGAATACTTCATACATATTGCAAAAACAGCAGCAAAACCACCTACATTTGGTCTAAAATAGTGTTCAAAAGTGCTGGGGGGGAAATAACCGAGCTCAGGTTTTCCATTACAGAAGGTATCAATATCAAACATTTGGTCAAGCTTAATAATGAGATCTATATTATCCTTGGCAGATAAAATTGCAGCAAAATGCAATTTACCACAGCCCATAAAAGAAAAAAAATATAGCTACAAGAACTTACCGTCATTTTGTTCCTTCACGGAGTACATGTTTGGGAGCAGTAAAAACATTCATCTGAATATTAACATCCACAACACTGAAGCTGTAAATAGTCTATCAAAATAAACTTTGCACACTTTCTGTTTGCCAACACTGAGAAATACGTGATTACCCATGCAGTGAGAAAAGGCTGCGTTTTGTGTGGTGCTGTGAATTGCTTTCAGAAGTTCCTGTCAGTTTTGGGAGGATTCCCGACTCCTGAGAGCTTCCCCAGAGCTGAAGTGAAGCACGATGCTTCTAGGACTGGCATTGTACTGGAAACATAAATGCACCGTGTCAGAATATCCCCTATGTGACAGAAGAGAAATAACCATTGTTGACTCGTGTTGTGGCCAAAGCCTTGCAGTGTTGTACAGCAAAGCACAATGATTATTCTGTAGTGCTCTATCCAAGACAAGAGTTGTGTTCTGGAGGAGGGAGTCAAGGTCCAGCTCATTCAGCAACAGGGTGGAATGTGCAGGGTTATGGACCAGTTCCGCTGTGTTCTGGTGTAAAGGCATCAAAGAGAAATCTATACAAAGTATGAAAAGTGCAAAGGAAGAGCCAACTGACTTTTGAATAAACTCTTCAGTCCCTTCAGAGATGAGCAAGTGCACCCATTTCTTGCATATGCCCTGCCCAGAAATAATCTCACTTTTGTTTTGGTGGGCATTTTACTGAAATACCAGCTGAAGGTTGAGCCACTTGTCAAATTTCTCTCTGCAGAGTGGGTGTCCCAGTTCCAGTTTCTGCCTACGAGTGCAGGTGACAGCACATCAGCTGTGCAAACTCTGTTCTGGCCAACGCTTTTGTGATGAAAACCTTTCCTGTGCACTGCTCATGGAAAATCGCAGCAATTCATACAACTCCGTAATGAGAAAGCATCTTCCTGTTTCGTTAGCAATATGTTATTTTGGCAAGTATGCCTCATCATTTCTGGGTAATTAACACATCTAATTGTGAAGGAAGATCTGGCATTAGGAAAACACAAGAGACAGTGGAGAGACCTGAATCCCCACAACTTCATGGTAAAGGTAGAAAACTGACAATTCCACACGAAACAAGAAAATGAAAAGATCCATCCTCACCCTGACACTTCTTGGTTCATCTGCCCATGTAATGCCCACATCAACTGATATATGTAATATATCAAATTGGTAATTGTTCTGATCAGTTTACCAATTCCCATTTTTGTTTGAGGTTGGGGTTTTTTTTTAAGCAATAATGATCCCTCTTTGACAGGCTAAAAGCGCAGGTCTGGTGGAAGTCCCAATGACATGGCAAAGAACTGCAGACAAGGGGGAAACTGGAGCCAGGTATATGAGCAAAAATGTTCCTCTGCCCTAAATCCTACCTTATATATATATAAATATAGATAAATCTATAGGTATAGATACAAAGACATGGAAATACAGAATATGTCTAGTGATCTGGAAGCAAACAATTCATCCCAAAAGCCAGTTGCATTTAACAATTGGCTCTCGGGGCCCACAGACCTGGAAGAATTGGGTGTACTATTGAGTCTTTTAACCTGAGCACTTACACATTCTTCTCAAAAAAATATTTTTCACTTTCAATTAAAGTCTGAGGGAAAAATCCTGGTGCTGCTGAAGTCAGTGCTTGCCTTGCCATTGATTTTTACAGAGACAGATTTTTGCTCCTATTTTTTTCCTCCTTTTCTTGGGATTGCACAGAGGACATTGAAATGGATTATCTAGGTTTGTGACTGCACGGAATTCAAAGAGAGGAGCAATTAGAGTCATAGATTCAGAAGATGAAAAGGCATCAGCATGATCAGCTTGACCTCCCAGCAATTTTATGCAATTTAATGTGTTATCTTCAAAACATTCAGCAGTGATGAGGCAGCAGGTGTTTTGTGACTGCCATTTAGAATGCACAGCCTAGGTTGTTCCATTATTATTTCGTGTTTCTGTCTCTTATTTCTCCATGACAGCGATCTGTGGTCTGTTCTCTGTGTTTGTGGAAGGCAGAGCTTTGGGAAGGGACTTCCTCTGGATTTTGTGCACCAACATCTTGGCCAGCTGTGCAGTCACAGCTGAGTTTCTTTGTGATGCTCCCACAGAAATGATACGAAAATCAGAGCAGCATAATGGAAGATGCCACAAAGACCAAGCTGAGTCACTCGCTTCAGTTTCCTTTTAATTTCTGCATCTTATGCTCTTTGATATTAACCAGCACTTGGATTTTTGTTTCAGTGACAGCAGGATGAAGCATTAAATCATTGTTAATTTGTTTAAAACAAATTCTCATCTATTCACTCAAACCACATAGGGAAATAAAAAATGAAATCACATGATTTTCTTATAATGTTTCTGCTTTATGAGAAAAGTGGGCTCAGTGAAAAATCGTGCCCAGGCTGAAGCCAAGATGTGTGTGACAGTTTTTATTTCTGCTGTCCATGCAGTGCCCCTTGAGTGCCAATCTCCTTTATGATCAAACACCAACCTCAGTGGTGAACAGCATTCCTGCAGCACTGCTTTGTGTTTCTGGCCTCCCTGTCAGCTCACAACACCTGAAAAAGTAGATGGTGTCAGTCAGAATTTTCACTCTCCTTGTTCCCGATGAAAACTCGGAAATATCTCGGTTCCAAATGAGTTCTAAAAATGACAAAGGACCTTATCACAACAGCCAGGCTCTTATCAGCCAGATCAGCAGCACTCTAACAGGCAAAGGTGGATCTAAGGGGGCTTTTTTATTTGAATTAATGAACTAATACATTAACCTGCTTCACCTGACAGTGGGATTTTAAAAGCTGCTTTGGCTGCAAGTTACTGTACTCATTGTACAATAAAGTGCAATGATTTATGAGGGCCAAATCCCACAAGATGCAGAGGCCAGCTCAAATAAAAGCTTGGTAAATAAACAAACCAATACGTGTGCACCTCAGGGAAAAATCACTACGAGAAGAAATGTTTCTATATTGTGAGAAAATAAATAGGTACAAAAGTACCAAAACTGCCAAGTTACAAGAGGCAGAGTGATCCAAGTGGCTGGAATGTCAATGTTCAATGTCCAGCTGGAAATCCAAAGCAATCCCAGTGCAGCAATGGGAAACGGAGTGGTTTGTGGAGCAGATAACACCAAATACAGAGCAGAGGGTGTTCCCATGCCTGGTCTGAGATGGGACTAAAGACAAACTGGTGTGATGCAAACAAGGAAGGCAAGGCCATTAAAATACTCTGGAGATATGAAAACATTTGCCCACATATACTGCCAGTTTCCTGTTTTGGAAAACCATTGCAGGGATTCTTTAATTCATCATTTAGGCCTTCATTTCTAAGATGAGAAAAATACTGGAAATACAGCAATTATTTTATCAGGATTAAAATGCAACTTTTAGGCTTAATCAAGTGGCTTTTTTTTCATTGAAAGGTCATTAAATGCACTAATTATAATTTGTAACACAATAGTGGGAGTAGAAGCCAGATTTTCAGTGATTAGGATTTTTTTCTGAGTACCAGTTGATGCTCTGTGCTGCAAGAACCTCGCAGGGGGAGCATTTCAGTGCCCTGTGCTGATTATGGTGGGTTGGAACCAAAGGTGTGGAGCTTCCAAACCCCCTGGAACACGTGGAGCAGTTTATAGGCTGGAGCAGTTTATAGGCTGGCTGTAGGTTAGTCTGAGTTTATAGGCTGGCTGTAGGTTAGTCTGAGTTTGTAGGCTGGCTGTAGGTTAGTCTGAGTTTATAGGCTGGTGTAGGTTAGTCTGAGTTTATAGGCTGTGTAGGTTAGTCTGAGTTTATAGGCTGGCTGTAGGTTAGTCTGAGTTTATAGGCTGGATGTAGGTTAGTCTGAGTTTATAGGCTGGATGTAGGTTAGTCTGAGTTTATAGGCTGGCTGTAGGTTAGTCTGAGTTTATAGGCTGCTGTAGGTTAGTCTGAGTTTATAGGCTGGCTGTAGGTTAGTCTGAGTTTATAGGCTGCCTGTAGGTTAGTCTGAGTTTATAGGCTGGCTGTAGGTTAGTCTGAGTTTATAGGCTGCCTGTAGGTTAGTCTGAGTTTATAGGCTGCTGTAGGTTAGTCTGAGTTTATAGGCTGCCTGTAGGTTAGTCTGAGTTTATAGGCTGGCTGTAGGTTAGTCTGAGTTTATAGGCTGCCTGTAGGTTAGTCTGAGTTTTAGGCTGGCTGTAGGTTAGTCTGAGTTTATAGGCTGCTGTAGGTTAGTCTGAGTTTATAGGCTGGCTGTAGGTTAGTCTGAGTTTGTAGGCTGGCTGTAGGTTAGTCTGAGTTTGTAGGCTGGCTGTAGGTTAGTCTGAGTTTATAGGCTGGCTGTAGGTTAGTCTGAGTTTGTAGGCTGGCTGTAGGTTAGTCTGAATTCACAAACAAACACAGCCCAGCCCAAGAATTTGGGAGCAATGAGAAACCCAAAGACCCAAAGAAGAGTAGCTCTGAATGGTTTGTGACCTTTCATGAACATATCTTTGTAAACACATATGGTGCCTCTTGTGTGTATACATTAAACCTCAAAACATTTGTCTGTTTGGCAGTATCAATATCCTGAAATTCCCAGGAAAATGGGCTGGTTGCTGTGACAAAAGCCAGCCCTGTTTGTCACCAGCCCCTGCTATGATGGAGTGCCAGTGACCCCTAGTGCTGTGATTGCTCACTGAGCATCCTGACAGGAGAATATGATGTATTTTCTCCTCAAAATGAAGCAAAAATTGGCATCTGAACTAAACATGTGTTATAAATATATAAATGGTACTGAAATAAATGACAGCCAGAAGTCAGCAGATGAGGAAACAGTAAACCAAGAACATTAGAAGGAAAAACAAAACTTCAGTTTTTGAAAGTTTTCCATTTGTAGATATCAAATTTAGCAGAGTCCTGTGAAGCACACTGACTGATTGTACTGCTTAATATGGTTTCAGAAAGAATGGATTACTTAAATTAGCAATCATACAGAAAATATTTGTGTTTTCCTTCTTGGATCTCTGGCTACTGAAAAATGGTTGTTGCCCAAAATATTGGCTATGTTTTTCTGAAATATTTTCTCAGCATACCAAATTCTTTGTGTTTTAGATCACACTGTGTATTAAGGTTTGGTCTATAAAGTGTATTTCTAATCGATTTTTAATGGAGGATAAAGGCCTGGTGAAGTCTGTTATTTACTTATAGGTAATACCCAACTGTAACACGATTATTACATTTTTTGCTATTATATCCATGTTGCAATGCTATTGGAGGTGAATAATTTATTGCCTCTTTATAAACTATTTATGAATGGAGGATCCAGTGTAGCAAAATGAGTATTTCTATAGAGCCAAAATCAAACTGACTGTAAAAGGCAGTGTATATTTTAATTCCAGTTCCAGATTTGCTGATCCCATTGCAGTGTGGTGAGAGATAGAGGGGAATGTCAGACACATAACCCGGGCACGGAGGGTTCTGAAAGGTCAGAAAGGAGTTACAGTGGCACTTTTGGGGAAGTTTAACTCCATCTTTTTGGGGTTAATCTTTACAGCAAAGGTGTGTAAACCCTTTCCAAAGTGTCAGTCAGCACTGAAGGCCTAAAAGTCACTGAAAGCAGTTAAAATATCTGCAAAATGATTACTGAGCTGCAGCTCTTGAGGTGTGTTCAGTCCCATGATTCTCCAGGCACCTCAGCCATTATTTTTTATGCAGAAAATGCTTGATCAGCAATGTGGAATAAACAGGAGGAAGATGAATTCAGGACATGTATAATGCACATATTTACTTTTCAAGATTTCCTCAAAGCAGGCAGAAATTGTATGCAGTTCAACTCCAGTCACACTGAAATTTTTGCCTTTTTTTTTTCCAAAGCTCTCATTCTTATCACAGATGGGAGAGCATATGGTAGGAAGCCCTTACACTCTATTGCAAACAGCTTCCACATTATAGTGGATTTCAGATGGAAACTGCAGAGTCAGGAAATGGGAGGAAGCAACGGAAGATCTCCAGAATATTTTAACCTTCTCACTATAAACATTGGCTGTCCTTGAAGTTGGAGCTGCTGGAGAAGAAATTGGGGAGGGGAAAATTACACAAGCTCTATGAATTAGTGACAAAAAAACAAAAAAACCCACCCAAATCAACAACTGTGAGAACAAGATCCTGTGAAAAAGAAACAAATTTGCATGCAAAACTGGAAAGCTGAGGAATTAGAACCTGCAATGAACGCACAGCAGGAAAACTGAAAGAAAAAATAAAGGGAGAGAATAAGATGGTTTGGGAGACTAAGAAGAAGATTGATTTTTTCTAATGGATTAATTCTAAACCAGGTCCATCAGGAATTACCTATGATGCTTAAAATTCCACCTGAATTTTGGTCCCACAGCACTGCCTTTGTCATTAGCTGTCCCCAGGCTCAGAAGATACACAACTTTGTCAGCTGTTCCATGTTTTGGGAATAAAAGCTACACAGCAAAACCAAGAGCCCACTAAAACCCACATAGGGGAAAGGAAAATTTGGATTTCTCTTTCAGTTTCTGCAGGGAAAATGGAATGTAAACATTTAAATCCATAGCACTGAGTTGAGAGTGCACTCTAGTGTGACATAGGAGCACAGGTATAAGAGTTATTAAAGGTATTTTTATATAAAAAGCTGAAGGAGGACAAATAAAATACTGTATTTCTGAACTGTTCTGTTTTCCAAAATCATTGTTTCATAATATTACAAAGAAATTGGTTGGTTTTTTTTGGTTTTTTTTGCAAGAGAATTCTTTCATTACTTAGTTTAAGCACTTCACTGGTTCTCATCTGACTCATATTGGTACATATCATTAAACCATGATTAACTGTAAAAGTCTGGCTTGTAATTCACACAAGGAGAAAAACTCAATCTCTCACATCTTTGGATGAGCATCACAAAACTTTATTTGGCCAGGAGAATTGTAAAAAAAGAGAGTTGCTGTTAATTGATCATCTTCACTTTTAAAGAATACTTACGGATAGATCTTGTCACAGAGTTTGTTTTCAAGGATCTCCAAAAATAAGCAAGGATTATCCCAGGATTAGAGCAAATGTAATCTTTATCTCAAAATCACATAAATCTAGATTTAGCACTGAATTACATAACTGGCAAGGCACAGTAAACATGGAGATCTTGCCTGAGCAAGAAGGATCTTCAATGGCAATGAGAAATGCCATTTTTCTATGGGGATTCTCTATCAGGAGTGACACTTTAGGGACTCTTGAACCCAGTGATTAAGGGGTTCACCTCAGAGGGAACAGGGAGTCTTTTCCCAGCTTAATTTTATATTCAACACTCACCAGAATTAGACAAACAGTATTCTCAGATTGTCCAAACACCACAGGACAGTTCAGCTCTATTTTGTCTCCTCTCCCTCCACACCCAAATGCTTTTCATTCTTTGTTGTGCTGTGACTCAGCTTCAAAAGGAAAAGCAGCAGTTGTGGGTGTCAGACCCCTCAAAGCTCTTTATGGGGTCTGAGCCACAAAACCTGTCAGGGGAAACCCAGGAAATGCTTTTTCTATCCCATAAAATTATATTTCACCCACAAGATTAACTGCTGGCTGCAAATTTCTGGGATGCTCAACTTCTATCATGCAGATGATCTTCTTGCTCATGGGCATCAGGTTAACTTCCTTTCCTAAAAGAAACATAAGCTTTGGGCATGCTCTTAGCATTTGTTTAAGGATTAAGTCATTGTTCTGCAGCACTGAAACCTTCTAACTCTTGTCAGAAGGTCAAAAAGTGGAACTCTCTTCTCCCATAATGAACATCAGCTCATGCAGTTGGTTCCAGCAGGTCAGAAAGGCTTTCCATGCAGAGCTGATCATCAGCAGGAGTGAGGATGTTCTTGATCTGGCACTCATCGGTTCAGACAGCAAATTAAAACTTCAGTTAATGTCAGCATCATTTCAAGTTTTTATGTTTGGCACTATTTAATTATTTTTTTTTTTGGTCCAGCATCATTTAAAGTTGTTTTGTACTCAGAAGCTTAAACTGACAATAGCCAGAGAGAGTAATAACCTCAGCAACATATGTTGAGGTGATTTAATTAAACAGTATCAATTAATGTCATGTAATTGATGCAATTTAGATTGTTTTACTGGAATGCTGATATATAGTAATGAACACAATTTTAATTTTCTTTCTGTACTGCTGAGAGTCTCATAGTCACGTAGCCCAAGGCAAGTGAAACTTTGCTTATTGGACTGTTTATATAAAATGATAGCTGTTCTGTCACTACCTCATTTTTTTTAGTTTACAGAGCCTAACAATCCTTTCCCAGTACCCATTTCATGTGCAGAAATAAAGCTCTCTTCCTGGAACATTACTGCCTGCTTTTAATAGCCACATTTAATCTTTGTTTAACAAGTAGCATTCCAGAAAAAAATTTACAAGTGCTTGTCAGAAAACATTGCAGGATCTTGTTCCATTATTAGAGTTTTATATTGATTAAACACATGGTCTGTAAAAGGTGTAATAAACCAGCTGTCATTATGAAATGGGGCTCACAAGGTGAGCTACATCCTTATGCAATTCTTCTTTTATTTAAGAGCAGCTGATTACGTTTTCATTTATTTGTTGTACTCTGTCTCTGTGAGCTTGGCACAACATTTTCAGTGAGGAATGTGCTGTGGTGCTGCTGCAGGACAGTCAGAGAATCTGTGCTCAGCCTGGGAGACAAGGATTGCTGCTGGAAACATCACCACACTCAACTGGAAAGCACAACATAGCTAAACTTTGAAAATTATCTGATCAGGGAAAAAAAAAAGTGATTTCTCTCTATTGACATTTTCAGCAGTGGGTGATTGTCCTGTCCAAGGAATGAAGCAAAGCAAGCAGCCCAAACACTTACTATACACGTCCATTCCACCCAGTAAAAACAGTGGCAATAAAGAAATTATTTCTCTTTTAAGGCCACAAATGAGCACTCTGCACACATTAAGCAGCTAATTCAATTAAAGCTATTCAATTAAATATCCTTTAATAAGTCAAGATGGGCTATCCTATGGATCTTTTTTCATAGAAAGTTTAGTTGTATTTAAACAAGAGTTGTGTCACAACTGCCCAGCATTCTACTCTGTATTTTTGAAAATCAGGTGTGGTTTTATAAAAAAAATGACTGAAAGTACAAATTGAGTAAGAGATCTCTGTGACACTGTCATCTCCATAACAATCAATTAAAGTATTAGAAATCATTTTCATGGAGAGATCCTAAGTTTGGGCTAAATACCACAACTCTTATTGCAGCTACCATTCCTTTTGCACAATATATACATCAGGGAGAAAACATGAAGATAACTTCTGCAGCCTTATATTTACACTTCTCTGAATTATAATTATTCTTCACCTCGAGGCACTACTGATATAATAAAATGGGTCTCACAGAATAACCTTGTTTGATACATGAAAATTCAGTACAATCAAACCAAAACCCCTGGTGATGAAAGCTGGGTTGGAGCCATCAAAGTTTATCCTTGCTAGGAAAAAAGGCAGCTTGCAAGTGGCAAAAGAAATCTGAAGAATAACCAGGAGCTGCACAGCTCCTCTGAGCTGCATGAAGCTATCTGCTACCAGGAGGAAGATAATTCATCACGATAAAAAACAAACACCCATTTTAAACTTGCTTGGCAATGAGGATGTTCTTATTTGCATAATGATGGTTATTTGAATATGATGAGAATTTGCCTGAGCGAGACTCAAGCTCAAACACATTCAAATGTGATACAGTCTGTACAATTTTCTCAAGGATTGCAATTTAATACTATTTATCTAATGAAAGAAAAATAAATATTGGCTGTAACATCCCATTATGCTTGAGAGCCGGTTTTAAATTACACTTGAATAAAGTAACTGAGTGTGGGGTGTTTGCATTTCCTCAGGGATCGGTAACACTTCCCAAAATGTGAAAAATCCCCTCCTTTTCCAAGCAGGCTCCATCTCAATAACAGAACTGCAGAGATAATGCTGAAAAGTGGGGCCTATTGCACGTCCAGAGCAGCAATGAACACCCAGCACTGCACCAAAATGCAATAAAATCAGGGAATCCTAAAGCCAGATTGCAGGGGAGAAAATAGTTAGAGGGTTTAGAGACTGGCAAATAATCATTGGCAATATTTATACCAGAAATGATGCACAAATTTTAACAGAAGCATTTTTCGTTTAGCCATTTAGTAAGGAAGGCCATGGCTGGAACATAATTTGGTATGTTCAGGGTGTGCCTTCCACTCAGACATGACCAGAAGAGAGAAGTTCCTGTCATTTTTATATATATTAATATATAATTGTGCAAAAAGATCTGTCCATATAGAGGGAAATAGTACCACAGTTACAAATATCTGCATTTTATACTTTGATCTGACACAGGCATTGTGACAGCCTCTGTGACACAGGACAAACTCTGATTTTGTTTCTGAGCACTCCTAAAACTGTGGTGAGTTACAAATGAACACTTCACCACTCACACTCTATAAAAAGTACAAGAATTTTTGCCACTTTATTGTAGGAAAATTTTCTCAGAATATTGGATGCCTCCTCTATCAAGAAATAAAAGACTTTTGATCTTTTCAAAAGCAATGGGAAGCCCAGACATGAATGGAGATGAATGTGCAGTCACCTTTCAATACATCTTTACCCACATGGAAGTCCAACCCAGGCCAGCCCCTGGCTCTTGGGAATTCCAGATGTCAGTGATTTTAGCAAGGATAAAGCAATTTTCTGACTGCAGAGCAATGTATTTGTCTTGCTAAACCTCAAAAAGCCCAAGACTGGATTCTGTGCTGCAGATGCTGTGGATAATTAACCAGCAAATCCAGCCACGTGAGAGAGATTATTTTATTTGTGTCTTCAAAGGCATAAGAAAAAATCATGCCTAAGCTTAGTTCAAAGCCAATCCTACTCCTGTTAAAGTCTATGGGATTCTTTGCTGTTGAAGTTAACCTAAAATGACTTAATTGTTCTAATTATGTCTTGAAGGAGACTGTCAAAAAGCTCTGCTCTTGTAAAACAAACAGTGTTCTTGAGGAGTAATTGAACTACCTGAAACTGTGATCTTGAGTAGCTAATAATGCATCTCTAAAACCAAAAAGGATGCAAGCTGGTATTTTTATTGCAATTCAAATAAAGTGTCATTTGTAAACTTAGGCAAATTCACTAAGTGGATTTTTCACAATTTGTTTTTGAGTTTTTTTTTCATGATGGATGCTAACCCACTTTACAGTTACAGTCACTTGTTCTTCATCATGTTCACTAAAACTTCACTTCCAAATGTTCCCAACATTCAGAATATTCTGCAAAAATATTTGCTTGCTTTCCAAACAGGAAATAATGGTTCAGTTTCAGAAAATATTTTGATATTTCAAATTGTAAGGCATTGAGAGTGGTGAGGAAGTGATCCCAGCAACATTTCTACATAATGAAGCAAAGTGTAACAGTTTGACTTTCTAGGGTTATTATTCATTGAAGCAGCTATAGATATAAAAACACTGGGCATTTTGTGGTAGCTTTTCCTTTCCTCACACACTAGTTTATTTTTGCTCTGGGAATGTAGTATATTGGTGGCAATTTATATGCTAATGACTAAAGTGGTATATAAATTGTATAACTGCATATTAATGAAGGACGAGGGGTGTAAGTTATGATTCCTTTATGCAGTGCAGAGAAGCATTTGCTCATCAACTGCTGATATTTAGTCCTTGAACTGGTCTCTAAATCAAAATTCCCACAAGTTGAGTCGAAGTCAAGGAAACGATGGAAACTTATAGGGTATGAACTTAAACTGAACTGACTTCCTGCTGACTACAACTTGACCAGAAATGCTTATTGAAAAAAGAATTTATAGGTGGCCTTGGCCTCAGAATTAACAAGTCAGATCTCAGGACTAAATCTTTATAAGCTGGAGCTGCTGATAATTTACTGCTTCTTTGTTCAGTTGTTCAATCTGTGCTTGCTGGACAGTTAAAAAGAAGTCATTTCCTCTCTAATCTTGGTATCAGAAAATTCACTAAAAAGAGTAACAAGAAATATTGCTCAGGCAATGTCTTTGATTCCTATTTGCATTAAAACAGCTTCTAGACTCGGTGCTAAGCAGTTCCAGGGCCAGGTACTGATATATAGTGCAATGTCCCTTCCTTTCACTTCACACAACACATTAGCTGCTGAAACATCCTGCAGAAAAGTATTTGGGGCTGTCTTTGAGGTAACAGCCAGAATGCCACCTCTGTGACAGTTCAGGCCCAAGCTGGAGTGTACAGCACAATGAACAGTTCTGTTCTGGGGTGCCTTCATGGGGGAACTGAAATCCCCAGGTCTCATGATTTTATTATCACGGTTGAATTCAGCAGAACTGATTCAGTCATGTCTCATACCCACAGACGTGATGACAACTTGAGCATTTTGCTGTTGAGCTAGAGGGGTTTATTCACATGGCACTATTTTAAGGTATCTCATCCATTATACAAGGAAAGAATAAATATTTTATTCATATTAAGTAATTTTTAGAGCCTGGTCGAGGTTCTGGAATCCCAGGATAAGGTAACTAGATGGAATTATTTGTACTCCTGCATCTCTTCTCAAACATTTCCTGTGTTCAGAGAGCTGCTGACTCTGTTGTCAATCACTCATTTACCAAAAATCCAACCCAGATGTCAGCACACACAGTGAATTCCTGCTCAAGTCTACCAGGCAGCCCTGCTCTCCTCTGCTGATATTGAAACCTGCACTGGAACAAACATGTGGCTTCTGATTATTGCCCTGGGGTACTGTGAGTATATGGATTCTGATACTATACAAAATAAAGGCAAGGATTCAGCAATTTGAGTGTTCCCAATTTTTAAAAAAAAGGCCTATGGGGAAACTATTTTGTTTGGAAAAGTGATATGATAATCCTTCGTTTAAAGAGTTCTAGGTTAGTCTGGGGAGATAGCTGCTGGTTTGGCTATAAAGAATAAAACAAAAAGTAACTCATACTGGGCAATCAACAGAGCTTCACTAATTGTATGAAAAAATCCCAACAGATACAGCAGAAACTGGGAATATTTCTGTTCAGTTCAACTATAAAAACAGATAATAATTCACATTTCTGCTTAGCTCTGCTCTGCCCAGTTGCTCCTGTCCAACCCAATCAAACCCCAAGAGGGTGTGGTGGAATTTTGCCAGAAATAGATAATGGGATGTGTGCAGGAAGCCTAAAGTGAGGTCAGACAGGAGCAGAGCTGATTTAGGAGCAGTTCTGAGTGCAGGGGAGTCTCTGCTGCAGAATGAGAGAGGGTTCATGACCAGTGTTCCTTCATGCCAAGTGAAGACCTCAGGGAAACCTCTTTGGTCAATAAATGCAGCCCAATTTTGCAAGGTTTATTCAGCTCACTTCAATTATTCTGTCTTTGAAACATAAGAGTTCTTCACTGCAAAATTACTAGGTAACTTCTCCGAAGGACCAGCTCCTTCACCATCTCACAAAAAAAAAAAAAAAAAGTAATTGAAATACACTTCTGAGGGAAAGCAGGATTTTAACAGCAGCCAACATGAGCCACTAATCTATATCAAAACAGCAAAAATGCTGCTGTCAATCTGATAATGGGAGGAAGCCTTATGGGATATTGCAGTGATCATTTTTTTTGTCAGGCAAGTGCTCCAGGTAACAAAACAGCAACAACAGTTAAGTGTTGAACACTTTTCATTTGATTTAACATGAAAAAGACAGTTCAACAGAAAAGCTTAGAAAGGAGATGAGTCCCCTTCACGATGGCAAAGTAACAAAAGCCTGGGAAGGAGGCTGGACTGGATGGTAAAAGGGCACACTGAGGCTGATTTACCTGTCATCAAATAAATTCTATATAATTTTGTATCCACATCTCTTGGACAAATTACAGTATAATCTACGTGAATCACACGAACTTAAAAAAAAAACAAAAGGCAACTTGAATTCCACAGCTTTTAACTCCATTACTTAAAATCTACATCAATGCATAGACACTGAGCATAACAATCTCAGTTCAATTCCACGTGGATATAAAAGTGCACTGAAGGAAAAATTTGTGTAAGCAGTATATGAACAATTAATCCTTCCTCCTTTAATGCTATTTTCACTTCTCTAAATTACAGACAGTGGGCATCATCACAAATCCTTTGTTACTCTGTATGCACACTCCAATATGCAATATTTTCTCACCTGAAGAACCTACACATTCATGAAGCCTAAGACATGCAAAAATGTTCTGATGGTTCAGAAGAAAAAGATCCACAGGCATGTAAGAAAGAAGAGTAATAAAAGCCACATTGCTACATTTGCTAGCTCATTAGAAGGAAAAGAAAAAATAAATGTCAGAAATGGATGTTGTTTCTTTGCCAAATCCAAATGCAACACATTAGACAAATTTACAGAGGCTCAGCTTCAGTTTCACAGAGAACCATAGATTATCAACATAAAGCATGGATTTTTTTAGATTGTTACCTTATGAATTCATAGACAAGCCTCACAAAAACCCTTCGATAAATCTGATAATTTTAACTATTCTTTAAAAAAAAAGAGTGATTAATGTTCTCCTATGAAATTTATATTCACAGAAAAAAAAGTGTTATATTAGGCTTCAAATCTCATTTCGTGTCTATCCTCTGGGACAGAAGCAATTGTGAAAATATTTACCCATATGAATATTCCTTCTAAATTTCATGCCTAAAATCAACTCAGATGTTTTCAACATGATGGTTTTCATTGGGATGTAAATGTATGCGAGTAAACCAAGATGCACTTTATTCACGTCTCAAGCACCAGCCCTGTGCATGGAAATGGGCTGGAGCACTAACTGGAAAATGAAAGGGATGAGGGGAGGTGTGCACAGCTCCTGAGGAGCCCAGGAGATTCTGTAAAGCCAAGCAACTGAAATACTTTCAGACAAATTGACTAAAATCTTAACTGCGTATTCAATTATGGATCACTAAGAGTATGCAGCAAACGCTTCGGAGCTGCAGAGGATGTGGAGCTATTACCTTTAATTATGTCTCAGAAGTCTATCCCAGAAAATAATATTCCAAATCTATCACCCAATACAAAAGCAGAATCAACAATTGATGTACTGCAGAGGATTTGCTCCTTTTTTGAATGTGTGTGCTTGGGTTTTTTAGAAGAAAAATTACTAGCAAAACAGCCAATATTAGTAGCTAAGTAGTTCAGTTTAAGAATGTGAAAAAAGTCTGCTACTCTACAAGAAGTTAAATTCTTATCTTTTTCTTGATGATGGAGATCTACCTTAGGCAACAGCTACATTGCTAAAAAGTATCATGCTGAAAGAAAACCAATTTCCCATATGTTTTTGTAGCAGAGATCAGATAAACCTAATTCTTTCTGTCAGAAGAATGCATCATGGATTTCTAGGGATCAGCACAACTGTGGCTGAGAAGAGGAGGCAATCAGTCTTTCTGACAATGAGGGCAGTGACAGAACGAGGTGCAATGGTTTTAAACTGAAAAAGGGTAGGTTTAGATTAGAAATTATGGAGAAATCCTTCCCTGTGAGTGGGGGAGGCCCTAGCACAGACTGCCCAGAGGAGCTGTCTAAATTTAGGCTGCCCCTAAATCCCTGGAGTGTCCAAGGCCAGGCTGGATGGGGCTGGGAGCACCCTGGGACAGTGGAAGGGGATGGATTGGATCAGTTTAAGGTCCCTTCCAATCCAAACTGGTCTATGATTATGATAAATGTCATGATTTCTCTTCCCAGCCAAGGCTTTTTCACCTTCATTTAAAATTTAGTGCACTGCTGGTTAGCAATCAATGTCAGTTATGTGTGGGATATTTGAATTGAATGGTAACTTCAGCAAAACCACTGAAATGAAAAGGAGGAAGGCGCACGAAAATACAGGGATGGGACAGAGAATTTTGTTAACAAGGAAACTCAAAAAGGAAAAGGGCGAGAAGAAACAAATGCTTGCAGCCAGCTGTGTCCCCTTCTCTCAATGCCATCGCAGGGTTTGTTTGAGGGACAGCAGTGACACAGAGTGACATTGTCCATCTCTGTACACAGCAGCAGTGCCACCTGTGACAAATTGGATAAAGCTCCTTACAGACTTCCCCACAAATTCACAATAAACAGTTTGTGTTACATCACAGATATATCCCCACTGTGCATAGGTTTTTATAATGATAAAACACAAGATCCAGCCTAATATGAGCAAAATTCTTCTGTGGTGTGGGCTGTTATTTCATGCTCTGTTAAGCAGGTAAGTGAAATACACATTTAGCTGGTGCTATGGCTATTCTTGAGCACAGAACTCCAACAGAAAATAGAAATAACTGTACAAAAGCAGAATTGGGATCAATCTGATATTCAGGACAGTGCTGGTTGTTTTGAGGGATGTGCCTCAAACAAAACCCAGTGACCTGCCCTTCCCTCGCAATGGGAAACATCGCCATCACTTTGTGCTTCTGTGCTGTGTGGGCTTCATTTGCCTTTAAAAACAGCATTCTGGCCTCTTCTTGGAGTCACATTTTATGGTGCTGGCTCTATTTCCTCCTTGCCAAAGTAGATTTCAAATAAAATGGTAACTAGATTATCATTTCTGTGGGTTTCCTTCTACTGTGACATTGTAAGAGGTTTCTTACTGGTATGCCAAGGCCTTCCTCCTGAGCAGATGGGTAATTAGCAAGTTCTGGGATATATTTTTATTAAGATATGATGTAAGCATCCCAGAAGAGAAGGCTGTACTAGAGTGGACGATGTCAAAACGGTGTGAAACTTCAAACTGTTCTCCTTTTGTCGAGTTTATAACAGCTGCTCTGTGAGCTCTCTGAACACACCACACGTAAAGATACGGTTTGCTACTACCTGTGCAAGTACAATAGAAATAAAAAGTTCCAGCAGCCCTAGTGTTTGTTTTGACATTGCTGGCACCACAAACAGTTTTTATGTATCATGCAACAGTTAAAGTCTGGACTCAAATCGTAAGGCTTTCTAAAAAATAAGCAATTTTAAGCTGATTTGCAATCATGCTATTTAGTCATAGTGTCTGTAAGTGTTAAATAAAAATTCCCCACTGAGTGAACTTCCTGAGAGCATCCTGAGAGCAATCACCTCCAGGTCAAACAGAAGTCCTCAGGCAGCCTTAGGATGTTGACCCTCTGATTCCAGAGTTGCAACCTTAATGAATTCCTATTTCTGCTCAATAAGGTTTTTACAGCTGATAAGTATCTAGTTAGTGTGCTGCTTGGCAGCACTGCAAATGAGCAAATTAAGCACAGTGCTCCTTCCTAAGTAATTGCCATTTAATCCTGATTTTAAAAGAAGCAGTAGTGGTTAGAAAGCAGCTTTAATTTTGTTAATGCAAAGTTATCTTTTGGGGAAATTAATCACACAGAACATGAAAGAGAGTAGGTTTAGATTAGATATTATGAAGAAATTTTTCACGGAGAGGGTGCTGAGGAGCTGTGGGTGTCCCTGGATCCCTGGCAGTGCCCAAGGTTGGTTTGGACAGGGTTTGGAGAGCCCTGGGACAGTGGGAGATGTCCCTGCCCACAACAGGGGGTGGCACTGGGTGACCTTTAACCCTTCCAACCCAAACAATCCTATATTCTACCAGGATTTCTTTTGTTTATGAATTTTTATATCTCTGCTTGGTAGTAGTTAAGGAGTAATATGTTCACAAAAATTAAATCCATCTGCATTGAAATTGAGATAAGATTTGCTGTTCAACTGTTTGGGTTTAAGAGTCCATCGGGAGAGTTTTTGGAAGTGGCTGACCATGTGTAAAAAGCAGCCAAACCATCTTGTCTGGTAAAACGTGTATCTGCAGCAAAAGGCAGTAAAATAGCAAAGCTAGGAAATGTGTTAAAGCTGGGTAATCCAGCATCCAAAACGTATCTAACAAAACCTTAAATGGTTGCTTATTCCTTCTTTTCTGGAACAACTCTGCTGTCATCAATATGCAATTTTCCCTCAGCTTCTTATACATGGAAATGTCAATAATGGCTCATTCTCTGAAAGACATCAAACACTTTGATATTGCATTTCAGTCCATAAAAGTGTGCTTGAGCTGATAAACAGCAGCTGTAAAACAGGTTGTGTTGGATCAGAACAAAAGGTGATTGTTTTCTTATTGACCAAAGGTTTTTAGAAATAGGCCTGGCTTCTGAGAAGTCATTTTTTGTCAGTGAGTTTTGAGGTTTTGAGGGTTGATTGTCATGGTAAATCTTGGGTGTAAGGCTTGTTTAGAGAAAGAATAGATCTGTTTCTTAAATGACCTCTCTGTTCTGGAGCATTTTGCTGTTTTAGGGTAGAACAAATGAAGAATTTATCTCCTCTTGCTCTTCCCTATGCTTAGTCCTGTTAGATATGCATAGAGTAGGATTCACATTAAAAGGAAAATGATCTCTTCTTATTTGCCTGCTCTGCACCTCCAAGGCAGAGGTAAGAGGCTGTAGGTGAATTTAGAGATCTCATTTCCCCTAAATAAATCATGAAATCAGATATTTTAAGCTTATTCTGGCTTTTTGGAGTTCAGCTCCAAGTCCGAGAACACGAGTTTTTATTTTCATAGGGATGTCTTCTAAGAATAATGCTTTCCTTTGTCTGAAGAAATATTTTTTGACATACATGGGACTCAGGGGGAAAAAAAATACAGGAACAGTAAATGTTTTTGTTCTTCATGTCCTAAAATAGCTTTGCACTTTCTTTCAATACTCACTACAAGTTAGTAAGTCTCCTCTGTCTTAGTGGTGTATTTCCAAATGAATAACTGATTAATTAGTATATGAGGAGGAGCTGGAGCCTGCCCCTCATCTGGGGCTGGGATGGCTCTTTGGGAGTTCCAGCAGATGGAATTTAGAGGAACAGCGTGGCTATAGACCTTGGTGTGCTGCACAGAGCCTATAAAATCTGCTTTTACACCTCCTCCAGTTCACTGTGGTGTGCAAATTTAAATTGCAATGTTGCAATTTATTTCTCATAAGCATGCATCTCATAAGCACGTAACTCTTAGCTGCTTTCAAATACCCTGAGAATATTCTCATGGACATACTGGAATGTGCAAGTTCAAGTATGAAGTAATGGTAAACAAATTAATTTTTAAAACCTGAAATAATTGCCCACATCAATTCGGTTTGCTAATGCATTTATTTGGCTTTCTGATTAAAATGTCACTTGAACTTTAGTGCTTTATTGCCTTGCATTTTAGCACACATTACATTATGAGGTACCATTTTCAATTATACAGATGTAGTCTTGCATTAATTTGGATATCTCACTTCAGTAATTAAAAGAAAGCTTCTTTTCAGTTATCCTTAATAGCCCTTCTGAGTCTCTCTTTATTTCTGATGCAATTATTCTGCTTGTTGACATGCAGAGATCTGATTTTCCATTCCAGCCAACACAGCGTTGCCTGGTTCTGTATCCAGAGGTTAAAACAGATATTTCATGTGCCTTAAGTGCTGCTTTGTCATTGGAACGGGAGGAGCCCTGCATGCATTAGTGCTGGTACCTCAGAGATTCACACAGATTTATTTTGCTGTGTCCACAGTTGTATATTCATGAATCAGAATGAATTCAGATGAGGCTGAGGAAAAGCAGAAATGCAGGGAATTGTGGAGAAAAGCACATTTATACACTTAGTGCTGGGAAATGGAGCTGTAAATCCTACAATGAGCCTCTCCCTGCCCATGGCAGTGCTCCTGCCCTGCTCTGAGATGCCTCTGATGTCTCATCCCAAATGTTTTGCACTGCTTTACAAGGAATATTGACAAATGGTAGCTATTTAGTAAATAAAGCGTTTGTCACTTTGGTATCCAAAAAACACAATACGTATTTATTTAATGGGGTTTTTTTGGAGATGGTCTTGTGTTTTTCACATGCCTAAATATCACATGCAAAAAAACCAGAATTTGGATTGCCAACTCTTTGCCTGAAACCAATGCAGAACATCTGACTTTCCTGACCTTCAGACTAAGAAAGGCTTTTAGGAGAGAGAAGAAAAAAATCTGGGCTATATCATGCTGCCTACCACTTTTTCTCCTTATAAAAATACTGTTAATGGTGTTTTCAGAAATAACTTCCTAATGGCAATTAATATTTTTGAAATTCCATGAAATATTTACTTTTTCTACCAAACCAGCTGGGTGGTTGAGTAAACAAATTTAATTCTCTTTAAAGTCTTCTAGATTTCTAATAAATATCTGATTTCTTTTCTATGCATGATAAAAGCTGGAACAGTTGTATTATTAGGAAACAACTATGCATGTGCAGCATTTGTCACTCATTTTGTTGGGAAGCACAAAGCTTTGGCAGTGCCCTAAATCTTTGCTAAAAATGCAGTTGCTTTACACTTTATTGGTTTATATAGCAATGGAATCTAACAAACTTCTGCTGTCAGTGAAATTTGCAGTGTCAAAGTCCATCAGCACAGGAGGAAAAGGACAAAAGACTCTGGAGCAGATTCTTGCTTTTTGCCTGTCTCTCTGTCCCAACAGAATCCAGAAGAATTGGATGATTGTGGTGAATATTTGATATTTGCTAAAAATAAAGTGATTATGGAAGGGCTTTGAGCAGCGTTCAGTCCATAAAATGCTGGAATTAAGGTAAAAAGGGCAGGTGAGACGAGTGAGAGTGCTGCTGTCTGTGAATTTGCAGATTGGTAACAGCCACTCTAATCCACTCTGATTGCTGATGCTCATCCATCAGAGGCTCTCACAAGAGCTTTGCAGGGAGGTGGACAAAGCATCATCACCAAAAACATCTTGGGCACCAAATTGCAGATGTGAGGAGTCATTTACAGCTCTCTTCTGATGAGTTGTGCCTTTCTCCTCCCCTCTCCCCGCAGGAAATGATTCTGGTTTGCTGTTGGGAGGGAAAAGAGCTGTTCAGCACAGCCTGGCCAAGATTCCAGATGTTCTACAGGTGTGTTCTGTACATCTGAAACCTCCCAGTGCTGCCTGCCCTGACCCTCCCCTTGCCTGGCATTTTCTGTACGATCTGCACTTGCAGGGGAGGGTTGCATTGTTCCCTCTGAAGCTGAAATGGGGTTTTTTTCTCTGATCATCCCATATGTTGCGTATTCTGGACCATCCCCACCACAGATGTTTCTCTCCATGCATTAAAATTGGGTTTCAGCTCATTCGGCTTCAGCACTTGACTTTAAAAGCCAAACAAATCAAATCCTCTTCTTGAGGGTATAATGCATCATTTTCCCCTCTTTGACTGTGTATTATCTTCTTTTACATCTGATCACATCATCAAAATCCAACTTCCTGCATCTGTGCTGACTAATTAGTGCCTTGGCTTTAAACGTCCTCCTATCAAAAATATACATTTTTTCAAACTAGTCAGTATTTTTATTTATTTTATTCAAAGTGTTCTGAGCATATTAAATGAGAAGAGGAAGAGTAATGGGTTTCTCTAAATTGGACGTGCCAAAGAAGAATGAAAAGATTATGGGATGCAGAAGCAAATAAACCCAGTGAGCTGGTGGGGGAAAAAAAAATTAAAAAGGAGCTGTAGATCATTGTTTCTCTGGCCAGAATATACACAAATGTTACAGGCTGGTGTCTGGGGCAGTGTTACAGACCATGTTCTGCTGTCTGAGAATTCTTTTTCAATGATTGCAGTCTTGGCCATGAGGAAAACCTGTATTGCACTGAATAAAAACCAGTGAGAATTTTCCCAAGAAAAAACGTTGCAGTGATGGGCAAAATGGAAGCAAACAGCCAGGATGGGGCAATGCTTCTAAAGGAGATGGAGAATTTTAACGGCAGCAAGCAGAGTTTTCCATGCATGTACTCTCCTTCACTATTTTTTTTTCTTTGGTAAATAGTGTGATATTACACCTAAGTCAGAACTTGATGTTTATATTCTGCTTTTCTGTCTGAGCGAATCATACTTGTTCAGCTGTAGAATGGCTTCATTTCAAGTTTATTTTTTTTCCTCAGGATTTCTGATAAGAATTGTTTGTTTTGGATGTGGGTGTAGATCCTAATGCTCAAATGCCCAGGTATCAGAAGGCTCTTCCTCCACTCAAACCAGCCAAATGGAATTTCTGTATTTACCCCTTTTTTGTCACATTTTCAAGGAAGTACTGCAGTCATTTTGACTCTGATTGTTCTGCCTGTGGTTCTGAACTCACAGATAATGGCAGGAGAGAAAAGATCAAAAGAGGTCAAGAAGAAACAAGCGTTAGGATTTGGGTTTTCAAAGCCTCATGGTGGAGTTAGGCTTGGTGGAAGTTAATGGGACATGGCAGATGGCCCAAATTCAAAAACTTTCTGTAAAGTGCCAGTG
Organism: Malurus cyaneus samueli; assembly: GCA_009741485.1. Taxonomy (NCBI): domain Eukaryota; kingdom Metazoa; phylum Chordata; class Aves; order Passeriformes; family Maluridae; genus Malurus; species Malurus cyaneus. The sequence continues at coordinate 630,124 of CM019228.1, read as the reverse complement.
GTCTGTGTAATGCAGGAGTGCCTCTGGTTGGGCTGTGGTCATGGGGAGCAGGATGGAAAAAGGGAATTTAGTGTAAACAAGGCCTGCAATTCCTCCCAAGCCCCTTTTGTGACCTTGGGGACAATGAGAATCAACAGTGGCAGAGTTGTGGCCACCAGGAAAAGCGATGGCACCTTCTGCAAGATTATCTCACATTCATTTGGGAAGGAAATGCTCCATCACTCAGGCATGCCCCAAAAACCTATCACCACGTCACTGCTCAGGTTCCTGCCTGAAAATGCAGCCTTCCTTAAAAAACACAGCTGAGAGATAAATGAACGGGCCATCATTTAAAGAGATGAAATGGACAGAACTTTGGACACTTGTCACAGCTTCAGCAATGCCTCATCTCTGAACAAGGAAGAATTGCTCAGTTCAGAAATGCCAGGAGCATTAATCAGGCCTTTGATGTTGAGCTGATGTGATATAATGTCCACAGCTTGTAGAATACAGGAATTCGTTTTGCCTCCGTCTGCCAATCTATTTTATGTCGGGTTCAGCCTCACTGTAAAATTCAGAGAATTAAAGGAACTGAATTCATTGATCTATGAATATGATTTCCAAAATACCGCATAAAACAACAAAACAGGAGAGGATATATCTGTTTGGAGTACTTTTCATGCAAATGGCAGGGATAATTTATCCTTTGGCATTAGCTGAGCTGAGTCTCTGTGCCCCAGAAGCTGCCATAAGTCATGGGGTCTGACCTGCTGCCCATGGAAAGCAGTTCCAGGTTGGAGGATTTGCTGCAGACTTTGTGCAAGAATACATTTCTGCCCCTAAAAAAATGGCAAATGCTCCCATAGCCTGGTTAGTGTGGGATCACATTAAATATTGTTTAACAAATCTGATGCCAATCCTATGTTGTACATAATCACAGATATCCACCAATAAGTCACAATTAGGAGAGGGATCCTGGCTCCTTTTAAAGGCCTAGAGGAACCGGATATCTCTGTGGGTAAGAAGAATATCCAGAGATCTCACATTGAAATCAATCTTCTTTCTTTAAACAACAGAAAATGAATTTGGAGATTGGAGAAGAGATCCCACAAAGGTGTCTGTTCCTTACATTCCCTCTGAAATTCGATCACAGGCCACAGCCAGAGATATCTGAATAGTGACAATATGTGAACCACACATCTCATTCATTTTGTCAAATTGTTTCCCTCTTCTCTGATGAAGCAAGAAGACTTGAATTCTACAGAATTTTTCTCATAAAAAATTAAGTGTTATGAATCAAGATATAAAATGAGATTTCTCACTCTGGCACTCGCAGCAAAGCAGTGATGTGACAGGATACTGCCAAAGGTGTTCACACCAGGAGAAAAGGAGAAAGCAGTGCTTAAACTCGTGAGAATGCATCTGTTTAACCTTCCAAATGCTTTAGCTGAGCAGAGCTGGTCCCCACACACACATAAGAGACCTGAGAACTAATGGGATCAGGATGATGCGGAGACACCAGGGTTGGGACAAAGCCAAAATGTTCAGGTGTGCCATCCTGACGGTGTTCCAGTGAGGAGAGGGGATGGAAGAGATGGAGAGAGGATGGAAGAGATGGAGAGGGGATGGAAGAGCTGGAGAGGGGATGGAAGAGCTGGGACAGGGGATGGAGTGCTGGAAAGGGGATGGAAGAGCTGCAAAGAGGATGGGCTTGGGCACGGGGATGGACCTGGGATATGGGGATTTTAGCGCTGGGATAGGGGATTCAGCGCTGGGATAGGGGAATGGAGAGCGCTGGATAGGGGATTCAGCGCTGGGACAGGGATTCAGCGCTGGGACAGGGGATGGAGCGCTGGGATAGGGATTTCAGCGCTGGATAGGGGATTCAGCTCTGGGATAGGGGTTCAGCGCTGGGATAGGGGAATCACGCTGGGATAGGGGATTCAGCGCTGGGATAGGGGATTCAGCGCTGGGACAGGGGATGGAGCGCTGGGATAGGGGATTCAGCGCTGGGAAGGGATGGACGCTGGGATAGGGGATTCAGCGCTGGATAGGGGATTCAGCTCTGGGATAGGGGGATTCAGCTCTGTGGATAGGGGATTCAGCGCTGGGATGATAGCGTGGGATATGGGATTATGCGCTGGGATAGGGGATTCAGCGCTGGGACACGGGGATTAGCGCTGGGACAGGGATGGAGCGCTGGGATAGGGGCATTCAGCGCTGGGATAGGGGATTCAGCTCTGGGATAGGGGATTCAGCGCTGGGATAGGGGATTCAGCGCTGGATAGGGATTCAGCGCTGGGACAGAGGGATTCAGCGCTGGGACAAGGGGATGGAGCGCTGGGATAGGGGATTCAGCGCTGGGATAGGGGATTCAGCTCTGGATAGGGGATTCACGCTGGGATAGGATTCAGCGCTGGGATAGGGATTCACCGCTGGGATAGGGGATTCAGCGCTGGATAGGGGATTCAGCGCTGGGATGGGGATTCAGCGCTGGGACAGGGGATGGAGCGCTGGGATAGGGGATTCAGCGCTGGGATAGGGGTCAGCGGTGGCAGGGGATTCAGCGCTGGATATGGGATTCAGCGCTGGGATAGGATTCAGCGCTGGACAGGATGGAGCGCTGGGACAGGGATTCAGCGCTGGGATAGGGCGATTCAGGCGCTGGGATAGGGGATTCAGCGCTGGTGACAGGGGAGGAGCGCTGGGCAAGGGGATTCAGCGCTGGGATATAGGGATTCAGCCTGGACGGGGATATCAGCTGGGCTAGGGGATTCAGACGCTGGGATAGGGGATTCAGCGCTGGGATAGGGGATTCAGCGCTGGGAAAGGGATTCAGCGCTGGGATAGGGATTCAAGCGCTGGGATAGGGATTCAGCGCTGGGATAAGGGGGATTCAGCGCTGGGAATAGGGGATTCAGCGCTTGGACGGGGATTGCGATTGGGATAGGGGATTCAGCGCTGGGATAGGGGATTCAGCGCTGGGATAGGGGATTCAGCGCTGGGACAGGGGATTCAGCGCTGGGACAGGGGATTCAGCGCTGGGATAGGGGATTCAGCGCTGGGATAGGGGATGGAGCGCTGGGACAGGGGATGGAGCGCTGGTACCGGGCTCCCAGCACAGCCCGATCCGGCACCTGCGCTCTCCTTCAGCAGCGCTGACCGGGGACAGCCGCGATTTCCGCGCTGCAGCTGCGTTATAAGCCTTGCTTCAAGGATTATACCCTTCATACATGCTTCAATCCTTGCTGCATCAATGATGGAAGCAGCAGCACGGAACCGCTCCATGGATTGATGGATTTTCAGCAGATTTTGGGGTTTGGGACAGCTCTGCAGTGCGGCGGGGCGGCCGCGGGGCGGCGCTGCACACAACGATTCCAGCGGAGCGGCGCCGGGAGCGGAGCGGGGAGAGGGGAGAGAGACACCTCATATCGGGATAGGGGCACAGGTCCCACCTTCCTGGGTACCTCACACCGGGACAGGGTCACACCTGACACCGGGACACGGTCACACATCCCACCTTCCTGGGGTGGGAATGGAACGGACAGGGAATGGAAGGGTACCTGACACTGGGACAGGGTCACACGGGCACCTTCCTGAGCTATCTCACACCAGGACAGGGTCACACCTGACACCGGGACAGCCTCACACGGCCATATGTCACCTCAGCTCAAGCACACTGCAGCTTCCCCAAGGAATCCTGCCCTTGGTCTTGATTGCAGGGATGTGTAACAGGATATGCTGCGTTTATCTGGCAAGGCAGATCTGAATTAGCTGCTGCAGCATATGAAATGTCACACAAATACAATATTCCTTTTCCTTCCATCAGCTTCATGCATGTGTAGCATTCCAGAGCAAGACATCTATGTGTTTTGACAGCCTCTCATAGTACTGCCCCGAGAACATTCTCATGCAGAAGGAAAATATCCTGATTTTTGATGGGAGCTGTCCACCTGTAACTTATTTGTGGTTGTACCCACAATATGATAAGCATAGTCGTGATAACTGAGAATTCTTTGTTAGGCTGCAATTGATGGCGTGGGTCCTGACAAAAACTCGGTGATTTTATGACCTGAAGTAGTTCAGATGTTGTAGTGCTGTTATTTCTTGCTATTTCAGCAGAGGAATGAAGGTTAACACGAGTTCCATTCTAGGACTGCATGGATTTACTCCAGATTAGGCCAAATTTATACGTAACAGGAACTGTCATTTTTTCTTCATGAGCCTACTTCTAGTTTTGGATGCTCTTCAGGATTTTCAAGTGGAAACAAACCAATAAATATATTTAATGTACTATGCAGCATAAACTTTTGAATCACCATGAATCTGTCTGGTCTCTGGCAGACTGGAAGGGCAGCCCACAGCTTTGGCAGTTGTAGATATTTTAGAGCACTGAAAATGCACTGAATAAACAGTGCTCCATTCCACTGACAGGCAAATTGTCAGGAAGGATGAATTTTGCACTTTTCAGGGCTTACTGGAGTTTTTCTCAGAGTAGTTTTTGGGATGCAAGGAAGGTTTCTCTGTTATATGGGAGTGGTGGAGGAAACAATGTAGAATTATCCTGAGATAAGGGGGAAATGGTGCACCTGACTGCTAAAATGCAAATGCAGCCGAGATTCTCTGATAAGAGAGTTTTGCTCATGGAATCAGAGCAGTGTGTGAGGAGCCCATTGCAATGAGACTGACACAGCTCAGACACCACAGGATCATCAAATAGGTAAAAGATTGGCAAAGAGAGAAGGATTAGGCTCTGCTTTTCCTCCCCTGCAGACAGGATGAGCAGCAACAGGCGTGGGTTGCAGCACAGAGCACCCAAGTCAGACATTAAGAAACACTTTTGATGGGAATAGAACGAAGCACTGGAACACATTTGCTGTGGTGAAACTGCAGTGTCTCCACTGCTGAAGGTCTTGAAGTGCAGGTAGATAAACATTAGTGTGGAGTGACCTAAGCAGAGCTGATCCTGCAGGGGAGCAAAGGGAAGGATGATCCTTTGGGCTCCTTCCAGCCTTCATATTTTATGGAGGATTTTAATCTCAGGGTTCAGAGGAGCTTCACCTGATTCCCTGGAAATGATCCTTCCTTGCAGCTTTGGTGTTCGGTTCCTTGAGAGTTTTTTCCTGTAATCACTCACTCAAAGCAAGAAGTTCAAGGGTTTTTATGGTTTCTCATCCCTCTTGCATTCCAGGCATTTGCTTGCCTTAAACTTGATGGACTCTGCATCCTTTCCCTGCTCCCCCTTCCCTCTGCTGTTGGTGTTAATGCTTTTCTCTCCCTCTCTCTGGCACACACTGGTCCCTTTTATCAAAGGACTTTCACACCTGAGGCCTCCAGCCACATACTTGCAGTAAAGTAACAGCTTAAAAGCAAATCCTTTTAAATCCCGAGGCCAAACACCGTAACAAACATATCTTCTCAAGGGATCAGTTTCCAAATGTGCTTTTGAACCTAAGTCCCAGCAGGCATTTGGCTTTAAGTGTGTGATAGGACTTTATTTATTTATTTATTTATTGTAGGGCCATTGCCCCCCTTCATTGTTCCCATCTCAAGATGTGCTATTTAAACCTGTACCTCTGGTGAATTGTGCCATTGAAGTGCAGATGAGCACAGCACTGCTGGCTGGTGAAACATTGCAGGACAAAAAGACAAATCAAAATAAAATCTTATGAGAAAGCGTTGCTTACAGGGAAAATGTGCCTCTCTGGTTTCGGGAGGGAGGGAGAGGGGAAATCATGGTTTGAATCAACATTTCCTCTCAAATCTGCTGTATGTGGGGCAAGCAGCTCAGGCTGTGGCAGTTTTTTTTTTTAAAGTGAGCGATTTTTGTGAGGTATTATGCAAAATATGCCATAAACTACTCAAGGTGCAGCACAAGCTTTGTACAATGAGGTTACACCTGAGATATTTATAAACAGTGGTGCCTTGGCTCTCTGTTTGCAAACTGTAAAAGGTACAACTTGCCTGAGGAGACAGCAGAGTTCATTGTGTGTGAAATGATGAGCTGCTCTTGCAGATGAATATTAATTAATATTAATTAATATTAGCGCTCCCCAGGGCCCGCTCAGACATGCAGCTCTGCAGTTTGCAATTAGCTGATGACTCTGTGTTTGCAGTGGCTATTATTGCTGGGGATGTTAGAGCTCAATGGCTTGTTTATATAATATCACAGTGGTTTCAATCCATCTGAGCATTGCCAAACTGTAAAACAAGATCAGCCCCGCACACAGGAGCTCAGCTCCCTTAGGACAGGCCTAAGTACCAGATAAGGCTCGGTTTTAATCTCCCTCTTGTCAGCTGGATCTGCTGACAGTTCATTTTCAGGTGAGTATGTACTCTAACACCATCACTCACCATCCCTTCCTTGCTCTCAATTAAGTTTAGTCACTTTAGGTTGTTATTCTTGTTTGGGGAAAGATATCGAGTAATCATCATCATGTGAAGTCTTAAATAAAAAATGCCTGCACAGCGTCTTCTTTTTGGACCTTTTTCATGCCTGGTAAATCAGAGCCACTCCAGAACTTCAGTATCTGCTTACATTCTCTTATTCCAGTAAATCTATCTTTTCATTCCATCTTTTTCCCTCTCGCTTGTAAAAGAGGGTTTGTTTTTTCATGCTGTGGGACTGGAAGTACTGTGCAACCTCAGTTCTCCCCCTTCCCCTGGAAATTCCTTTATTCTCATTTTACTGAGAAGAGAAAGGGGGATTGTCAGTAGAGACAAAAGTTAGAAAACCCAGTTCTGTAATTCTGTGTAAATCTATCCCTCCAAATACCACTTTTCCTTTCTCCTTCAAAACCTTTTGACACTTTCCAGACCCCGACATAATTTTGTTACCCTGTGTCCCGTTCCCCAGCTTGATAGAGGTGTCAGGTGAAAATCTGGGATTTATCTCCAGTGCATTGGACCCCTTTGGATTTGTTTCTAATTCAGCTCTTATTCACACATGCAAATTTCCAGCCCCGTTTATCTGATGCTTTAAATTCAAGCTGGTTCGTCTGTTGGAGGAAAAAAGTTGAAGCTTTGATTTCAACTGATGCTTGATGTAATTGGCTCTCAGCAATTCAAGTTACCCAGCTTATAAAATGTTAATTTAGCTTCTCTTTGCAGACCAATGCTTTTCAGTTTATTCTTAGCCAAGATCCAATAGTTTGAAATATGTTATTTCAAGAAAGGAACTCACCTTTTTTTGCTACGGTGAACCAAAGGGCCCTAATGCATTGAGGCACTGAACTAAGAAAAGCAGGCAATTTTAAAACTAAATATGAATTTTATTATGATTAATTAAAAGCACAAAGCCCCATAAAGGTAAAATGAACTTTTTTTTAACAACAGAAGGCAAACAAAAACAGAAATAAAATGATGAGTCAGAACCCTGTCTAAATTTTTGCTGTGTTGAAGGTTACCTCAATGAAGCATGTAAATAATACTTTTTTTAAAAAGGGAGAAAGTGATTATTTATTCCAAATCTTTTGCACCAAAGGGGGTGACTATAGTTCAATCCTTTCTTCTTGAGAATCAGAAGCCCAAAGGCAGTCTAATGTAGCCTAAAGCAACAGATTCATCATTATATTAACAGCCATATGCTCCATTTCAGCTCAGCACCAGCAGTGTGGTAATCCTCCTGATTCTGAGAGTTACACAGAAGTCTGCAGATACAAACACTAATAAAAATTGAATCTGCAGCAGAATAGAAGAGAGTGAAACCAAGTTGGAAGGGCATCCTTTGGGCGCAATCAGCAGAGGGGATATCTGGGATATTGAAATGGAAATTAGCTGTAATACATGAAGTCTATTGTGTCATTAATTTGTTTGATAGTTTAGATTTATGTGTTGGTTTACAGAATTTCTCTGCAGTGTGGAAATTCTCATGACTGCAGGTTTGGGCTCTCTGATGTTGATTGGGGTGCAAAGGGGGGATTTTCCCCCTAAAAACACAGCTCTGGCCACGGGTGCAGCCTTTGACCTCTCCTGCACTGTAATTCAGACCACAGTGCAGTCCAGGTTGTGTCCAGGTCTGGCTTTGTCCTCTCCTAACAAACACAACCAAACTGTGCCATGGGAAATGTGCTCCTTCCCTGCCTCGTGTCACACATCTCACCAACACATGGCATTTCCACTCTTTTGGTCTGTTCATTTTTATTCTTTTGCTCTTGTCAGGCAGCATGAGCGTGTCCCCAGAGAAGATCTCTTCCCAGTGTCTCTTTCAAGTTGAACAGTTCCATTATTCCTTTTCTGCAGATTAAGATTTTTTTTTTTTTTTGAAGTTGCAGCTAAGAAGGGTAAATTTTGAGACAAGTTAAATGCCCAGCTCACTGAACTCTGTGGAAGAATAAAGCCTTCTATCTGCTGCTGGCTATCTTTCTCTGGAAAACATTAATCCTCAAAAGGACTGGGGAAATGTAAGTAAATAAAATCACTCTGCAAATTGTACAATCAGCTGAAAAGGGGTTACACATTCAAAGCTTTGTATTTCCAAAACTGCCAAAACCCCCTTTGGATTCTTGTAGCAGAAGACTCTCTGGAAAAGTGCACATTCTTGTCAGTTTTTAACTCTTCCCAATATTATCAAACTTGCCACATGTTTGCAGCATATAGATATTTCTCTGATCATTCCAGTAGCCCTTTGTGAATCTGAGATGTTTGATAAGCTTATATATTGCCGATAAAAATACTGTTAGGGTGATTTATCAGCAAACTCGGTATGGTTTGACATTTTCAGACAGGTTTTTTAAGTTTCTTTCGGGAACTTTCACCTCTTTCTTTGCTGGCATTTTCTCTGCTCCACACTGACTAACTTACTTTTTCTCTTTGAAATTGTCTGGTTGATTATCATAATTAGGTTAAACCTGTTTTAGCAGCTTTGTTGTCAGAGCTGATGAAAGGACCATGGGCCTGTCCATATTTTCTCTCAGCAGATGCAATCACAGATATTGCTCCCTGCAAAGCCCGTGTTCAGTGCTGCCTTCTGGGGATTGCAGTTTGGGCAGAATGGGGAACAAATCAACAAGGACTTGCCTGGGAGAAATCATGATACATGCCTGTCGGTTTAGAAGTGCCCATTTGTGTTATCTCTTTTTAGTACTCTGCATTTTAATGTTTGTTTATATGTTAATATTGTAAATAACCTCACCAGCTCACTCGTTTTTCCTGTTCTTCAAGCAGAAAAGTTTCCAGTTTGGAAAACTGAGCCCAGTTTGGAGCCAGGCAGAGCCTAAACCTGCAGGGACAGGGGCAGGAGGGGAATGCAGGGGAATGGATGCTGATTTGGGGTTACAGCACAAAGGACCAGAATACAGAGCATGGGGAGAGCTGGAGCTGCTGTGGTTGGTGAATTGAAACCATTTTTAATCAGAATATCCTCCCACATCCATTCAGTGCCTCGCCAAGTCCTAATGATGTGTAATAACAGTCTCAGCCAAGCACAAACAAGTGTTCTCTCCTTGTAAAACACGAGCTGCATCTTTCCTGGATTTAGGGATTATATCCTATTGTATCAAACAGGGAGCTAGCACCCTGCTTATCCACAGAAAGAAAATTTTCCATTTAAATTATAAATCTTCTAGAAACCTAGCAACAATTGGAAACAGGAAATCATTCCAGACTCAGCTCTACAATGAATCAGAACCTCCATGATGCTTCTGATTTGCAAAGCTGAACTGAAGTCATTGAGCTGTGTCCAGTTAGCACTGACAAAACTGTGGTTCAGAAATGGTCATGGATTAAATCCAGCACAGGTTCTGTGATTACACAATTTACTGTGTTGATATTAATATTAGCATCTCCTTGGTTAGGGATCAGGAGGCAGTGCTGATTAGACACCCTGGAACAGATGGTTTCCTAAAGTACAGTTTCAGAATCTAATTTGATACAAGATCAACCAAAAGACAAATCAAATACTTTTTTTATTATTATTATTATTTTTTGAAAACCCCACACTGCAATAATGTGAGAAAGATGGAGAAGAAACTACAGAGCTAGAGTGCACAGCAAGGCTGCAGGAAAGGAAGATCACTTGTCACAATGCCTGTGGCAAACTGCACAGAACCAGGGAAAGGAGCTTTGCCACCTTTTGATTTCTCCATTTGTTATATATCATCCATTTATGTCAGTCCTGGCTGGCTTTGATTGGAATCAGAAGCTGCCTTGTGAATAGTGCAGCCACATGTTTGGCTTTTCTTCACACTTACAGCAGTTTCTACATTCCTCAAGAAATCCTCTAATTCACAGAAATCTTACAGTGACATCTAGACTTAGCAGAAAACACTTCTCATCCTTTGAGGGCTTTTTACCTTCAGTATCTAAAATAAATCTAATTTTAAACACCTACATTTCTTTTCAGACACAGTTTCTTTGTACAAAACCTCTGGATGTGGAAAGCAAGGGTTATGGTTATTGCACCCACTTCACACCTGTTTGATTTACTGAGCATTCGTCAGTGCTCTAAATTATTGCAGCTCCATTGTGAAAGGGCAAGACACACACACACACACAAATACCTGTCAGGAGAATCAGGACAACTGCATTCCTGACCTCAACTTTGCTACTTTCTTGATTTTTCACTTTTCTTTAAGAACATCGTCCTCCTTGCATTGCTCACCCTCTCTAATATGGCATCCACAAGGATTTATGCAGTGTGCATAGTTCTTGCTTGTTTATCTCCTAGAACAACACCATGGAATCAGAAAGTCATTTAAGAGAGCAGCATTGCTTGATGGGCTGTGTTTGAATCCCACTTTATGCTGGAGTGGGGAATAAATGAAAGGAGAGAATGCCCTGAGAATAAGAAGGTAATGGCCTTGTCAGAGAGAAAGGGTATTTATGGATGGGAATTGGAAACTGATATTGTTATCATTTTGTGGTGAAAGCTAGGATTTCTTCTTCAATTACTGTCAATCTTCAAGCATAATGAAGGAAAACCAGAGGTGAAAGTGAAGCCCAAATCCTGTAACTGGTTCTGCTCTGAGGTCACACAGGTTTCTGTCACTGGTTTGTGAATGGTTGGCCCCAATGCTGGAGATGCCTCAAACCAAGGAATTTTAGCACTGACGAGACTTTTTTATATCTCCTGACATATTATAGGTGCAGATCTGTTGTCGTGTACACATGTATTATGTGAAACCTAAACTTGGATCAGCAGCAGGAGGTGCAGAATCCCAGCTTATTTTATTGGGGTTTTTTTTTTTTATTTTTTTGGTTTGACATGGTTCGATACCAACAGGCATTTACAAAGATCATTGCAAAGTTGCCCATTTTCAGAAGAGCATCTCTTAAAAGCACAGAAATAAAACTCAAATTCCAGGCAACCTCAGGTCATAATATATCTCCAGTTTCAGTGCAATCCTGGGCTTGTATTGATATTTTCATAATGACTAATCAAAACAAGATAAGAGGAAAACGCTTCCTATTTTACCTCCTGGTAAATTTTCCTAAAAAATTACTCAAGGCTAAAGTCCCAGTTATAAAAGTACTAAATTTTCAAAGCAATAACTTGAGCTATTCTTGCTCCCCTTCTCCCTTTCCTCCTCCCCCAGGAGCAAATCTTCCAGCTGCTGATTTTGTGTAAAAAGCAGGGTCATGTGGATGTCACATCTTTGCTGTGTTCCTCAGCTTCTTTGCACGCTCCTCGAGGTTGCCAGGGTTTGGCATTTGGATGTCACCCATGTGCTAATTACAGAGGAATTTCAGTATCTCCAGCAGCTTTGTGACTGATTTCATTGTCACAGCTGTGATCTGCAATCATTGTAAGATTTACCTCTGAAAATCCACAGAAAGTGCATCTCTCAATCTGTATGCTGGATGGAATAACCTGAAATATGGCCTGTTAAAAAAAAAATATCCCCAATGGACAGTGGAAACCTCCCCACTAGAAAATGGGGAAATCCTGATGGATTTCAAAAAGCTGGGCTTTTCCATTAAATACTTTGGTGAGTCTGAAATGCTGTGCAGATGCCAATGGGGGAGATCAAAACAGAGTCCCATGGCCACCTTTCAGAGTTTTCGAAAGGAGTAAGAGTTCTTTAGGGTTAGGGTTAGGGTTAGGGTTAGTGGCTTTGTTTCCATTCTCTCAAGCAGCTCGGGTTTTTGAAAGGTCTGTGTCTGGATTTATGGATTTTGCTGTAAAATGGCATTTTCTCAGCTGAGAGTTTAATCAATGAGATGCTTACAAGTGCAGTTTACAGGATTGCTGCCTCCACTTTTCTTGGGTTCTCTGTCTTCTCTGTGTTTTTGTGGGATGAGCTGCATGGAGTAACCCTCAGACCTTCCACACCCTGAACTCAGCCCTGCAAAGCTGAGTTTTCTGTTTTCTGTGCCGGCACCAAAAAGACCATTTACTGACCAGCTCCTTCTGCAGAGCTCTCTGGGTTTCGGGGTGATCACCCCCATCAGTGCAGAAAATACTTTCTTAACTTTTTTATCCAATCTATGGCAGACTGGAGGCTTTTCCAATAAAGGTTTATGTAAACTTCCACAAAGCAGGTTCCAATCTTTGCTAAATTCACAAAGCTCTGTTCTCCACCATATCTGAGGAGCAGCTGTAGAAACCTTGCTGTCCCACAGACACCATCAGCAGCAGCCTGGTCATGAATCTACACGTTAGGAGATTAAATTTTCTTGGCAGGCAAGGTAGCCCAGGGGTTAAAAACATCAGAACATCTGCACGCTGGTGTCCTTCAAGTTTTAGCATGCTATCTTCAGGATTATGCCGCAGATTAAAGAGTTTTATTTTACCATCAAAGTTCTATAATGAGAATCTCTTGGAATAGGAAATATGATCTGTTTTGCTCACTGCTCCAGGGGCTTTCTTCATCTTTTCAGGAGTTTGAAAACTAATGTTCTTTGACATTCACGTTACATTGACACTTGATATCCAGTAAATCAAAATAAAAACATAAATTTGATCTCTGGAAATCAAGATTAGTTTAATGTTTTCTATCCAGATGCAAATTAGATTTCTCTTCCTGTCTACAGGGGGTCAGTTCAGAGGTATTACAAAGGTTTGTGTTGACATCCTACTAACTGGAACAATATTTTGGCTAACAAGGGTCTGTTTATTTAATGCCTCCCAGTTCATACATACAGCAAATCTTCTATGCATTATTAGTTTAATTTGCCTTCTGTTTCACAAGTGAAACTGTGAGATTTATATTTTTATGACAAAGCTTTTCCCTCTAGTGAGAAAAATACAATGTACGTTGATATATCTGATATGCTTTTCTTTAGTTAATGACTCTGTAACTTAAATTTTCAGCATAGCCAGGAGCAAAAAATTAAGACTGATACATTACATATATATTTAATTTTATTAAATAAGCTTAAGTATGTAGATTGTGATCTGAAAAAGTGTCAAAAATGTTCTCAATGAGCTGTTGAAAGCCTGGCAAACTGTTGAACCTCATTTCTGTATCTTCATACTCTGTTCATTCATATTCTCTGCCTTCAGTTTCCATGTGCAGTGTGCAGGAGAGTGGAACCACAACTACAGAGCTGGGGGGGGTGATATTCCCACTACCTGCAGATCAGAATCAATTTTTAACATTTATTTTATTTTTTTTTAATTATTTTATTAGCTGGCAGACTCCTCTGAAGTGAAACTTACTGTGTATTCTGGCAGTGCTTATTGTGCATGTAGTAATTCAAGTACTCAACTGGAGTAATTCAAGTACTCTACATATAGTAATTCAAGTAATCTACATGGAGTAATTCAAATATCCTACATGTAGTAATTCAAGTACTCTACATGGAGTAATCCAGCTACCCTACATGTAGGACTACAACTACCCTACGTGTGGTAGTACAACAGGCCCCAAACTTGGACCACTGGGCTGTTGTAAGACAGCTCGTATTTTAGAAAGACATTTTTCATACATTTGCCCTACAATTAAAATTATGAAAATCATTGTAATAGCAGAATTCCTTGAGGGTAAGCAAGTAAAATAGGATTTGCTTTGTTAATAAGGACTGAAAAAAAACCCCAAGCAAATTCAATCCAAAAGCAAAAGCACACGCACACACACACAAAATAGAAACTAAAAAAAAAACCCCACCCAAAAAGAAGTAAAGAAAGAAAAACATATTATGTGGTAAAAACTTCAGCAGCTTGTTATGCTGTGAAAGCGTGTGCTTGGAAACGTGTTTGTTTAAAACCAAGCACATAAATACCCCATTTGTGATGCACAGAGATAGGCGAGTCAGCACAGGGCGTTTTGACATATTCCTGTTCTCTGTGCTGCACCAAAAAGACATTTACTGATCGAGATCTCAGACTATTTTAGAAAATGTGCAATTAGAAAGGGCGTGCCGTGGGGGAGGAGGTGGAATTGCTGGAGTAGAATCACTCTTATTCAGGTTGCTAACCCACTTTTGAAAGGTGGAGTAATTTACTGCTCTACCACGGCCATCAGCTCATTCATAAAACCAGAAGAAAGAACAAAAAAAAGCTTAAAAAAATGATGACTTGGTGGAGTTCCTTCCCTGCTGCATGCAGTGAGAGGGAGCAATGCTTTCCAGGTTGAATGCACAGCCTGGTGATGCTGGGCTGGAGCAATGAGACCCATCAGGCCCCTGAGCTTTCCTGCAGAGTCCCTGTGGCACCTCCTAAATACACTCCTGGAAATGTGTGAGTGAGCTGGGCAGGAATCACCACTGGGTAAATTCTGGGGAAAATGTAGAAAAGCCAGTTTCACTCATCTCCTGGGTGAAGCTGATGGGATATAGCTGTGTTTTGCTCAGTTCCTGAATTTCCCTGAATTCTCACCTGAAGAAAGGTAGTGAGATTTACCCAACGTGTACCTGAGAGCAGAATCTGATTCATAACTTTTTAGACATACCTCTGGAGCTTTTCCCCCCAATATTAGTTTGTGGGATTGCTTTCCCAGCATTTACAGCACAGGGCTGGTTATTAGTGAGATGATTCAGAGGGGAGGCATCTCTGGGGAGCCTGACATTTCTGAGTGGGTGGTCTCCCAAAAACCAGAAAGAAACCACTGTTATTACACGTATGTCCTGCTGGCATGTGAACACCATCATTCCAGCACAGAAAAACATTTCAGCACAGCTTCTCTGAGGTTGGGGGCAGCCCTGGGATTGTCCCGTTGTCACCTCAGTTTTTTTTCCCAGCAAAGATGGGAATTGTGCAGCCAATTGTCCCTTTTCCCTCTGGATTCTCAGACCATGGAGCAGGAGCTCGATTTGTCACCTCAGTTTTTTTCCCAGCAAAGATGGGAATTGTGCAGCCAATTCTGCCTTTTCCCTCTGCTCTCTCAGCCCATGGAGCAGCACTTGGTTACAGCTGGGCTGACTGGAAAGCAGCTCTTGGCACAAGACCAGCCTCAAGTGGGTTGTTCTTGCTGTCCTGCAAAAAAAACCCAAAAAACTGTGTTATGGCAGCATCTCTTTTTAATAAAATGAAAATTCCTATTTATGCAAAACGCTGGATGTTGTAGTCAGAATAAAAGGAATCTGTATGAGGATGTAAGTAAAGGAAAGGCCTTATCAAAAGAAGCTCAGTATGAAAGGAGCTGTAATTTCAGTTGCCATTGATACTCATTGCTAAACTGGTGATAAACTCATCTGTTAAGGAAATAAATGTCAATGTACTTTTGTAATTTAAATGAGAACTTGTAATATGGAAAATATGCTTCCTGTTCAGATCCTTGAAGGTTTGCTTTGAAATGGGAGTCCCCTGTGATGCCTATTTCATTTTCTTTTATTGTTAAAGTGTTGTGTCACTGATGACATTTCTGCTGAATGCTGCCCAATTATAACATTGAACATCTGCACAGGGACATTTTCCCTTCCCAGGGGGATTGTGGGAAACAAGCACATCAGTAAACAAAAAAGTCACTGAAATTATTTGTAGGAAATTTAGTCACTTTGCTGGCTGCCAAAGGTTGAGCTTTACTAACAAAACATTTCTGCCTTTTATAGATAGATCAAACATGAAGGGAAAGAAAGCTTTTATAATAAATACAAGGAAAAAGTTGTGGTTTGCACTGTACTTTTAAAAATCATTTTCATGGGTGAGTGGGTGTTGGGGAGGCAATTTGCTTTGATTTAAGGTATGTGTTTGTAATATCCTTACTACATCTTCTAGGGCAATTTTAAATTTATTCTTTCTGTGAAGTCAACGAAAATCTACTAAAACACACAGAATCACATGCGATAGCATATAGATGTAAATGTCATGCATTCAGTCTAAAGTTAAGTTACATTATCTTGGTGCCAAGGTTCTGGATTTTTAACAATTCAGTTGATGTTTTAATTCCAATTATGGTTTTTGTGGTCAGACACTGAAATGATTATGCACAAAATTCCCATCCATGTTGGTGGGAATCTCCTGTGTGCAGGTTTTGCAGGCTCAGGGGCATAACCACATGCGTGTTTTCTTCTGTGCTTCCTTCCAGTTTATTCCCCTTAAACTGCCCACAACAGAAAAACGTGAACATTTCCTTTGCTGTCTGCTGCATCACAGTGATGTACTTTAGGGACAGATGTGCTGTGTCTGTCTTGACTGAAAGATTGGGAGATCAGGAGCTGCTGAGCTCTGCTTGGGGCACTGGGATTCATTCTTGTTTGGTCATTAAGGTTACCCAGATAAACTGAAATCTTATTTAGCCACAGTAAAAGTCAAGAATGAATCTGTGTCCATTCCTGGTTTTATGTCAAATTGAACAATAACTTGTTCCAGCCCTGGAAGTATTACAAATTTTGAATTATTCTGTTTTATTTCTTTCAGTTATTACTGAAATGATCTGCAATGATCACCCAAAATGCCACAATTCAAAGTGTTGCTGCAATGTTTAGGACTCTTGCTGTGGAATGCTGTTCCTTAATTCTTAGCTGTTAACTTTTATGAGGGATATAGCCATTGAAATGTGTGGGAGGGCTTCTGTCACACAGGAAGTATTCTATATTTTCTTAATGAATAAATATCAAATGCCTTTTTTATTTTGATTTATCTCAACAATATATCTGTCTGCAGCTCCCCCCTCCCTCCCCACCCCGAAACGAATAGTCCTGCTGTTGAAATGAGAGAAAGCATGTTTCTACATCTTGAAAATAGAGCTGAAAATACCTGCTTGACCTGTGGGCATTCAGACAGCCACAGTTGTGGTTAACACGAGCCCCCTGTCGAGATCAAAGGCTGCCCCATCCTGCTGCAAACACCGCTGTCAGTACCTTGTTCTTAGGCAAAAAGTGAGAGAGTGCTCCCCTCTGCCGTGGAGAAGCAATGTTTATTTGATCTTGGCCCTCTCCTGAATAATTTCGCTAAATCTAATTGCTCTTGATGTTTTACCCAGTACATCACGGGCTTTTTCAGAAGGAGCTCTTTATGCAATGGGTGAAGCTTCAGAATACAGTAAGGACCACTTCAAATATCTCTCATCAAGGCAAAGAACCCTAGATAGATTACTGCAGATCAATCTGTATAAATCCTGCATAAACACTGAGGCTCTTTTAAGTTAAAATGTACTTTACAAAACCCTTATGTAGTGAGAGGTGAAATGCTCTGCAATTATTAAGAGAGTTATCATGTGAAAAGAGGTAGAGAGGCCTGTTTAATTCACTGGTTCTGTCAATTTATGATGAAACAAAACATATTATTAAATTCTTTCCAGTATATTTATCGCCATACATTAAGATTTTATGCTACCACAATGTGAATTTCCTGCCTGTCCAACCCCAGCCCTGGTTCTAGCAGGAATGATGCTGTTCCTGCCGTGTGCTGCTGGAGTGAAAGCAAGAAAGGTGATTTTTGCTGCCATTGTGAAGGGTTTTGCAGTGGGCTGTGACATTGGGTGGCTCTCCAAAGTGAATGACTTACACACCTTGCTGCACAGCTCTGAGAGGTTTCCTAGAGAACCCCTAAAAGGGAGAGACACTGGCAGGTGTTCCTCAAATCTGTGTCAGCTGAAAATGCCCCTCTCTGTGAGTTCATACCGTGTGAGTTCATACACAGCAGGGCAGATGTGTGATTCCTCCTTAGCTGTGGGATTGGAGCATTGGGAAATACGGGGCCTTGTCCAAAATTCACTGCTGGTGTGAAGGGTGACATCCATTGGGTGTATGAGGAGAGGAAAACCTCAGTGTTTGCTGTCCTACAGTTATTAAAATCTCCCTTTCCTGACCCTTAAGGCACCATGCTGGTATCGATGTGACATTCTGATGAATCTGTGCCTGGGTGCAGAGGGTGCTTTGGGCAGATTCAGGGCACAAGTGACAGATTGTCCCCTTGGGCAGGGGCTCCCAGCTGCTTCAGCACCATTTGTTCCCTCCTTCCCATTGCTTTTTCTGCAGCCCAAAGAAGCTGCTGAGTCAGGTGGCTGTGGAGGAGAGGAGGGGATCAGGAGCAATCTCTGCAGCAGCAGCAGCACTTGTCAGCCCCATCTTTGGGCAGCTGCAGGAGTGAAAGCACCACTAAGGCAGGGTTTTGTGTCCAGCTCACAGCTTCACCCTCTTGAGACAGGAGGAGCTCATCCCCTGCCTTTACTGGTGCTTCCCTGAGCTGTTGGATGGCAGCACAAGAGCGTGGAATAAAGAGTGCTCTGAGGTCAGCTCCAGTCATTTCACCCTTCACCTGTACAGAGCTGTTTGAAGCTCACCTGAACCCTGAGCCTTTTGTTTAACATTCCCAAACTCCACCTCTCTCTTGTTTAACATTCCCAAACTCCACCTCTCTCTTGTTTAACATTCCCAAACTCCACCTATCTCTTGTTTAACATTCCCAAACTCCACTCTCCCCCCAGCTTTGATCTTCTCCCAGGTTCTCCCATCTCACAGAGCTGCTCCCATGGCCCTTTCTCCAGCCCCCAGCTGGTTCTGAGCTGGCAAACATTCCCAGCTTTCCTGCTCTCCTGTAGACAGTTCTACTGAAAATGTGTGATTTCACCAGTGATGGGATGTTCTTTCTGTGTGTCTGTGCTGTTACCGTGCCTGGACAGTGGGTTTCACATGAATGGGGCACTCAGTTCTGCACACTCCAGCCTGGAGCCTGCCTGTCTCCAGAGGCTGCAGCACAAACAGATCTTCTGCTGCTTTGTGGCCTCTGGGGAAAAGAAAACTTTTCCTGCACTGAGCCTGTCTATTTAATCGGTAAAGGAATCCAGATCAATAAAAGAAAATAGCAGCAGCTCTGGAGGAATTCCCCAGGGCCAGAGGCATCATCTCACATCCTCGTACACAAATTTGCTTTTGTGTAGTTCAGGAACAGCTTTTCCACTGGACCAGGATCTTCCTCTCCACTGGACCAGGATCTTCCTCTCCACTGCTCTGTCTGGGCTTGGCCTCTCAACAGGACTGAATTTTGTTCTGTGGTCATGAAGTGATCCCCCCTGGTTCACTCCTGTGACTTTCACCTTCCCATTTTATTTGAAGGCAGATTTATAAAGACAGAACTCCTCTAGTCATCATCCTCGGCATTTATTTCAACATTAGATAGAATTTGTGATTAAAATCATGAGTCTGACACATTAAACCAAAGTTCAGTGCGAAAAAAGCAGCTTTATGTTATAAGTGTTATGATGAGTTCCTTTATTTCTTGGTTTTTCAAAGCTCCTCCCCGAAAAACTTTTTCATTTAAAGACTTTAAATTCAAAACATTTATTAATAATGTAAAGGGCTGCCTGCCACTCAAAAGCTATAAAGAAACTCTAAAATCAAAGTGAAATAGTTTCTTCATCAAAGCAAAAAGAATTCCAGCTACAACTTTGGCACAAGCTTTGGTGGTGCTTTGCTGTGTTTTTATGCCCATTTAATAAATCCATCCCAGAGTCAGTGCTGGACACAAATTTACAGTCTGTCTCAGCTGGTCACTATCAACCTGCATGGTACAAATTTTAAATTTTCCAAATTGTGTTTCTTGCCATATTATTTATTTGCATGTGAGTTTTAAGAAATCAATTACATCCAGCTTTTTTTCAAAGTCCTCAATTTCCGCTGCCTTAAAATCTGAGTTACCTGGGGAGAAACATCTTCACCCACAGAGAACCTGCAGCTTCCACGGGGTTCTTAAAGACAGAGCATCTTACTGGGTTTGAAAGCTTTGAGAAGAGCCCGTTTGATCCACATTTGCAGGGTGGGATGTCTCTAACTCAGCATTAACTCAGCATTAACTCAGCTATTGGGAGCTGTGATCCAGGTGAGCACTGGGGGCACACCCTAAATCCTCTCATTAACACCAGGATGATCAATTCCTTCCCCCAGAGCCACCGGGGAGTCACTGCAGGATCGCATTGCCCCAAAACAACCTCAAAATAAAAAAAAAAGGTGCTGACAAAATGTTTTCCTTTGGTGGAAACGAGCATCGAATTACGTTTCACTACTGTTTGTTTGCTTTGGAAGGGGGCTAGGGATTTTCACCTTGTCCTTAGGGCAGCAATTTGCTCACCTTACACTTTCTACTACTGAAAACATTTGTTCAGATTACTGTGTTTTCATTTGATTTGTTCTCTTGTTTATATAGAGGTTGCTTTTACGTAAAATCCAATATAATTATTGACAGAATTTGTTTTGTGCTATAGATTATATCGAACTGGCTGGGCTATACAGTAGAAAATTGGTTCTCTTAGTTGCTTTAGGTCCCTAAACCCCTATCCACAGTCAGGTAAGTCAGTAGATGTACCAAGCCCATTAAATCAATCTTCCCTCTGAACTCATGGAAGCATAGAACCAAGGGTTTATGCTTATAACCGCATTCAAGAGAGTACTAAATATTTTAAGTGGTATTTTTTACTATTTATTTATATTTGTGCATTATACCAGACATATAACCAGGAGCTTTTTATGCAATAACTAAATTAAAATGCTGGGACACTTTTCACACAGTTCTGTTGTGAATAGTGACATAAAACACCTTTAGGAAAGGCTGAAAACATCTATTCTGTAGTCCAGCAGCAGTTAAGCTCCTAGCTGGCATTTTGTGAAGACATTTTTTAATTTGTGACTCTCTTTGTGACCTGCAAGAACAGTGGAAATCATCAAAATGAATTTCCAGCGCCAGGCTTCCTGTTTACATTGTTCAGGGGTAGTTACAGCTTGTTAACATGGGCTTGCTGCTCATGGCTAATGATACAATTGAGTCATCTCTGTGCAGTTCTCAGCCATTTAAAACTGTCGTAAAATAACCCAAATAATGGGATGATCAAAGCAATGCAGCCGACTCTGCATGAGAGTGTGACTGCAGCATTTGCAACCATTACTGTGGAGTACTATAAATATATTCAGAGTGGTACAAAAGAGATATGCAGGTTACAAAAACTGCAGTTCAGACCAGGATAGAATCATGAAATAAATATTCAGCTATGCTTGAGGTCCTTGAATATTCCCCCCAAGGCCTTTGGGTGAGTGCTGTGATGTGCCCAATTCCCAGTGAACAGGTACCCAGCACTTGTTTGAGAGTGAGGATTCATTAAAGCATCACAGAGCGAGCATATGAAAAGGGAGATACAAAGAATGATTAGAAGCCTTTGCTGGGTTTTGTTGTTTTGGTCTTTCTTCTCCTTCCAGTTGGCTGCTTAAACAGGTGATTTCTGATTTCTTTGTGAGAGCTATCATACATATGTTTTGCTGGGTCTGGATGGTTTCAGAAAGGGTTTTATTTTCCATTAAAAGCTTTTAGCTGTCGTTGCACAGAGCGTTGCATAAGGCAATGATAAATCAAACTAATATATTTTAAAAACTAAGCATTAGGAGGTTTTATAGTTTAAAAGAAATCACGAAAAAGCACAAGGGCTGACTTTTTATCACCTCTCCTTTGAGACCCAGTTTATTTCATCATTGATGTGAAGCATGTAGTACAAAACAAGATGACCTGTTTTCATCCTTGCTGTAATTCCACTCCAGTAAAAAGCCTTATGCCAGGAATGAATTTGTCCCTATGCAAAAAAGGTCTTCACTCCTCCCAAGAGGAGACTGAAACTGGCTTCTGTCTGTTTTCATCAGCTCTCTTTATCTCACATCAAGGGTAGCTGATTGAACACAAGGAATTCCTAATATGAGTCACTTGTCATTCAAGCTCTTCTGGTTGAGGATACAGCATTTCCAGCTTGGTTTGGCAAAGCCCAAATTCCTTGTTTAGCAAGCCCAGCCACTGAGTGTAAAACTGGCAACAGACCCACATGGGCTCAGTTTCTGTGTGGGACAAACAAAACTGAAGTGTTTTGAGATGTGAACCTAAAGAAATCCTAATTGTGGTGTTTTCTTCTAAATGTATTTGGTGTGTTGGGATGAGTCTTCCATGTTTCACTCACAAAGCACTCCAAGCTAGAGTGCAGCAGATGCAGAAATAAAAGAAATGACAGCATGGCTTTTAGATTTTAGTGAGCCTTTAGATGAAGGGATTTTTGATTGGTATGTACTCCAGAATGGCACTGACTGCATCGCTCTCTCAACAAATAAATTACAGTTATTTTCTAGACAATAAAGTGATGGGAGCTAAAATGCTTCCTCACTGGCTTTTATAGATATATATAACAATTTTATAGCTACTTTACGTTACAGGAGAGTTTGCTTCTCTAAATAAGTGGAGTTCTTGTAGCTCTCTCTGGATCTTATCACAAAATTCTTTGACTGTAACTTACAGGTAGACTTTCAGTTTGATTTCTCGCCATCACTAGGGGAAATGCTCAGTAGAGGCAGAGTGTGCCTTTTATTTTAATGATCATACAAAAGCAACAAGAGACAGGAAATCTGTAACATGATTGCAGTCATTTTCCCTGGCACTTTTTCATCATTTTCATTTCTTGCTATGGTGAGAACTCTTCCAAAACCCTCTGGAAAAAGCTGTGACTGCTGTTTGCCAGAATCAGACACTGACAGTGTCTGAAAGGCACGTTGCTTAAAGTTAGTGGGTAAGAACCACTAAAATGTTCAGTATTGTAATTTATTTCAAGTTGAGTTCAGGAATTTAGAAGGAAAATAAGTTCTCTAAATCAAGCTGGGGTGATAAATTCTGTAAGTTTGTAATAGATCTGAATATTTTTTATGTTTTTCTTGAGTGCAGATGTGAGGGTCGTTATCTTAATGACACTGCAGAAGTCTGGGCAGTCACAAAGCTTTCTCACATAGTCAAACTGTCTTGGGAGAATCTAATTTGCTGCTGAGGTATAATACCAAACAAATGCTTTTCATTAAGGAGCGGCATGAAACAGGATCAGGGTAACAAGAGGACGAGGTCTTTGAAATGTAAACAAAGTGGCTCCTCAAGGTAACATCCTCTGCCTTTAATTGAATCTGCCTTGAAAACAGCAGCTTCCTTGGCAGAAGAAAACAAACTTTTACTGGCACACCGCTTCACCCTCCAGCTTCTACCTGACCAAATTTGCTATCAGGGGAGCTTGCAAGAAAGTGAATCCTGTTTTCTAAGTGTTGTGAAACCTTCCGCTGCTGTTGTAACACCTGAGTTCAGCTGGGAGGTGGAAAGGTGTGAACCCAGGGTGTGAACTGCAGAGGTTCGGTTTGAACATCCACAATTCTTATTGAACATCCACAGTTCTGTGTGAACATCCACAGTTCTTATTGAACATCCACAGTTCTGTGTGAACATCCACAGTTCTTATTGAACAACCACAGTTCTGTGTGAATATCCACTGCAGCTCTGTTCGAACATCCACTGCAGTTCTTATTGAACATCCACAGTTCTTATTGAACATCCACAGCTCCGTTTGAACATCCACAGTTCTGTTTGAACATCCACAGTTCTTATAGAACATCCCCTGCAGTTTGGGAAGTACTGCCCAGGAATCTGTGCCTCGCTGGGACAGCAAGAGCAGATAGAGCCTGGACTCTGTGCTGAGAGCTGCAGTGTCTGTCAGGGGAAACTGAGGCAGGGCCCAGCTTTGGTGCACGAGCAGCTGAGATTGCCCTGGCATGAATCATGTGTCACCCATCCTTGTGACCCTTGCAGTGCCCCTTTTCTGAGCAGGAAGGCAGGCCAGGCTGGTTCCTGTGCCCGTGGGTGTGCTCAGCAGCTCTGTGCCCATATCCAGCCCTGCTATTGCCACTGCCAACAAACAATCCCAGTAAAGGCTGCTAACGGAGCATTTCGGTGCAGAATTCCTGGAAGGGCTCTCTGGAACTCCAGTTCTGAACCAGAATACCTCCATGCTCTGCTCTGTGCATGCAGTGGGGGAAGGGGGATGATCAAAGGAGATGATGATCAAGGATCTTATTTCTCTGCCTTATCTAGTTCTTGTTGCTCCATAAATAATGCAAATAGAAGTGCAGTCACAGGGATCCCAGTCTTCCCTCAGCTATGAATATATTCTAATAGATTTAGTCAATTATAACAAAGATGCAAAAATGACAGAAGTCTTTATTTATTATAGCAGAGCTTCTACAACGATTAAAAAGCTCCAGTAAAGCTAAATTCTTCTTTGAAATGTTTATTGTATGAATGCTTAGCTTTGTACCACTCTGGGGCCTGAATTAAAACCATCCGTTGGGCAGTGGCATTTCTGGATACAATGGGAAGGTGGGCAGCTTGAAAAGAAAGAACAAAGTCATGGTTCCAGGGCTTTAATTTGTTAAAGATCTTGTTAGGGCCATAAAGCTTTACCAGGTACTGAAGTTGCTTGGTTTAAGGAGGGAGGTCTGGTCTGGCCATTCATAGCCAGAGGTTGTTTCAATCCCCAGCCTTGAGGTTTATAGGCTGTCATGTATTGAGCTAATCCTGAACCATGAGTTTATTGAATATTTTGAGAGTTTGAGGTTGCCTTTCCTCTCCTTCCTACCTTAGATCATTAGTGACTACTGGAACCTGAAACAATTCAATCAAATCTGTTGCAACATTTTGTATATTCTTTTGGAAGACAGAAAGAGTTTTGTTTTCTTTTTCTACCATGTAATAATTCAAAAGAACAAAGCAGTCAGGAAGCATAGCAATTTTTCCTTCTTCTAAGCACCATCTCCTTCTAATAACATGCTTAATATCTCCAACATTCATCAAAGGATTATTTAAAAGAAACAGAGCCTGTAGGTGTGATACTAATTACATATGTGAGGATGGATGTTATGCCAGGGCTAAGTGTCTGGATTACTGCTGATGAATGTGAGAGGGGAAGGCAAAGCCAAGGCCACACCAGGAAAGCTTTTCTTTTGCATCTCAACTCCCTGCTTGGCAATTGCACTCCCAGAGTTCACAAACAGACATTTGTCACCCTCTGCAATGGACATTTATAGGCTCTGAACTGGAGGCAGTTCAAGGAAATGAAGAGCCCATCATTTCAGCAGGCTGGGATGGAGCCCAGAGGCAGAGTTCACTGCAGACAGGTAGAACAGTCAGTCAAATTTCATGAAAATAGAACATTTGCACAAGGACAGATGCAGAAAAGCAGCCTGACAGTGCTAGCTCCCCAGCAATTTATTCTTTTTTGGATATATTTTGCAGTTAAATGTCTTGCAAAGCGCCTTCTCCCAAGAGCAATGCCCAAAGTGTAAATGTTGTGTGTGATTTAGTCCTCCCTGCTGAAGCAGCTCCATGGGTAAGGAAACCTGCAGTGAGCATGCAAAATACAGCAAATGCACTCAGCCACAATGACTGTGGTCTGCTTTCAGGGGTGGGAAAGCTTGAAAGGTGCTTCTCACTCATGAGAAAAAAAATCCAACAAACTTTTCGAGTTTTCCAGGAACTCTTACAAGTTTCTTGAAATCAGTTCACAGCCCTATTAGAGCAAATAGAAACATGAATCTCAGAAAACTGCTGAAAAAAATTAGCATTTTCAGAGCAGTTCATAACTGGCCTTTGGAGTGCAGTGAATGGATGACTTTTCCTAAATTCATGCCCTTGGCAAGTACACTGGCTTGAGAGAATTTACAGGAAAAGCGTATCTGAGCCATTGTTTAGTCCACCTTGCTCTGGCATCTGAAGCTGCCACTCTGTTCCCTTATCACCTACTGTGTAAAGAATCTGACAGACTCTATTTAAAGTATTATTAACAACACTTTTAAATTACACTTGTGCCTGAATGAGCTAAATGCTTCCACATGACAAATTGATATGAACGGTTTTAATAAACAGAAAGTGAGAAGTGGGTTCATCTGTCCCTGGGGGCTTAGCTGGCTCCATTCATTCTTCTTATTAAATCTTGTCTGTATGGCCCTGTTGTTTGCACTGATTGATTACTGGACTCAGCCCATAAACTTGGGTTTCTTCATTTTGTAGGGCAGGGAGATCCCAGCTCAAAGTGCCTCCACTAAAAACGCAGATTAACAGACACTCTGTGTCCCAAAACTTTCCTTGGCTACAGCAAAATGTTTCTCAAGGGAGACTGGACGGCAGCAGATGAGTCAGAACTTTTTCACCTTACACTGCCTTTTGTCAGTATAAAATGCTTCCAGCTCATTCATATGGCAAGAGATTAGAAGCCAAACAAAATTAATGCCTCACTTCTTTTCTT
>CM019228.1:555837-603744 GCA_009741485.1 Malurus cyaneus samueli | reverse complement strand
GTAATAAAATCAAACTGAACTATAGAAACAGGAGGAGCAAGTATTCCTCTTTCCTTTCCCCTGTTACAGATAACCCCCCTATATAATAGCAGGCTTTTTTGTTAGGAATAAATGCTGTAAAGTGTATGACCTATGTCAGCAAGCATTCAGCATCAGAGTGAAGAAGGGATGTTTTTATCCTCTGCTTTACCTTTGACAGAGCATTTTATAAACACTCTTTCTAGAATTGAAAGAAAGGTTCTGCAGGAATACCTGGGGCAAGTAGAATGGGGAAAGGATTATTATTTCACTACACCATTTCACTGGTTTGACAAGGCAAAGTAAAATTGAAAGTAAGGATCCAATCTGATGCTAAAACTATATTTACTCCAATAACATAAACTATCATCTAATTTAAAGTTGAATTTTTAATAAACCCAAAGCCAAGGACAGTGAAAACATTAAAAGCAAATTCTAGAGTCCATAGCTGAACAAAATTAGGATTGCTGGAGCAAATTCCCACTTATGTCATCGACTTTGAATGGCTGCTTTTTAATATATTCTGTTCTAGAGACAGGATAGAAGAGGGACCCTGTGTCTCAGGGTGAAATTCTCCACTGTGCATCACTTTGGCATTATTCAAACACTTAAGGGATGGCCAGGCCTGGCTCAGGCCCTTACAGAGAGATGATTTCAGTAGATGAGTTATACCTGAACCCCATCAGATAGTTTTAGATAATAAATTGCATGGCTTGGATCATCCTGTGCCATCAGGATGGACTCACATCCGTGTCACTGCAATGGAGGATGAACTGCCCCACCCAACTGAACCAATGCTGATTACAAAGAGAAAGATAAACCAGAATGACCTCAGATATCAATCTAAATACTGATCAGATGATTGATCTGTGACTGATTGCAACCATGGAAACTACTCAGGCTCCTCAAATCCTATCCCTAGATTAAGATAAAGACACCACTTTTCCCACACGTCACCAGAGATAACCATCCATCCCAAACCAAGCATCACAGACAGACATTCTTGTTTCCATCTCACAAACTCCTCTGCAGCCTCTCAGGCTTGCTGAATGCTCTGCTTTTTGGATCTGTCACTCACCCTGGAGCTGTGGTGTCACTGTAGGCTCCAAAGCCACATTTGAACATGACCTCTCCAGCTACAAAGTCCTGACTCTGTGGAAGTCAGAGGAGTTCTCATGGTGACTCCATGGCAGCAGATTTGACCTTTTTGTGTGAAATACATCCCAATTCCTCTGAAGGCTCCTGCCCCTGGAGCTGCAGTGCTTGGTTAACACTTCCCTTGGGTCTGCATCTTTAGTGCACTTGGACAAAGAAAACATCAAATGCTATGAAATCAGAAATTTAGCATTTTACACTCATAACATACTCATTATATATGGGAACACTTAATGAAGCAAGAGGCGAGAAGCAAGAGTACTGCAGACTGAAAATAAGTATCTTGAAATCATAATCATTGGGGGTGAGCACTTTGATATTTGGGTGGTAGCTGGGCAGCCAATGCAGCAGAGTGTTACAATGGAGAAAATGACAGCAGAAGATTGTTGTGACAATGTCTGATTGTTATTTGTGTGTCATTTAAGGAGTAACCTAATCTTCTGTGCTAACACACATCAAAGAAACAAGGAATCAGTATTGCCAAAGAGGCTGTTTTATAATTTCCAGACTGTCCTTCTTTTAGAACAATCTTGTAGAAACCATCATTAATTCTGTGTATAAAGTACACGTTCATTTGCCTTCTCTTCACGACTTTTCTCCACTAACCTTCCTCATAGCCATGAGTTTCACATTCTTTATCTGTGTATCACCAAGGGTTGAAGGATGTCGTGACACACTTGCATTAAACCCGTGTAAAGAAATGCAGTTCAGTTAATACCTGTAAGATAAATGAAACTGCACTTTCAGAGTTCAATAAGATAAATGAAACTGCACTTTCAGAGTTCTGTCTGTGCAAGGCAGTGACCAACTATTTTCAAAACAGTGTCCTGCCCTTTTTAAATTATATTTACCAGTTTAAAGCTGCAAACCACTTTAATAAGCACGACATAATCAATCCCAGACTAGCAAGAACTTCAAGTATCTACAAGTAGTTTGCCCTTACCAAAAGACCCTGTAGGCATTTCAGTGCCTGACACATGTGCACATAGGTATTTATTTATAAAACACACATGGTTGTACATATGTTAGAGGATTCTACATTACAGTGTTTAGGTAAACAGTTAATTCAGTTAGCCTTTTTACTGTTGATGTATAAATAAATCTGCATCCAAGAGCAGCCTTTCCATGGGTAAAGGCTGAGCAGATCACTTACGGAATTAGAAAAGAGCTGAGAGGACTGGCCTTGGGTCTGAAGGGATGCACTGTGCATGTACATAGACACAGGGAAATGTTGCTGTGTTACAAATGTGCAAACGAGAGCACACACAGACAGCTGTCACACACACACTGCTTGTGCATCCCCATGAGCCAAGGGAAATATAGGGCAGATATCAGGAAAAAGTTTCTTAAAGAGTGATAAAGCACTGGAATGATGTGCAGGGGACACCTGGTGGAGTGACGGTCCCTGGGTGTGTTTAACAAAGATTGGATGTGGCCATTGGTGCCGTGGGTTAGCTGAGGTGTTGGGCATGGGTTGGACTCGGGGATTTTGAAGGTGTCTTCCACCCTGGTGGGTCTGTGACTCTGTGATTCTGTGATTTTGTGATTGTGTGATTTTGTGACTGTGACTCTGTGATTGTGTGATTTTGTGATTGTGTGACTCTTTGATTGTGTGATTCTATGACTGACTCTGTGATTCTGACACTGATTCACACTCGCACCGTTTGAGAACGCTGTGCCTCCGGAGCAGCAGTCTCCTGTTGTAATGCTCTGTTTTGGTGCTAAAGATGTGTAAACAGTGTTGGGCTGATTTTCCAGATGACTCCACCGGCCGGTGCAGGTGCAGGCCCAGCTTCCAGCAGGGCCCCAGAGAGCGAGAGAAACCGGCAGAGCCGGGCAGCACCGCACAGAGGATCTGGGGAGAGACTGGGATGGGACAGGGATAGGACAGGGATGGACAGGGACAGGAACAGAGGGACAGGGATGGGACAGAGGACAGGGACAGAGGGACAGGGACAGGGACAGGGATGGGAAAGGGAGGGACAGGGATTGGGAAACACAGGGAAACCGATGGAGGACCCACAGGGGATGAGGTGAACAGTTATCATACAGTGGAACATGATAATAATGAGGAGGGACAGTCATCCACAATCATTGCGTCCGGCGTCACACGGCGAACGGGGGAACCACTCACGGCTGGCCGGCGACTTTCGATATGGAGACCGATGCCGATGGGGTGAAGGACACCACAGGTGCTGGAGAATAAGTGTCTTTAGGCAACAGGACAGGGAGTGGAAGCAGGGATGGGGAAGGGATGGGGAGGGGACACTAGGGACAGGGACAAGGGACACGAACAACCACACAGACCTCGAACAGACACCAATCGTAACACAAACAGACAACACGGTAGAACCATGATACGGGATATTTGGACTCAAGGCCGAAATAAATTGCTAAGCTGGAGGCCCCAAAGCCCAGCCTGGCACATCCCCCAGCTGCTGCAAGGTCCAGCCTTCCCTTTGCACACCATCAGGGAATTGTGACAGGCTGCGGGCACACCCAGCAGGAACAAAGCTGCAGCAGGCACTGTCAGCTGCCCCGGGCCATTGCACAAGAATAAAAGATGGAAAGGTGTGCTGTGGGGATGATTCATATACCTGAGGCTTAGACCAGGTGCTCTGCAATTAACTGCACTAACCTGCAGCTGGAGTGAGTTCAGAGCCGAGGTTAGCTATTCTCAGTTCAATTCCTTTAAAATCTGCACCGGGGATTATATTCAGTTGTTTATGTGGCTGGAAGGGGTTTTTTTGTTTGTTTTTTTGGCTTCTTTTTCTGTCTGGTTCTGCTGAGAGGATAAAAAAGGGGAGTGCTGTCTGTATGTTGAGGTCTAATAATATTTAATGCAGAGTATACAGTAATTCTTCTAAAGTTAGAGGGAGGAACCACAAAATGACATTTAAAGTTAGGATGACATTTATTTGGAATATCCGCTGACTTGGGGTAGGTGGAGGGAGAGAGATGCCTTTGAAAAGCAGAATGCTTACAGAGATAACTCTTTTCAGTTTTACAGAACATGGCAGGGCTTAAAAAATGTGCCTGCCTTAGCACATGGACAGACTACACGATCTCTTTTGAAATCTGCACAGGATCTTTTTACCCGCTGGGTTTAATTTCAGAATCCAGTACAGTCATTAAAGAAAATAAAATTATGTTTGTTCTTTCATCTGTAGCACAGAGCAGTATCAATTTTTCATTCCCTCCTCCTTTGCATTCCCACTTCCAAAAAAAAAAGAGATGTTTAGATGGAGGAATTCACCCTATAGCTCCCCTAAAATTTCTGTTTTGCACAGCTGCTTTGAATTGGTTCTGTATACATGGCTGCCTAATGTGTGCAGCATGGAATGCTGGTCCTGTGCTCTTGTACCAAACTCAAATGGGATGTGTGCTGAACTTGCAGTGAATCTGGGAAGGTCTGGCACTATCTTCCCAAATGTCTGCATTTTCTGCTCTCTCTCTCGTGGAGGGATGGTGCAATCCAACAGCAGTGTCTGAGCACTTCCCCTCCCTTGCATCAAGCAGAATATTCTCCATTTAAAGGCAGGGCAAACACAAAGTGAGATAGATGAGGGGCTGGAGGACACTGAGACGTTTCCCAGCATCAATGGCTCATTACACTTTAACCATGCTGTTGTCTGTGCTTTCCCCATGCACATACAAGTAATTCTGACTGAGCAGGTCTTTCCTCCCTCTGTGTTTTAATCACTTCCATACAATAATAATTTAAATAGGAAAAAAACCCTCTGAACATCTAAGACTGATGTAAATGTAACATTTCCTCCCCATATTTCATACTGGTGTAACTCCAGTGCCCAGGAAGGTGTTCTGTGTCTTACTCTGCACCACGCTGGCAGTTTGGGGGTTTGATAAAGATGGATTCTCAGTCGAATGCTTTAACATTTCTAGCAAATTCCTGCTCTGGCATGGGTAGTACAGACTTGTCATGCTCTGTGTGATGAGGATGAAGGAAGAGACAGGATTTGGTGACATTAGGATGGGTTGTGGTTTAGGCTGGGAGTGAATGTGGAGCTCAAGCACACCCCGACCCCAAACAGCCTCAGGGGTCTCTCTTGTCCTGCAGCCTGACTTTAGAAATTAGGGTGTCTGCCTGCCAGCCACAATTCCTTTTTAGTGTCACCAGGGGAGGGACAGACTGGGCTAGAAGCACACCAGCCATGACTTTTGGATAGAATCAACAATTATTTGTGACATTTGTGCCCATCTTGTGAACTGTGCCATGCCTGCCTTCCCTGCTGGCTCCGTCTCTCTGTGCCTCTCACATGCAACACACACAAAGCATCTCCTTTTTGTGATCTGGAAATAATAAATAGCATTCCAAACAACGGCATTTCCATTTCTCACTTTCCATGCTTCCTTCAGAGAACGTGTGATTGCCATCACACTTTAAAATCCAAATGCCAGATGGAAAATGTCCAAGGGCAGCTGACAGCAATGATTAAACCCATATCATCCATTTCTGGTACCCAGGAATGTGAAAAGGATCAGCAGCTCCATCCAGCAGGATATCCTGTCCCTGCCAGTGCCCTCCAGCACAGGGATGCAACATAAAGCTGTGGTGGAGTTGGTAATTCTCAATATTTGATAATAAATATTGGGGGAACAGCCTATTCCTGTGGGGAACGTCATGTACACACGGGAATCTTTGAACTGGTCGGTTTTAGTTCAGATCTGAACTGTGCCAAGGAATGTTAAAGGTTAAAATTGATATGATTATTGATAGATATATATTGATAGACAGCAGTGTAAGTTAGAGTGAGAAGATATGAGGGTTCACACAGACAGGGCTGGAATTTATTTTGTGTCCCGAATCATCTCAAATGTATTGGTTGGGTTTGGTGATGTCAGAGGCCTTTGCTGAGCAGCACAACCCTATAAATCCATGATGGAACAGGTCACTACTGCAGGACCACCACAACCCTATAATTCCATGATGGAACAGGTCACTACTGCAGGACCACCATAACCCTATAATTGCATGATGGAACAGGTCACTACTGCAGGACCACCACAACCCCATAATTCCATGATGGAACAGGTCACTACTGCAGGACTGTCACCACTGTTCCCTGCAGGACACTTCAGAGTTCCTGCTAAAACTAAAACTGTTGTCTTCTCCTTGCATGGGACAAACACAGATATTATGGAGTGAGGCACTGTAAAATATTAATAGTCTTCTGAAATGAAAAATACATCAGAAATACTGCAAAATAATGGAAGGGTTTGGAAGGATAAAGAGAACTGACCATTTATTGCATCCCAAACTGTGCTGCTGAACAGCTGATGAAAGGGAACAGGAGATCCTCACCAGGTTTGGCTCCAGCCCCTTCTCTGGAGTGTCTCCAGCTCCTCAGGGTGTTTCTGGTCCAGCACTGACCCCAGGACACAGAGTGTGGTGCAGGGGGACAGGCACTGCCCTGGCACTGCTGCCACACAGCACTGGCACAGAGCACCTCACCAAATCATGACAGGAGAGATTCTCCTGCAGAGTGGCTCATTTGCTCCTAAATCAGAGCATTTAAGGGTCAGACAGGAACCCCTCTGTGGCATCATCCAGGGGGTGCAGAGCTATTATGGGTTATAGCCAATGGTGCCCAGAGTGGGTGCAGCAAAGGCAGAGCCCCGAGACCCCAGAGACAGCTTGGGCAGGGTCTGAGTGCTCCTGCCAGTGCTGCTGCTTCAATCTGTGCTGGTGGAGAGCCACAGACTCTGACCCAAACGACAGAGACTTTGAAAGAATGGTTTTACTTTCAAAAATAGGAGTGGAGAAGTTACGGGTGGAAATAAGGAGGAAATGACAACAAGAGACGTAATTAATCCTCACTCTCATCTGTAGTTTTCACTGTGTTTATGCCTTTACAAGCCTAGATTTGGCTGCAAGATATGCAAACAGGGCATGCAGAAAGACTGGTGAATGAAGGTGATCAAATGGTGTTTATAAAAAAAAAAAATTTGTGTGCATTTTCTTTTTTTACTGGGCTTGTCCTTGTTTTTAGTGTCTGTAGAACTTTCTGCTGTGACCTGTACTTTAAAACTGTAATATTTGAGTATAAGTGAAAAGGATATTTGCCCAGTTTTATGTAATTTTAGCATTATCTGTTTTATTTCTGACCAGGAATCTTCCTTTTTGTCTGCTTTGGCTTCAGTTTTATTTGTTATTTTCGCTGCTAAGAGCAGTAAAATACTGTATCTTTAAATTAGGAGTAGCTGAATGATGAATCTGGGGCAGTGAAAAGGCTAATGTGCTGTGGAAGAGAAGGAGTTTAATCTAATTTAGTTGGAGGGTGTCTGTCTGTGGTGTTGTTTTCGGGACTGTGGGAATAGAGGAGGGAAGCTGCCCCAGTGAATGGTTCCTCCTGAGCCAGAAGCAGTGGGGAGTCCCTTAGATGCCACTGATCCGAAGCCAGCCCATGAAAAGGGGATTAAAGAAATGTTCTGATTTGCAATTCACACTAATGCACCCCGTCGAACCTTTGGTAATATTTCAAACCGCATTTCAAGGGAAGTGCCCTTAAAATAGCCAGCTAAATTGTATTAGGGCAATACTATACAACCCACTCAGCCATTTATGATTTGTTTTTGTTTTTAATTCTTTTAGCTGTTGGTGGTGGTGGCTTTCTAAGGCAATTAAAACTCTTGTGCATTGTGAAGTTTCACACTTGCATGGGAATATTTCTCAGTGCCTGTCCTATTAGGCAGACATGTTTACTTAGATTTGGGAGGAACACTGATTCTGTAGCTAGGGAAAAAAAAAGCCCATTTGGTTTAGAAAATAAACATTTCTCTGCGTGACATTTGATTTTATTGATATCTAGTGGAAATTCAGTAAGAAATACAGGCTTGTAAAATTGCTAGAATAGCTATCAGCTTTCTTTTTGTGCATATGATCTTTTTCTTTTACAGTTTTTATCCGGATGGCTAACATTTAAAAAAAAATTATTTTTAATATATGTTAATTAGAATTGTTTACTGCAATGAAATGTGTGAGTTTAAAAGTGTCTGAATGTGCATAAAAAGTATAGATGAGAATAGGATTATTGAATGGGATTAACATTAAACTGATATCTATTGTTTTGTGTAATAAATGGCTGGCCAGAAATATTAAACCTGAAAAACAGTTACAGCTACAGACTTCTTAAATACAGAATTGTCAATATCACTTCACATTCTGCCAGAACACATCATCGTTCCTCATAAGTAATTTAGACTATTGTACTAAAAATCTTTAATGTACTAATTAACTCTTCAACTCCCCAAGCTGATCATTTCATTTCTCTTTACTGCCCAAGTGTCAGAACATTTTATCTCAAACGGATTATTTGGCTCTTCTTTAATCCCATTTCAGAAAGCCTTGCCTGGCACTGTAATTTCCAACGACTCGAACATGGATAGAATGGATGCAACTTTGATTTTCCCCATCAGCCATATCAAAGTGTTCCATTGCACTGCCACTGTAAGAGATTATGCAGCATGAAACTTTGCCATAGCAGAAATGAGGGCCTTTTTCCTGCCTTGTTTATGGTTTGCTTTACCTACAAAATATTTAGTTATGCTTTGAATTATCCCATGCCTTATTAAATATTCAAGCTTGTAAATCTTTTCCTTATGGGACAGAAGAAGAGCTGGACTTTAAGATACAGATTATTCCTCTGCACATTTTGGGGAGGTGGGGAGATGGATAGCTAGAGGGAGAAATGCATCCTTCCTGTGAGTTGGCACATTATTTGAAATCATGTTTAATTATAAAGTTTCATTAAAAATCTTTTGCTTAAAATTTTAGAAGCCTAATAAGATTTCCATTAATTTAAACATATCACTATTCCCACAACGGCCCAAATGCTTTCTTTTTCCTCTTTCATCCATGGTTAAATATGTAAATAAAATGTCTAAAGTCATTCTTCAAAGAAGACAAAAGAAAAAAGAGCTGAGGGAAAAGACAGCCATAAAATTCCTCCCAATTCTCCATAACATTTGCCAGAGGGGGGCCAACTCCTAGCCAGGGCCTAGCAGCAGGGGTGCCTGGCTGCTCCATAGAATCACACATCTCAAATCCCACACACAGGAGAAAAAAAAAAATAAAATAAAATATCTTTTCAGCTGGAGCCATCAAAAGGCTCTTTTCATTTATTAGTTACAGAGGTATCTTCCAGTTGCTGATTTCTCAGCGCTCCCATTTTTCTATAATAATGTTCTATTTGTTACTCTCACCGACTCAGGCTCCTTGAATGGTGATAGACTCGTAGATAGCTCTTTAAAAATATAGAAAGTAAAATAAATGATCTAAAGCAGGATGCGCTGGCTAAAATAATGGCTAGGAAAACAAGGCAGATTTAAATTGGCACATGAAAGATCAATTAAGAGAGACACAGCCACAAAGGTTGGACGTTCCCCCCTTTTTCTTTTCTCACTTTCATTTGTGTTTCTTTTTTTGCCTCTTAGGAGAAAAAGGTTGCTATCAGTGCCACAGAATAAAAAAAGCCATGTTTTATTTCATGTATTTTTTCTAAATTACTT
Source organism: Malurus cyaneus samueli (assembly GCA_009741485.1). Classification (NCBI taxonomy): domain Eukaryota; kingdom Metazoa; phylum Chordata; class Aves; order Passeriformes; family Maluridae; genus Malurus; species Malurus cyaneus. The sequence continues at coordinate 594,042 of CM019228.1, read as the reverse complement.
TAATGTCAATGGTGATGAAATATGCTTTACAAAAATACTTGTTGGAAAAAAAAGAAAGAAAAACAAGCTCCCAAACAATCAAGTTGGATAAAAGAAACAGTGAATATGTTCCTGTTATGCATTATTTAAATTCTGCTTTTTTGTTATTATTTAAATTCCACTTTTTAAAGTAGAATTTACTTGTCCCTTGAAAAAGCTTTCCCCACACTTCCCTGCTACCCCCAGCTGAGCTCTCTAGAAGGGGAATCAGGATGAATACAAATACTAAGAAAACAGGCTTAGATTAATGAAGAATGGAAATGCCCCAGCACACCCTCTCTCACACACACATACACACTAAAATAAATAAAGCTTTTTTTTGCACATAACACTGCCTGCTTTGGAAACATTCCCTAAGGAATCTGAAAGTGTCCAAGGAAAGGTCAGTCCCTGAGACCAGGACTTTATAAATATAATCTCCTGGATCCACTGCAAAGCCACAAAAAGGACCAGGCTTTTCAAGGCACGTTTTTATGATGGTTTTTACTCCTTGGCAAGAACTGGCCACATCTTGAGGGCTTTCAGAGACAAACATTAGCCCTGGTTTGTTGTCCTTGCTTGGATCCATTTCACCCTTATCACAGCTGAGGAAGCCAACAGTTTCCTTTCTAGAGCCTGCTGGGGAATTAACTCTGACCCTGCGGGATTTGCGAGTTTCCAGGAGAATCCGTGTTCTTTTCGATAAGGAACTAATGGAGAGGAGCCCGGTTTGTGTGGGTGAGCGTGAATGAAATGAAGGAGAGATTTTCCTTCTTCATTAATATGTTCGCTAAAACTGAGCTCAAGGGGAGGTGCGGGGGAAGGGGGAGTTGAGCAGAGCTAATCTTTGACTTCTGATCACTCTGTGATCGCTCTGTGCTCCTTTTCCGTCTGTAAAACTGCGAACTGTAGTCTGGCTTGGGATTTAACTTCCTCCTCCTCTAGCTCTGAGAGACCAATAAGCAAAATAAATCTCAAAGCTGAACTTTAAAAGTAAACACGAGTCACTTTAGAACGATTCCCGTCTCCAAAATCTGTAAGTATCTTTTCTATAGTGGATGAAGTAACTTCCCCAAGGGTATGTCTCTAGTCCTCTTAGCATTTCTTATTTAAGAAAGAGGAAAGAAAAAAAAAAAAAAGCAAGCTACTTTTCGAGTGATGCCATACCGTGATTAAAACCATAATCAGGTACTTTTCCAGCAATCCTGCCTGTCCTGTTCATTTAGGAATTCGAGACAAAGCACGACATTTGAAAAAAGCTGAGACTCCAGGCTGAAAGCAACCATCTTTTATGACCCTGGCAGCCAAGAGTTTACAGCACTCGCCATAAAATGCATCCTCCTCCCCACATCCTCCCTGCTAAAGCTTTGCCCCCCTCCAATAAAGGCAGTCAAGGAGGCACCACCTTCAACCCTCTTATGAGGAGACACGAAGTCTGAAGGCTCCGCTCTCCCTGGCTTCCTACCTGAGCAGGGAGGGCAGGCTGACGCCTTCTACAGAAAAGATCTTGTTAAACTTTCAACAGAGGGCAACGGGAGGGAAAGGAGAAAGGAAGGAAAAGAGAGAAGGAGAGAGAAACAAATGGGGCTTTTTCTAATCTGTGCCGATCAAGGAGAACCTGTAGGGGTCCTTAAGGAGGTTTCAAGGCGTTCCGAGTGATTGGAAAGTAATCACCGTGTCAGCTTCACCTTTCTCATGCAAAGTGGATGTCGTATGCGAGGCGGATCCTGGACAGGTTTTTTTTTTTTCCTCCTTCCAGCCGCCCCCAAAGCCCAGCTGCTCGGGCCGCAGGAGTTGGTGGCGAGGAGGGGGAGCGGAGCCGGCACAGCCACCGCGCACACGCCAGCCCTGCTCGCCAAAGCGCAGCGGAGCCGACCTATCGCAAAGCCAGAGCAGAGGGCGGCGAGGAGGGAAGGGGGGCTTTGCAGGCCCCCCTCTTCAATGGCTTAGATATTTCCTCCTCCTCCTCCTCCTCCTTTATTCCGCACTCGGATAAACCAATCCCCACCTCTCGGCCAGAAAGTGCGGAGCTGTGACCCGTTGGAGGAGAGGAGAATCCCCGGAGCCCCGGCGGCACCAAAAGGCGCCCGGGACATGTGCGAGTGGAAGCGGTGACCGCTCGGCTGTGCCTGTGCCGGACCCAAACTCGCCCGGCATCGCCCGCCGGGCCCGCAAGCGGCAGAGGGCGGAGGAACGAGCGGAGGAGAGCGCCGGGAAGACGGATCGCCAAAGTGGAAGCCGGGGAACAGAAAGTTGCCGGGCTGCCCGCAGTAAGTTGGGCTCATCAGCGGAGCGGGGGCGCTTTCCCCCGGGCCGGCAGCCGCGGAAGGCGGCACTGCGCTCCCCGCTCCGCCCGGGCGATGCTGCCCCGCTCCTCCGCCCCGCGGCCCCGCCGCGCTCCGGGCGATGCTGCCGCTGCTGCCGCTGCTGCCGGGAGGGCAGGGCCCGCCGGCCGCTGCTCTGAGCCCCGAGCCCCCCGGTCCCCCGGTCCCCCGGCCCCGCCCGCCGCGCTCCGGCCGCTCTCCAGCCGCCACAATGGGGCCGGCGGCCGCCCGGCGCTCCGCGCTGCTGCTCTGCTGGCCTCAGCGGCTGCTGCGCGGCCATCAGCTCCATGGACATCGACCGGCCCGGCGACGGGAGGTGCCAGCCCATCGAGATCCCCATGTGCAAGGATATTGGCTACAACATGACGAGGATGCCCAACCTGATGGGGCACGAAAACCAAAGGGAAGCTGCCATTCAGCTGCACGAGTTTGCCCCCTTGGTGGAGTACGGGTGCCACAGCCATCTGAAATTTTTCCTGTGCTCCCTCTATGCCCCGATGTGCACGGAGCAGGTCTCTACCCCGATCCCAGCCTGCAGGGTGATGTGCGAGCAGGCGAGGCTGAAGTGCTCCCCTATTATGGAGCAGTTCAATTTCAAGTGGCCGGACTCGCTGGACTGCAGCAAGCTGCCCAACAAGAACGACCCCAATTACCTGTGCATGGAAGCCCCCAACAACGGCTCGGATGAGCCGCCCAGGGGATCCAGCATGCTGCCCCCCATGTTCCGTCCGCAGCGGCCCAGCGGCGGCCACGATCTGCAGCAGCACAAGGACAGCCTGGGCAGAGCGTCCTGCGAAAACCCCGGCAAGTTCCACCATGTGGAAAAGAGCGCTTCCTGCGCGCCGCTCTGCACGCCGGGGGTTGATGTTTACTGGAGCAGGGACGACAAACAGTTTGCTGTCATTTGGATTGCCATCTGGTCCATTCTGTGCTTCTTCTCCAGCGCTTTCACTGTGCTCACTTTTCTCATCGATCCGCAGCGTTTCAAGTACCCCGAGAGGCCCATTATCTTCCTGTCCATGTGCTACTGTGTCTACTCAGTGGGGTACATCATCCGCCTCTTCTCGGGGGCTGAGAGCATCGCGTGTGACAGGGACAGCGGCCAGCTCTATGTCATCCAGGAGGGCCTGGAGAGCACGGGCTGCACCATCGTGTTCCTGGTGCTGTATTATTTCGGCATGGCGAGCTCCCTGTGGTGGGTGATCCTGACTCTCACCTGGTTTCTGGCGGCTGGGAAGAAGTGGGGCCACGAAGCCATCGAAGCCAACAGCAGCTATTTTCACCTGGCAGCGTGGGCCATCCCGGCCGTGAAGACCATCATGATTTTGGTGATGAGAAGGGTGGCTGGAGACGAGCTGACAGGGCTGTGCTATGTGGGCAGCATGGATGTGAACGCCTTGACGGGCTTTGTGCTCATTCCTTTGGCTTGTTATCTAATCATTGGCACTTCTTTTATTCTTTCTGGCTTTGTGGCCCTTTTTCATATCAGGAGGGTGATGAAAACGGGTGGAGAAAACACCGACAAGTTGGAGAAACTTATGGTCAGGATTGGTGTCTTCTCAGTCTTGTATACAGTGCCTGCAACTTGTGTGATAGCTTGCTATTTTTATGAGAGACTGAACATGGATTATTGGAAAATTGTGGCAACTCAACAGAAATGCAAGATGAACAATCAGACTAAAAATTTAGACTGCATGATGAATAACTCTATCCCAGCAGTAGAAATTTTTATGGTCAAAATTTTTATGTTATTAGTTGTGGGCATTACTAGTGGCATGTGGATCTGGACTTCCAAGACTCTTCAATCGTGGCAAAATGTTTGTAGTCGGAGATTAAAGAAGAGAAGTAGGAGAAAACCTGCAAGTGTTATTACGAGTAGTGGAATCTATAAAAAACCTCAACATCCACAGAAAACTCACCTTGCAAAGTATGAATCAACATTACAGCCGCCCACTTGTGTGTGACCAGGTGTTAGAAAAGACCCTCTCTCACCTTACAGACTTACAAATGTCCACAGCAGCAGTCAGAAATTAAAAAAAAAAACAAATGGTGCTTTTTTTTATTTTTTTTTTGTCAGAACGTTTAATATCTCAAGACACAAAAATGTATCATGCTGAATTCAGGACCTGGTGAAAAACTGAAGGTAAATGTACTCATGGAAAGGTTTTCAGTGAAAGAAATATTGTGAATGACAACAGGTCTGTTCTGTTACTAATCTGTAGTTTAGCACATTACATCCCCCTCAGATTAAAAAAAAAACCAACCATAAAAACAGACTCAAACTCAGCAACAACCACCTATTTAACTTTTTCGTGTAGTTGGGTCGGATTTTCTTCAGCTTTCTGAGTAACAAGGTATAGGCAAGTTTTATGGAGCAATGGTTTGATTTGAAAAGTGCCCGAGTGAGCTTTGTCTCTTGAGGGATTCTCTGTCCCGGGGAGGCCCATCCTGAGCAGGGATTGATCTGGGAAAGCATCTCCGTGCTAACTTTAAAATCCTTTACAGCTCCTCTCAGCCCGGTGCGTTTGGAGTGCCTAAAAATAGGCTTAATCTATAATGCTCACCAATATTCTTTCACCAAAAGAGAAACTTCCTGCACCAGACACAAACTTTGTGAATAAGAATAATGTGCAATACATTTTTTTTTCTTACCATGACATGAAAAGAGAAACCAGTATTTTGCTGTACATAAAGACAACAAAAGAAATCTCTTAACAAAAGAACTAAGAGGTCTAGTCCTCAGAAACCCTTTAGTGTTACATTTTGTGGCTTTTTAATGGAAATCAAGCCAATGTTATACACGTTTGGACTGATTTGTGCGAAAAAAAAAGGGGGGGATCAATTCAAAGGGACCCAAAGGGCTTATTGACTCTTTCTATTGTTAAACAAATTCTCACTATGAATAGATCAAGAAGCACTAGATTCTGCAAAGGGAAGCTTTGTATAGAGTGATGCTCTTTACTGTGCTGGGGGTGCACAGTTTTGTGCTGTATATATTTGTAATATACAATTATTTTTCATGCTCCACTATTTTATTAAAAATAAAATATGTTCTTTAGTTTGATAATTTTGTGTGTTCTAAACTTTCTCTGATGTGCTTTGCGGTTAATAAACTTGTTTTCTGGAATATTTTTTAAAAGCACACTTTGGATATAATAGTTTCGTTATACTTGCCTGCAAGTATAAACAGAGAGAACAATAATTTGCTCGAGAGAAAATGCAAGTTGGAATGGAATAAATGGATTTTGAAGTTGCATCTTTCGGTGAGCTTTGCAACTGAGAAAGCAGAATGGGGAGAAGCTTTAGTGATGTAAAAAGCTGCAGTGATGTAGAGTAGCAGCATGTTTACAAAGCACTGAGATTACAACAATGATCCTCGGTTAACACCCCTCTAAAATTTGCATAGAGTATGTTCAGCATGTGAAAGATCACACAGCTGGAACACAATTCCGTCTCTACCCTTCAGGGAATTTTCCCCTTTCTAACAGCGCTGAAAGTGTCTCTGTTTGTGGAAAGACTTAGGGAACAGCGGCAAGTACAAATGCAGGATTTGAATGCCACTTGAGGGAACTTATCTGACCGAGTTCACATTGTAAACGCATTTTCCAGGAGTTTTTAGTGGAGTTTTGTGTGAAGCTGAAGTTTTCCGTGCAGGTTTCGGTGCCAGGCTGGGTGATCACCTGCTGAACCAGGGATAGAACCTCACTTTGTCACCCAGAAAAGCTTTCTCAGGGATCTCATTGGCCTTGGGGAGAGTGAGGGTTCTTGTGACACTCATGTTGTGACTGGAACTTTCCAACAAAAGGGTTTTTAGCAATGGTCAGGTTTTTCAGTTTATCTGTGCAGTGTGACCAATAAATTTTTGCCTTCTTGTACTCCTTTTAAATGTTCCCAGCAGCCACAAGGAACTTGAGTGACAGAAATGCTCTTGCAGGTATTATTAATAATCTTTATGTCTAAAGTGCACATATGTAAAGCAGCTTTTGATATCAAATTTCTCTTTGGAGGAAGAGAAAGTATCTTTTTGCTCTTTTGTGCCAGTGTGGCACTGTTTGACACAGAGCTTTGAGATGCCCTGGAAGTTAATCCAGCCAGAGGACACCGTGCTGGAGGCCAAGTGGGACATTGCACTGAACAAATCCACATGTGAACCCAGGAATGAATGTCTGTGTGTGCTCTGGCTGGGATGGATTGTGTTAGAGCTGAGAAATGCAGGGTTTTACCCGAGCTGTGTGTTATAAATTGCTGCAGGAAGCCTCCCCATGTGTTGTGTCACTGAGTGTGTCACCTTCCAGCCTCACACGGATTTCAGCTCTGACACAAAGGGCAGTGTTGCCTTTGCTGGTGACAGGTTTGGTTGGGACTGCTTTCAGCCTTCACCCTCATGTACATTAGTCACTGAAATAAACACCTCACTGCTTTGCTGGGCTGAAGAAAATGATTTGCTTTCATTGTTAATGATGAATGAATTCTTACAGCCTGCTATTAGGATTCTGGAAGAGAAAAATAGTGCAGGAAGATGTTCAGCAGTGGCTGAATTCCTGCTGCCATTCTGAATTGATCCAGATGTCAGCTCAGGCCCTTCATTGCCACCAGAGCAGAACTGCACCTTTTTCTATAAAAATGCCAAATAATGCTTGGCTGGATACATCGTGTTACAAATAGATTCTTTTTAAACTGTAAACTAAGTATTCCAATTTTATTCCATGTTTGTGGTTATTCAGGAATTATTTGGGATGGGTTGCTGGAAAGCAAATGAGATCCTTCAAGTACATAATTATGCTAATTTCTTGACATCAGGACTAGTACACTGTAAATGCAGCAGAGTATCATGACTGGCTTTAAGGACATCTGGAGAATGAGTTAATACAGAAATTGTACTTTTTACTGTCCCAAAACTCCCAACAATCTTAACAGTTTAATACTGAAGTTGCTACTGAGGGAATGGGAGGCTTATTACTGTTAAGGGAAAGTGAAATTCTTATTTTCAAAACAATTAATTTCATATAGCATTATTAATAATTAACACAGAACTTCTTTATTTTTCACAGTAATTTTATATTTTAGTGAAAACATATTTGTATTTTTATTTGTTGAATTTTATAGGATTTTTACTTTACTATCAAGGCCCAATAGGTATTTGCTTATCCCAGACTCTTAGGAAAAGTAACTGAGCTCCGAGGCTCAGAGGGTGTGAGGAGCCCAGCCCAGGAATGTTCAGACCCTTCTGAGCTCCTCCCCAAAGCAGAGTTTCATGTGTGTGTTATTCCACAGCCATCACTCACACGTGGCTGTCACCCCATGGCTCAGTGGTGGGACACAGCCCCTCCTCACAGCTCTGCAGTGATGCCATTTTACCTGCTCAGGTGGCCTTTTGAGGGCAGGTGGGCTCCAGCAACAGATGGCCTCAAAGGACCAACTTCAGTGCATTTTAGCTTAAAACACTTACACATTGCTTAAAAAAAAAATTGAAATGTTATCCTGGTGTAATGTTTTTAAGTATTTTAGAGCGAGTAGCCAAGTTATTAACAGTGACAGATGATAAATCAGGGCATCCTTGAGAAGGTGCTGCTGGTGATTATGTGTGCTGGAGCTGCCTTTGATCAGCAGTGACAGCCCGGTCAGGTCTGTGCCACTCAATCCCCCCTGAAGGGAGATCAGCACCTGTTTGCACTTTGAGGCTCCTCTACCTCCCACTGCCTTCCAGCACTATTTCATCTTTTTTAACTCACTTGCTGTTGATTAGCTTCAAGCAAAGTCATTATTCATTTACAAAACACTCCTTGATGGAGCTGGCTCAAAATTATATTTCGGTAGCAGTGTTTCTGCTGTAATAGTCAAGGGTGGATCCCCATTACAAAAGCTTTATTTTCAGGGAGCCACAAGTTCAAATCAGCCTCAGTGCTAATGTTAACCTGGTTTCCATTTTTTTCTTTTGGTCTGAGCAATAGTACAGATTGCCCTTGGATCTGTTGAGCTTGAGCCTGCTGTACCTTTAGGTGTTTATCCAGAAGAGACACAGGATCAGCTCTGTGAAACAAACAGCTCCTGGCTTGGCAGATCCGATTTCAGCTCAGTAAATACTGCTCCAAACAGCTTTAGGTCTCGCTTGTGAAGTGTCATGGATATTTCTGGCAAATAACGCAAACAGGGCTCTGACTTCTCCAAGGGCCATCTGACAAACCACAGAATGGGTGCCCATGGTTATTTCGTGTTGTACACGCAGTGCTTTGGGAGGGCCTGGCCAGGGCAGAGGTGGATTTTCAGAGCAGGCAGTGGGTGATGTGTATGGTCAGAGCAGGCAGTGGGTGATGTGATGTGGATTTTCAGAGCAGGCAGTGATGTGATGTGGATTTTCAGTGTGGGATCCAGGAGCTCCAGGGCTCTGGGAACAGATGTGCCTCCTGCCCCACTGCGTTGGGAGCCCGGTTCTGCTTTTCCTGTAGCAGAGAAGTTAAAGCTTTGGGGAGTTGTACATCAAAGGCACGACTGAGGGATGCTTGTATGTTTGTAAGGCATTGTTTAAAGAGGAATTCCTTCCATTTGTTGTCACTAGTTTTTTCCTTCCATTCTTGAAGATCTCCCCACAGATCTGCTCCACTGAAGTCAGTGTGTCCAGCTAATTTCAGTGTATGCTTTGAACCCAACTTCCTATCTCAGGGAAAGCTGCAGGATGTGACATAAATTAATGATACAGGAAAAAAAAAGATCAGTGAATGAAATTGCTTCAATTATATTTTCAAAATGTGCTGCTATGTTAGAATGGACAGAGTACAATATGTTGCAAAACCAACTTTAAATTCAAAAATACTGGATGTTGATAACGTTGGAATGAAGATTTATTTTTGTATCTGTTTTAGTGTATTTAGGCTTTTGGAGAGCACGTATTTGTTGCAAAATGCTCAGCATTAATAAATCTGCGTTTCCTGCTGGCAAGTCAGCTGCTCAGAAATTCTTCAGTCTCTTCCCATCGTTTCTCCATCATTTCCCAAGGGGCTCAGCCCTGCAGCATCCTCGGGAGCTAACGAGGAGCAGCCACATCTGGAGCAGAGCCCACACCGTGCTGGTCCTTTCTTCCCTGAGCAGCACCTCTGTCCCCTTCCCCTCTCTGCCAGTGCTGTCAGTCTTTCATCATCTGCATGTGACTGCCTTCTCTCCCTCCTCTCCAGTGATCCCGTCCTCTCACTCTCTAATCTGCCCACACACAGCTTTCTGTGCTGCTGCCCGCTACCTGCCACTGCTTTGAGCTTTTTTTTTGCTCCACAGAAACGAAAAGATGTTTCAAAACTTGTGTTTTATCTTTCTTTTTGGGTAAAGACTGTGGTAAGAAACAGAGGTTCAAAGTTCTGAGCTACCAAAGGTGCTGATGAACACAGGAGACTGTTGAGAAGAGACTGCCAGTTCTGAGCAGGTGCCCTAAACTTAAAAATACTCTTTTGTTGAAGACAAGCATTGTTTGGTTCTGTCTTGTATATTTGTTATTTTTTTATTTCTTTTATCTGAGACTAATGTCTGTGGGAAATAAAAAAACAGGAAAGGGACAAAGAACATTTGATCAATGGATAAAACAGGGGGAAAACCCCCCCACCTTTCACTCCAAAGCTTTTAGCCTGAGGAGAAGTTTGTATGCCTCAAAGCTCGCAAGTTTTTCCCAGTTCTACCCAGCTGGTCTGACAGAAATGCTGCCTGCCCTCAGCCTGTCTTTCTCATATCCTGAGCTGCTCCCAGCTAGAGCTGCGCTGTGCTGACAATTGCATTACAAAGGACGCTGCTTTGGACTCTCTGTGGCTCTACAAACAAATTCCAAACCCGGCCTGTGATCACTGCAATAATTTGATAACATTAGAGCCATGGTATTGACATGGGGAGCGGTGATATTCTTTCTGTGACACCTTTCCCACAGTACAAACCACTGCTCAGAGTTTGGGAAGTCTCACAAAACCCAGGCTGGGCTCTTGTAGGGGACTCGGGTTTGCCTTTGTTTCAGTCCCGCTGCTGAGATAGGAACATAAAGACTGCACCAAATTTTATGTTTCTTTTCACACTCGGTAATAGCTCTTCAAGGACCTCCTTTGCATATCTGACAAGGAGAACTGTGGGAAAGAGCCTTCTGAATCCTGAGTGCTGTGGGGTTGTCTTTGATGGCAAATTTCACAAGAAGGTAAACACTGACTGTCGAAACTTTTCAATGTGTGAGCTCCTCCCAAACAGACAGGAGGAGGAATATTGAGCACAGGTATAAGGAGGGTAAAGATCCTGAGAGCAGGAGCACGGGGGAGGAGGGAGGACAGAATTGCCTCAAGGGGGTTGCCATTGTTTAAATCCTACAGCTGGACACGAACAAACTCAACTGCTGCTTTTCTGCACATCAATTTAATCTCTGGTTTCCATTGCACTGCTCTGACCCTCTGCTCTCCTCACAGACACAGAACAGCATTTGGGATTTTGATTCCATGCTTCCCTGGTTGTCCTGAGTATCAATACCTACAGTGCAATCTGATTACCTCATTTTATGCACAATATCTTACACAATCAGAAGAGTATTACAGTGTTACAGCCTCTGATAAACTGAAGTTGCCAATGCATGGTTTTGGGAACAAATTACAATGCAGTGGCAAGAGAAGGTTCGAAGAATAATCAAATTGAGAATTCCAGCCATTACTGGTTTCGCTAATTAACTTATCTGGGGCAACAGGTTTTTCTGCATATTTCTTTGAAAATTCCACCCTTAGAGCCCACGGAGTTTGGACTGGGAAGGGGTGTATTACACAGCTCTTTGATCAGTTTTGAAAATTCCTCAAAGCCCTTCATTTGCAGGATACGATAAAACCAAAGCTAAGGCAGAAGAAGAAACGTCCTTTACTCTTTCTCCAGTTTTGGCTTCCCACTGACTGCGGATGGTTAGTGACCTCTGAACAAGATCCTTAATGAACCACGTTCTGCTTAATTGAGTACTCTGGGAAACCCCGGTGACACTGGGGATCATCACACTGAGAGGATGAATGGAGGTGACACTGGGGATCACCACCCTGAGAGGATGGAGGTGACACTGGGGATCATCCACTGAGAGGGATGGAGGTGACACTGGGGATCACCACCCTGAGAGGATGGAGGTGACACTGGGGATCATCACACTGAGAGGATGAATGGAGGTGACACTGGGGATCATCACACTGAGAGGATGAATGGAGGTGACACTGGGGATCACCACCCTGAGAGGATGAATGGAGGTGACACTGGGGATCATCACACTGAGAGGATGAATGGAGGTGACACTGGGGATCATCACACTGAGAGGATGAATGGAGGTGACACTGGGGATCACCACCCTGAGAGGATGAATGGAGGTGACACTGGGGATCATCACCCTGAGAGGATGAATGGAGGTGACACTGGGGATCACCACCCTGAGAGGATGAATGGAGGTGACACTGGGGATCATCACACTGAGAGGATGAATGGAGGTGACACTGGGGATCATCACACTGAGAGGATGGAGGTGACACTGGGGATCACCACCCTGAGAGGATAAAGGGGAGGTGACATTGGGGATCGCCACCCTGAGAGGATGAAGTGGACAAGATCCTCGGATGGGGCTGAGCCCCGGTGATCATTTCAGCCCCTGAGCTGCTGTCCTGTACAGGCACAGACTGCAAATGCGATGGAATGGAACAATGGGAGGTTTCTTCCCCTGCCCAGGGCTCAGGCACAACACACCACACCAAAGCAGAGTCACAGCCAGAGTGCTGTTCGCACCTCCCTGCGGTGATGGGGACGGCTCTGTCGGGCATTCACAGCATCAAAGCGCCGTGTTTGAAATGCAGCCCGGAGCAAACGATCCGTGTCTGCAGCGGAGCTCAGAATGCAGGAGAGCGATGTTCTGGCTCTCTGTTTGATGTGTTTAACACAACAGACATATCTCCAACGTGGCATTTAAAAACAGCAACAAAAACAAGCAAGTTGCGGTCATTGCATCACAAAGAGCTCCTTGGCCTTGCGGGGACGGTCCTTTGAAATGTGCGATTGTTTTGTGTCACCGCGGGAGAGGATGTGCCTGCTCTGCAGCTCAGCTCCTGCTTCTACAAAACCAAAAGGCAACATTTCAGTAAAAGAGATCTGTTCCTTCAAAAGGCAACGGCGTCAAAAACAACAAAAACAAGCACAAACCAACCAAACCCAACCCAACCAAAGCAAAGAAAGCAAAGCAAAGCAAACCAACCCAACCCAACCCAAACCCAACCAAACCAAACCAAACCAACCCAAACCAAACCAAACCAAACCAAACCAAAACACAACCCAACCAAAGCAAACAAAGCAAACCAACCCAACCAAACCAACAAAAAAAAAAAAAAACCAACAACCAACCCAACCAACCCAACCCAAACCAAACCCAACCCAAACCCAACAAACCCACCCAACAAACCAACCAACCCAAACCAACACCAAACCAAACCCAACCAACCAAAACCAAACCAAACCAAACCAAACCAACCCAAACCCAACCCAAACCCAACCAAACCAAACCAAACCAAACCCAACCCAAACCCAACCAAACCAAACCAAACCAACCAAACCCAACCCAACCAAACCAAACCCAACCCAAACCAAACCAAACCAAACCCAACCCAAACCCAACCAAACCAAACCAAACCAAACCAAACCAAACCCAACCCAAACCAAACCAAACCCAACCAAACCAAACCCAACCAAACCAAACCAAACCAAACCCAACCAACCCAAACCAAAACCAAACCAAACCCAAAACCAAACCAACCAACCCAACCCAACCAAACCACAACCAAACCCAACCAAACCCAACCAAACCAAACCAAACCAAACCTTGTTGCTCTTTCCATTCTGCCTCAGCCTCCCCCGTGCTGCTGCCTTTCCTCCAGATCATCCCTGCCCTTGCCCTTGCACTGCTCTGCACATAATGACCAAGTTGAAGTACGAAGACTCTCTAAGTACAAATTTTGTTGGTAATTGCCCCAATTACGAATTCAGATGTGAGCTTCTGTAGATGCTGGAGGAATGTTTGTATTTCTTTTCTTTGAAAATGCTGCACTCAGTGTACAACCCCACAGACACCTGAAGTGCTGCTGAGACCTTGGCACACGTTCTATCTTCCATGAGATTTTTTCTGCTTCTGCAATTTTATAGATCATTTCCCACACATAATTATGTGCTTCAAAGTGCATTTCCTGGATCTCCAAGATTGAGCATTGACCTCATTCTAGGGACTGACTATAACTTATGTTTTTCTATTCCCTTTCTGTACAACATAGATTCCTTTTGGGCTTTGATGGATAAAGAGAGCAATATCTCTTCTTTTCATCATTCTTAATAATGAATAATAAAAATTCTCAACATCATCTATGTTCTCAGAAGCTGAGCACTTCACGCAAGTGTTTGTTAAACAAGATTTTTCTAGCAGGTAATTTATTGCCAGTTTTATCCACATTAATATTTCATCTGCCAGGTGATTTCTCAATTAATGGGGCATTATGCAGTTTATATAAATAATACTGGTTTTCAAGTATATTAAAAAAGAAAAAAAAAGAGAAAGGTAAAGAGGTAACCAAAGCATATTCAACTGATGAAAACCCTCATTGATTTTGTAGGAGATTCCCCAATTTTCATCACCTGAACATTTCACTCCAAAATATTTAAATGAATTTTTCATGTGGTTTGCTTTGAAAGTAGACACTTACAAATTGCACAGAATCTTCTGGGTTTTTTTTTCCTAGCTCCCTGATTTCCACAGTAAATGCACCAGTTGCACAGTTAAATAAATAATCCTTTTCTAACTGCTGGCCCTCCACATGCAGCTGGGCCTGTGAAGGGTGAGCAGGATGATCATCTCCACTTCATGCATCAGCACTGTAATTAAAGCCTCACATGCAAGATTACAGTTTGTCACAGCCCTGTATTGCTTGATCTCATCAACACTTGAAAGGTTCTTTTGCAATTAATGATTTTGCATAAGCATAAATAATTGTCCTGTGATGGACAGGAAGATGGCAGCTCTGGTGCTAAGGCTGTGTGGGTAGAACAGAAATGATCACCTGATTCCATTTCCATTTTTTTCTTTTTTTTAACCAGAATGTTAATTTTTCAGTTGGTTTTTTTAAGCTTTTACAAAGGAAGGTCCCCTCCTATCCAAGTTGAAATCTCCACATTGATTTCTGATGCTTGCCCAGAAACTTCAATGCTTTTTTTTTTCTTCATCCTTACCAACCTTTGGGTGAACAACTCGTACTCTATTTTTGCCTTGTTTCTCCTCCATGGATCATCACATCCAAGCTGTATGGAAAAGCTCAACCTTCTGCTTACAAAGCACAGCTCAAATCCTTCTTTTCTGCTCTGTCTACACGGGTGAAATGAGATTGCTCATCTTGTATCTTGGCAGGCAAAACCTCTCTCTGCCCACACCAGTGAATTCCATCGTATCTCCATTCTCTCATCAACACGTTGCTGCAGGGATTATCTGCTCATTTCTTGGATTGTGTTGTGGCACCCTTTGGTGTGTTTGTGGCTCCCTTTGCCCTTCTCCACCACCTCAGACACTCCCAGGGCTCTCTGTGGATTTTGTTTCCCAACTCCTCTCACGCACTAGCTGGGTGTCATACCCACAACTGCTCCTTTTGATGTCACCTTTATCACCTAATTATTATTTTTCAGTTAAGCCCCTTTGGCTTTGTTTGTATTGCCTCTGTGAACAGGTGGAGCATCTCTGAAACAGCTCCTAAGTAATTGCATTGTAATCCCCGTAATACCCTTGAAAATGTCTCTGTGCTGCAGTGTTTGTACAAAAATAGCAGCAGTTAAACACCTGGTGTGACAGGATTGCTTCTCTTGTGAAGGCCACTATCAGTGGCCAGGTTTTGTGTGTTTTCCTGCCCATCATTTTCATAAACTCTCAGTGGAAAGAACCCCCGGGGTTTCTGTGGGAGGAGGGTCATTGCAAAGTGGATTCTGATCCATCCCCAAGGCTCGCCAGCACAACTGCAGTGAAAATAATACATTCTTGTAATTGTTTGAGAAGGTTGTGTGACAAGTGCATTGTGTTTTTTAAGCTGGTAATCAAATCTTCTGGCTCAGGATATCAGCTGACTGCCCCTTGGTTGGGAAAGAATTATTGAATCACTTGTAGCCAGCCTTTCAGAACCAGTCAGGTGCATCCTTTCCTCTTGGCCTCCTCCTAAAGCGTTCCTTGTCTTTCTGACTCATAATCACACTCCAGCACATTAATGTTCTTCCCCTATTGTCCCAACCTGGGCCCCATTCGAGGCTGGGACAGTTTTAAAAATGCTTTGAAAATCCCACTCTTTGCCACCTGACTTTAATCCTGTTCACATATATGGCAACAAACGCTTCGATATGATTCAAATATGAACTATGAAAATCTCTAAAAATGCTCACAGCTGCATGAGTCTTAAGATTTTGTTCCCTCTTGATTAAATATTTGGGGTTTTTGCTTAACATTCATTAATGCCAAAAAAAGCCTTTGATCTTTCTTCCATGAGGGTGTGGAATCTGCCTTTTGTTAGCCAGCACCAAGGCTAAACAGGTACTGAATTACACAGCAAACCTCTTTAACAGAAGAAAGATATTTTCTTTACTTACCTGTATCTGTATTTACAGTCAGGTGCATTTTATTTATGAAGGTATAAACTTTTTTCAGAAAAGGGTCAATGCAGCCTCTAAGGTGGCAAGCTAAACACCCTGAATAAAGAGCTCCAAAGGTGAGGGAGAGCCATTGATTTACTGCGAGAAGAAAACAATTCATAGGGAGCTTTTCCTGCCTTTGTGGGGCCACGGCTGTGAACTGGAAGGTTGTGAGCCAAGCTCTGTTGAAACAAGCTCTTTCTCAAGTCCTTGTGATATGGATAAGAAATGCCTCTTTTACTGCCTGGCTTAATAAGACGTGGGTAAAAATAGAGAAAAGAGCAGAAAAAAAATATAGAAATGGGACAGGAAAGAAAGGAGACAGAAGGGGAATGAGAAAGCAAAGGCAGGAGTGCTCAGATTCCCTCTGCAGTTCTGTTCAGTGTGGACTGGACAGGGCACAGTTCCTGCCTGGCTTTTCCAGGAGCTCTTCTCATTCTGCTGGAGCCAGGCTGGTTCCAGCTCTTTCCAGGCCAGATCTGCTCCTGTTTGTGCAGGAGCTGCACCCACAACCCCAGCCCTGAGCTCGGGCACGGCAGTCTCAGCTCAGAACATCTGGAGAGCCAAATGTGAGCAAATCCCTGCCCAGAGACATGATAGTCTGAGCTGAGAACATCTGGAGAGCCAAATGAGCAAATCCCTGCCCAAAGACACAACAGTCTCAGCTCAGAACATCTGGAGAGCCAAATGAGCAAAAACCTGTCCAGAGACACCCCTGATCCAGAGGGGTGTGAGCCCTGCTCCTCCTGCTGCCCAGGACACAGGCTGCACCTCTGCAGAGCGTTTTTGGAGAAATGAAATCCCCGTGGAGTCACACAATCCACGGCAGAGGCTCAAAAGGCCTCTCTGGATGGCTGGTCCAACAGGCTTCTGATCTTTATTGGCAAACATCACCTTCAATTGCTCGGATTAATCTGTTTCCTAAATGGTTCTAATAACAGCCAGCCCGGTACAGGTTGTGCTGGGGGGATAGAGCTGCCAAAAAGCCCTCACTGTCATGCACAAACGTGGATTTCACACAGCTGGGCTGAGAGAAGAGGTGAATGGACCATTCTGAGAGCAGAGGTTTCAAAGGTTTCCCTTTGTAACGCTGCAAAGTACTTGGAAAGTAATTAATGACTTACCCACCGTGGTGCAGCCAGTCTGAGTCCCCACGGGGATTGATCTGATGGGACTCTGAAATGGGGACAGAATGATTCCCTCACTGAAAATGTTCTGGTGCCCTCCTGCCCACCCCACTGCAGGAGTCAGAAGCTGTTCAGGTGCTCCAGGATTCAATGTTCCTTTGGCCCGAGTGATTTAGCACCAGCAGTGATCCCAAAGCAGACAAAAGTCCCTTTCCACCCCCAGCCCTGCACTGCTCATCAGCATTTTCACACAGGTCCCTGCAACTCTCAGCAGCTCCGAAGTCAGCAATGATTAATATTTGTGTTTATTTATTTATTCCTGTGTTGTTGGTGCCCCTGAGAGGCCACACCACAATGGATGAGCAGCCCACACAATGGAGCCACTCCAGGAGCTGAGCTCGTCCATCCTGACACAGCCCCTCACTCACACACTCACATCCATTCTGACACAGAAAAGTTACTTGCAAGTTCTTCAAACAAGGCTTTTTTTTTTTTCCGCCTTCCCATATTGTTACCCTGTGGTTCTGTGTCCTGTTAGAACCCACTGCAGAAATCCTCACTCCCTTATTCTTGGCCCCTTTATTATTTTCTTCTGAATCACTGCTTTATTTTGGTTGTGTCCCAAAGCAGAACTGTGACATTTTCTGGTTTAAAAATAGGAACTGAGGAAAAAGCAGAAGCAAGGTTTGTTTTTTCATTGGTTTTGCTTTCCAAATTGCTGCCAGGTCTGGTCCAGAGCAGAGCCATGCAAACACTGAATCAGCAGAACGGGACAGATGGGGATCTGTGACGGACACACAGGAATTGTGGCTGCTGCAAGGGAAACCAGGAATCTCTTTTGCTGAACTTGTGGCCAGGGGAACAGAAATACAGATTTGTGCATGGCCTTCTGCTGCCATGTTTGGGAATTGTTTACTTGAAGCTGCTTTGAACGCTAGAATTTTTAGCTGATGATTTTAAGAATTGTTTCAGTGGATCATTCCCATTGGTACCTTCTGCCACGGTGAATAGCTGTGAACAATACACCAATAATTCAGCAGCAAGAATAGTCAGGGGCAGAAAGGTGGAGGAAGGGGTTATAGAGGGGAAAGTGAGGAAGAAGGTGATGGCTGAAACAATGCAGGGTGTGGGGTCATTGTGGATCAGAACAGAGGGAATAAACAGTTTATTTATTGCCCTTCCCTGGTCTCAGTTACACAGACATGGATATAAATATGTTCAGTCTCCTGCTGCCACTCACATTGTGGCAGTTCCTCAAGACATCTGTGTGCTGACACAGACCAAAAAGACTCTCCCTGCCCTAAATAATTTTTTCTGACTGGTACAATGTGATATTAGCAGGGTTTTGCAGCCACAAGAATCAGCTGTAAAAGGATGTTAAATCTAGGCCACTGCAAAAGAATCTGGTGAAATAAGGGGAGGGAAGGAAAAGGAAGGAAAGTGAAACAGTGAAGATTATCACTGGGAAAATATGTCCCACTTTTGAGGGTTTTCTTCCTTGTACTCTGTTCAGAAAAGGGCACAGGTGAAGATGAACCACAACACAAAAAAATGGCACCAGGACAACATGAAAATCTCAGCCAAAAGATTGGTGAGAGCATCACTGTGGCAATGCTGGGACATGTCAGTGCTCTGGACAGAAGTGTTCATTGAGAGTAGGGGATGAGTAAAGGGACAGTCTGTCCTGCCTGACAGAGGGGATAAAGGGACTGTGCCAAAAGCTGCTGTCCTGGCACTGATGGGAGGGCAAAACACACGCTGGCACCAGAGCCTGGTGATGGATCTCATTAGAGAACGAGAGATATCAACCCCATCCAGGTCTGGCACCAGAGCCGGGCTGAGAGGTGTGATGGATCTCATTAGAGAACGGGAGATAATGATCCCATCAGGGCACCAGAGCCTGGCTGAGAGGTGTGATGAGAATAGGAGAGAACAGGAGAGAACAGGAGATACCAACCCCATCCAGACACCAGAGCCAGGCTCAGAGGTGTGATGGATCTCATTAGAGAACAGGAGATCCCGACCCCATACAGGTACCAGAGCTGGGCTGTGGGGTGTGATGGATCTCATTAGAGAACAGGAGATCCCGACCCCATCCAGAGATCAGAGCCTGGCTGAGGGGTGTGATGGATCTCATTAGAGAACAGGAGATCCCGACCCCATACAGGTACCAGAGCCTGGCAGTGGGGTGTGATGGATCTCATTAGAGAATGGGAGATACTGACCCCATCCAGAGATCAGAGCCTGGCTGAGGGGTGTGATGGATCTCAGTAATGACCCCATACAGGTACCAGAGCCTGGCTTTGGGGTGTGATGGATCTCATTAGAGAACAGGAGATCCCGACCCCATCCGGGCACCCTGACCATCCATGGCAGGAGCTGGAGATTGCAGGTGAGCTGAGGAAGGGCTGGATAGCCCAAAGCACACCCTGGTTTGGTCCCAGCTGTCCCCAGTGCTCTGGCAGTATCAGTTGTGCCCCTCGCCCCCAGAGCCCGTGGCTGCTGCTGCCGTGGGAGCAGATGCTGCTCTCAGTTATGAAGTGTCACTTCCAATTCAGCCTGACAAGAATGAGTTAATGGAGGAGCCCCATCACAATGGCAGACAGGAAAATAAAAGCCACACTGAATCCACTTTCCTTGTCTGCCTTGTTTTCAAAGACAGTGCTCCTGGCATAACACAGAATGCCCTGTTCATTCATTTGCTGATAATGCTGCTCCCTTTGGGGCTGAGACACAGCTCCTTCATGGATATAGAGTCACTTATTCAGCCACAAAGGGAAACCTCTTCCTTCCTTTGGACTGTTCACAGCAGCTACTGATGATGACCTACATATTGCTGGCTACTTTTCTCACTAATAGCATTGAAAAACCGAGATAACAATCTTGTTTTTTCAAGTGCTTAAGATCTTATTGCTTTTATTCTTGTTTCTGCCAACTAAAACTAAGGGCTTTATTGTACTGCGTGAGTCTACTCCCGAGAATTTTAGAAAACACTTGACCTGGGTTATGATCTCTGTATTTATAGTTATAAATACAAATTAGTAGGTTTAATAAGCCAGTCAGAGAGCATCAGACAAAGTTGGTTTTGAGTTTTATCAATGGAAATGTAGAAATCTTGGATTCAGACCAAGAAGTTCAATACAAAATGGAATAACTAAGAGTAGGATTTTGCCTGCTAGTCAAGCTTGATGCAATTGTGGTGTTTTCTTGTCATTTCCCTGTGCTGACTTTAAATCACATAGACCCTGTCATTGATTCGTTGGTTCCTGTCTTACACTTTCCCAAAGTTCAGCCCCAGACTGCACTGTGAGTGTTTGAGGAGTGGCTGTGTCTCAGACCACTGTCCATACGTTATTTACTGAATATTTAAATAGTATTTTAAGAGACGTGAGGGAATTCTGTGCATGTTTTGAATTGAGTCTATTTGCAGGAATTTGGAAGTGTGTGTGTGTATTGTCATGTTTTCCTTTTGCACCCAAGGGGTTTTTGCATTTTAAAGTGAGAGTTTAGACATCAACACTTCTACAGATCCTTAGATTTACCTGTAATTGCAGCATGGCAAATGCCACAGCAGCATGAGGCAAGGTCTTGTTCTGGAAATTTCTTCATGCCTCTTACTCCAAAAGTTTCCTTTGAAAGAGGATTTCCTGAATGGCTGCAACTTGCACAAATCTATTAACGTGTTAGGAATACCCACCCGGGCAGGATCAGCTCACCTTGCTCTGGGTCCTGTGTGTTTTAGAGCAGCTCCAATCCCACTCTGTCTCCATTGCTGCAATACTGGAGCGCCTGACACCACCTCTTATTTTCTGATATTTCACAGATCCAGTGACATCCTTGAAGAAGATCACCATCCTCTTTGGCCTTTTCTTGATAATGTCCTGTGCTTTGAGCTGGCATCCCTCAGGACAGGGTTTTATGTCTCTGAGCCTTTCTGGTATCCTGTCTGAAGAATGTTCTGGTATCCACCCATGCACATCTGCTGTGCCATTAAGTCAGCATCATGCACGGTGTTACAATTCCACCTACACCAGTTGCTGCAGGTGGTTCTTAAATTTCAAACACCATCTGAAAGGACTTCTTAACAACTGCCCTTCAGTTTGCAGCTAAAACTCATTTTCATCTCGTCGCTCATTCCGAGGCTCAGCCCACTGGAGGTTTTTTCTGGGGGCGATGTGCATTCAAAAGCCTGAAAAAATGTGAATCCCTTTGAAAGCAGCTACACCCCTCATCCCCCTCAGAAGTAAGTACATATAGATTCAAAGCCATGTGCTTTTAAAACTCTCTTTAGTCCCGTTCTCCCCTTCCAAGCCGCCCTTGATTTTGCCTCTTTGTTGCCGATTCCTCCGCTCCCTTTAGCCCTGTCCCTGATTTCTGTGTCAGTGCTGAGTGCATCTGATCAAAACATGGCAAAGTTGCTGGTTCAGCACTCGCAGCAGGGGATGGCAGCAATGGGCTCTGTCTAATCCCACTTTGTTGGGCTGTCACAGCCCGGTGACGCTGCCGCTTGGCAAACGCAGCTCCGGAGCCTTTTGGAGGAGACAATGACAGGTGCTGAGAGCATCCAGGACAGCACGTGCTGCCAAACAAGCTCTGGAGCCTGCCTGCTTAGGCTTGAAAATAAAAATCACTTTGGTTTCAATCAACAACCTGCATTAGAGAGCTGCAAGGCACTGCGAGTGGCAGGAAAACCGAGCAGGCTCCAGAGCAGAGTCTGGGGATGTGATTGTACTAAATTATGTCTATATTCAGTTCTGCTTAGAATGAAGTAGCTCTAAGAAGCTGAACTAGGTAGGGTGGTGGTTTTTTTTTTTTAACTTCAGCCCAAGAAAATTTTGTGGGAGGAGTCACTTTGGAAAGGTGGGAAAGCCTTTACCCTCAGGTTGCCTCAGTAAGAAGCTCCCGCTGTGATACTTGAAAGCCCAATAGACATGTCTGAATTTATAATACACTCTTGAAGTATTCATTCATAATCCTGTAGGGATTTTCAAAGCCACAAAGAGGATGTATTTCTTTTAACCGGCTACAGGGAAAATATTAGTTCCTGCTGTAATAAACAAATAGTCTATTTTGGTGCAAATGGAAAAATTTGAAGAGTCAGAGCAACGAAAGGGGAACAGTTCTGACACTGTTGGAAGTTTCTGTTTTTCTAAAATATGTGATACACATGAACTTCTTGTATTTTCTCCTCTTTTTTTTTACTCCTTGAAACTTCACTGTTACAACCTGGTGCTCCAGCAGTGTGATTCAGTCACTGCATTTTACACTCCAGGTAAACTCGTTAGCCAGATGTCTGTGTAATTAAAGGCATTACCAAGATATAAAAAAGAAGAATTGAATGGACAGACTATCTTCCCTTTGTATCATTTGTTTCCCAGTCTCCAGGCATGTCACAAAGGAGGGTTCATGGCATTGCTCCTCTGCTTCCTGCAGCCACTTCTGTTACCTCCAGAGCTTTGTACAGGTTTGTGCAGAGCAAACAGTGTGGTCAGCAAACACAGGCTCCAGGAGCAGGAGCCAGAGTGGGGATGAGCAGGGGCTGGGAGCAGCAGACTCCTTCTACTGTGGGATTCTCTTCTCATGAGGTTAAAACTGAGGTTTTGTTGCTTAAAAAAAACCCAAACCTAAAAACCCCCCAAAAATAGCCATTTCTAATCAGTCATTCAATTCCTAACCCTTGTCAGCAAAGAGCTCCTGCAGACTTTCACCTCTCCTGCAGCGTGCTGGGACATGCCCTGAATGCACAGCAGGGATGTTGGAATTTGAGCAGAATCCATCCTTTGTGCACATGGGGTGGGATTCACAAATGAACACAGACCCCACTAAAGCCGAGGTGTTTGTAACCACCTTCACCTACCCCAGCTCACACTGCCAGGCTGAGAGAAGGCTCTGGCCCACTCCTGTTGGTGTGGTGAATGATGAGATTTGCTTTTAGAAACAGGGAATGAGACAGATTTCTGTTTGTCCTTAAACTTCTCTTCCTTGTCTATTCTAGGCCGTTTCACACAGTTCTTACTCTGCACTTCAGATGAGGCACAGTGGCTGCTTAAATTCAGCCAGCCATAGCAGCCAGGCTAGGAAATGAGAAAGAACAGCTCACCTGGGGAGCCAAAGGAACCTTGAAGCTGGCACAGTGTAAATTCACCCATTTTCATCAAGAAAACCCAAAAAGCTCCACTCAGAAGAGAGTGCAGCACCCAGGCCCTGCTGAAAGTCCCAAAGAATCCTCTGATGACGGCGCTGATCAGGACCAAGCTGAACCTGTTACATTTCCTGTAGCACAGGTTGTTTTTGCTAGAAGTCTGTTCATCCACCGTGGAGTCAATCCAGTTCTGCTGAGCTTGTGAAATCAGAGCCTGAGGTGGAGCAGATGCAGATCATCCTGTGTGCCCACATCAGAGATCCTTCCCAAGATAGATATCTGAGAGAGGAGACTGGAGTGACAATTAACCTGCTGGAAAAACCAGTGCGTTTCACTGCTCTGAACTACAAAGGGATTCCCTGGAAAAGGGAACTGGAGTTTCCCTGGATGACCATGCTTTAATTACACATCAGTACAGGGACAGCATTCTTATTGCCGTGTTGTAATTTTACATTGTGTCAGGCTCGATGAATTAACCTGCACTGCTGCCAGTGGGAGGCTTCCAACAAACACATATCACAGCCACCAGAATCAGTGACTTTATAAAAACATGGGGCAGCACAGGGGAAATTGGTGCACTGAGCTGAGCACTAAAACTCCTTATCAACAGAGGGCAAGGTTTGTTAAATTCACAGTAAATAAAAAAAGCACCCGGAAAGCAGGTGACGGCTGCACTGCAGACTGCAACGTAAGCACTTCAAATTCACCACGGCAAATCCACTGTGCCATCTGAACAAATTCACTGTGCCAATCTCCTCTCACCTTGTTTAGGGCTGAGGAGTAGCAGGGTGTTATCTTGGGGAGTCACTGTCAGCTCAGCTGGCAGCAGCACATTGGGAGCAGCGTTTTTCTCTATTAATTGAGCCCATTTCCCTGCTCTCCATGTGCATACCTGGCACAGCTGATGGGAGCTGGGCAGGCTCATCCTGCTGCAAACACCCTCTGCTCGGGTCACCGCCAGCTCAGCTCCTTTCATGGTGTCACACATTCAGCTTTCTCTCCTGGAAAATAACATCCCTGCTTCTCCAGGAGCACAGGGATGGAGATGAGACCTGCTCTGTCACTGCAGGTTCACAATGTCACCACTGGCTGTTAGAAAAGACAGAACGAGGCACTTGGCTGTGGGGACTCTCATATTTGCAGCACTGAACTTTATGAATTAGAATGGCCAATGAGGAAATTAGGATTTTGGTTAGAAGACAGTAAAGGTCAGAACATACTTTTTATATTGCAGAAATTAGTCCTTTGTAATGACTTTATAAACTAACGTACTTCTTTCTGGATTTTGCAATGTTTTGGACCACTAGCAGGTTGAAAGGGGTCATGAAAACACAGGTACAGGAAATCCACAGCAGATATAGTGGCATTTATTCTGCTACAGATATTGCCTCCAAACCCCACTGAAAGAGAAGCTGGTTATTATGTAGAGTCCAAGCCAAACCTGCATGTGCCAACCTTGCTTTATTTTAGGAGATACACAGACATTTTACAGCTGTGAATTTCACCCTAAGAGCAGACCTTGGCCTGCTTTTCTAGTCTTTATAAACTGGCTCCTTTCCTGAGTACCCAGACATTTAAACTGTTTCTTAACTGCTGAGATTCAAAAAGTCAACAGTAAATTTCACTTGTTTGTGAGCGACTTCAATTTTCATGCATATTTTATGTAATCATTTTCCATCTTAGTGAACTTAAGCCCACATTGAAATCCCTTAATATGAATTCTGCTATTTAGTCTTCATTAGGGAGTCTTTTTTCTCTCTCCTTTAAACTACCGTGGATTAAAATAATTGCTTTTGTTTAATGCGTGATCAGAGACTCACCTGGCCTGTCTCTGCAAGACATTTGACAACGCCCAGGTCAGTGTTTTCCCCAGTGAGAAAGTTCTTTGTGCAGCTCTGGAAAGCTGCTGCAGAGGCAGTGCCTCAGCTCAGAACCACATCAGCTGTCCCATTTGTCACACACAACTTCTGACTGGTGCAGGAAATCCCTGCCAGTGGAAAACCAGCAAAGCAGAAAGGATGGACACCTCCAAAGACAAAGCTTTTCTCTGTCACAGCTGCCATGAGCCAATCAGACCTCAATGAATAAGGGGGAGATGGCACTTGGGGGAGTTAGAGCCAGATTATGAAGTTAGGGGAAAGCAAATCGAAATTTGGAAAGAGGAAAAACTCCCAAATCTTTGGGTACTCAGATGTGGCAGCGGGACTGGTGACAGCAGGGTTGGTGAGGGGTTGGTGACAGCAGGGACAGTGGCAGCAGGGTTGGTGGCAGCAGGGTTGGTGGCAGCAGGGTTGGTGGCAGCAGGGACAGTGGCAGCAGGGTTGGTGACAGTAGGGACAGTGGCAGGAGCAGCCTGCCACATCCATCCTCACAGGACACAAGGCTATGTGTAAAAAAAACCCCAGATTTCAGAGCCACAGCAATGGGAGAAGTGACCATTTTCAGTGACCACTAAAACAGACATTATGTGGATAAAAACCAGCACTAACCTTAAAGGGGTAGTTGTTAACACATTTATCCAATTCTTATCTCTTTCTATTTCGCATTATTTTACTACTTTCAGCCACTTTTCCCAATATCTTTGTACAACCCAGGCAGCACTTTCTGGCTGTAACTTTTGAAAGAATTTCAGGATTATGAGATCCCATCTCACCCTCACTGAACGAAGAGCCTGTGCCCTGTGAGCACACGGGACTGTGGTGGGTCAGCTCTGCACAGGGGGACACTGTCTCAAGGGATAAATCCATCCAAAGGGCAATGGTGGGGATTGCTGACACCTCCTGCACAGATTGGTTTCAATTCCTGGTGCCTGGAATCCCCATTAATGCAGGGCATGAATCGAGGGTGACTGTGCAGGGCCAGATGGTGCTGAATCTGACTGTGATTTAAATGAGACATCCATGGCATGGGAGGCTTTTTGCTATTTCTTTATGCCAGAGTAAATGACAGTTCTCTGAGGCATAACGTGGAAATTACATTTTGGACAAGTGCTCCTGTCCTTTTCTGATTTCCAGGTGTTCAGTGTCAGATTAAAGTTGCAGGCAGGTTGCAGGTTGGCTCTGGTGTGATTCTGTATCACAGGGTGGCAGTTTGAACTATCAGGAAGCAGTTTTGCACATTAAGGTGTCCATATCACATCTCTGAGTGCTGTGAGTGCAGTGATAGTGCCAGCAGCTTTAATGCTGAGATAAGTGTGCTGTGCTGAGCAGGCTGACACACCAGCAAGCACAAGGAAACCCGAGCTCACAGATAAAATAACTCCCCAGCAGATCTAAACCAGGATTTGCCACAGGCTTGCACCCACCCGTGCAGAACGAGATGTTCCACAAACCAGGAATGTTTCATTTGATAAAAAACAAGAGTGGAAGTGCTGACTGGTTCTGAGTTTTGGCTGCTGTATCCTTTCTGCCTTGCCCCTAATGAACATTTAATTGGCTAAAGCTATGTTTATCCCCACAGTGAGCTGGCAAGCCCAGATAGCTGTCTAGATTCTTAGACGATATAAATAGGCACCATTCCAGTGAGTTTAAGGGTGAAATGCTGACTAGCCCAGATGAAAGCTTGGCCTGTAACATTTAATGTTTTTATTTTTCATTCTTTTTTTTTTCCACATGGAGCTGTATGTTCCCACTGTATGCAGGTGCTTCCTAACTCTAAGCTTTAGGATGGCAGCTTGCATCTACCTGATGTATCTCCTTCCATCCTGCAGCACTTTAGAAGACAAAACAAAAGAGTTTCTCCTAGTTAGATATTTTCTAATAATCTTGTGACTGTGGGAAATCCGTACAGCTAAAAGTTTGATCTCTATGTCCATGTGTGCAAACTTCTAGGGAATAGATGAGAGAGCAGCAAATGCTATTCAGGAATAAATACTGTAATTCCTGGGGATTGAGTTCCTGTAGAACGAGTTATGTACTGGAAGCAGCTTTTTCTGATAGTGTTTAAACACCCAGGTAATCTCATGTTCCTGCCAAATACAGTCTTTTGCAGGAGATTTTTCACGCATACCAATTTATATCCAAAAGTTTCAGCATGCACTGACCAATATTGGAAATTACTGACTCGGCTGCAAACACATGTGAATGCATGCAAGCAGAATTCCATTCTCTTTTGATCCTTTGCCTCTGGATTTTTCAGTTGCAAAAGAATCACCGTATCATTTAAACAAAAAGCAATGTTTGTCCCTCTCCTTTTCCCCTCTCGGGTGTGTGTACAGCAGCCCTGCCCTTCCTGCAGCAGGAGGGAGAGGTGTCGGGCTGTCCCACACACACAGCTCCTGTTTGGGGACAGACCAGCTGCTTCAGCCTCATGAAAGAGGAGAAAAAAACCCAAGGGAAGGGATTCCTGGGGATGGGAACCCGAAGCTTTTCGGAGGGGCAGTAAGCGTTTGAAATGCTGTTACCGTGGTGCATGCAGGAGGATTTCACTGCTGCAGGAGGATGGAGGCTGAAATAGCGGAGGTGTCTGGGGAAAGGCACAGAGCTGAGCAGGACCTTTTGTGCCCGGTGCTGTCGGATGGGAGCAGTGCAGGCTCCGAACAGCTCGGTCCATGCTCAGATGACGATTGCTGTTGCTGTTTGTTCCCTGGAGCCGCAGGGATAGGAGGAATCGCAGTGTTCTGCCGTGCGAGGCGATGGCACAGCATCCCCGGTCAGCACCGCTGCCTGCGCTCCGGGCTGGGCACGATCGGGGATGTGCTGGGGGAGATGGGGCTGCTCCAACCCTGGGGATGCTCTGGGGGAGCTGCTCCGACCCCGGGGATGCTCTGGGGGAGCTGCTCCAAACCCGGGGATGCTCTGGGGGAGCTGCTCCAAACCCGGGGATGCTCTGGGGGAGCTGCTCCGACCCGAGGGATGCTCTGGGGGAGCTGCTCCAACCCTGGGGATGCTCTGGGGGAGCTGCTCCGAACCCCGGGGATGCTCTGGGGGAGCTGCTCCAAACCGGGGATGCTCTGGGGGAGCTGCTCCAACCCGGGATGCTCTGGGGAGCTGAGGCTGCCTCCAACCCTGGGGATGCTCTGGGGGAGCTGCTCAACCAGGATGCTCTGGGGGAGGCTGCTCCAAACCCGGGGATGCTCTGGGGGAGCTGCTCCAAACCCGGATGCTCTGGGGGAGCTGCTCCAAACCCGGGGATGCTCTGGGGGAGCTGCTCCGACCGGGGATGCTCTGGGGGAGCTGCTCCAACCCGGGGATGCTCTGGGGGAGCTGCTCGCCCCGGGATGCTCTGGGGGAGCTGCTCCAAACCCAGGGATGCTCTGGGGGAGCTGCTTCAACCCGGGGATGCTCTGGGGGAGCTGCTCCGACCCCGGGGATGCTCTGGGGGACTGCTCCAAACCGGGGATGCTCTGGGGGAGCTGCTCCGACCCGGGGATGCTCTGGGGAGCTGCTCCAACCGGGGATGCTCTGGGGGAGCTGCTCCAAACCCGGGGATGCTCTGGGGGAGCTGCTCCGACCCCGGGGATGCTCTGGGGGAGCTGCTCCAACCCGGGGATGCTCTGGGGGACTGCTCCGACCCGGGGATGCTTGGGGAGCTGCTCCAACCCGGGGATGCTCTGGGGGAGCTGCTCCGACCCGGGGATGCTCTGGGGAGCTGCTCCACCCGGGGATGCTCTGGGGGAGCTGCTCCGACCCCGGGGATGCTCTGGGGAGCTGCTCCGACCCCGGGATGCTCTGGGGGACTGCTTCAAACCGGGATGCTCTGGGGGAGCTGCTCCGACACCGGGAAATGCTCTGGGGGATGCTCTGGGGGATGCTCTGGGGGAGCTGTGGCTGCCCCGACCCCACAGAGATTCAGGGACCGCACTGTCCACAGGCCCCGGCTGTTTTACAATCCCGCACTTTCCAAACTGCACCGGTCACTTCCTCCACTAATCCTCTCCTTAGCTGCCTTTAGTTAACACCCCTTTATTTCAGGAATTGGCTTTTTTAGATTTATACTCTGCTAATTGGCTTTTTCACCCTCTGAACCCTTCTGCTTCCTCCTGCATGCAACTCAGCTCCTTTCACCACCTAATCCCTTCTTTCCACACTTCGATTCCACCATTCTCTTTTCCCTTCTTTTTATTTCTTCCTGAAATGAGCTCGTACTCTTTTTCTACAACCCCTGAGGCTCTGGTGTTAAAAATCTCTGACTTATGTTTTGGTGCTAAAAATTCCTGACTTTCCGTGACTTTCATTATCTGACAGTTGTAAAATAGGCTCTGATCCTGTGAACGTGTGTGGACACGCCAGGCTCAGATTGGAGAGCGGTGAGGCCGGGCCTGTGTTGCCAGTTTTTATCATTTCAGCAAGAGCTGCACGATATTTATGTTTCTGAAAAGCCAGATTTAAGGAGTCCATGTTAGAAAGGTTCTGCTTCACATAGGAAAAAACAGGAGAAGAAATAACTTCTAGTCCTCCTAGCTGTAGAAGCAGATAGGAAGTGTAAATCACACAAATCTGAGAGTCAGAGGGAAAAATAAAAATAACTTAATTGTCTCTCTATATATTTCAAATCTCTTCTCTGTAACCTCATAATCTTACTGAAGCTGATCCCAATTTGGAATATCTGCAGTTGGCAATGCTGAGCATGCAGTTAAACACATTTGCAATTTTTTGCACTCACTTATTAAGTTATCACTGGCTTTTTCTAAACAGAACCCAAATAAGTTAGAAAGATGGATTGCCTATACAGTAACAGAACAATGCTGCATCCAAGGCAGACAAAAGACTCCAAGAAAGGAAAACTGAGAACCAAAGCTGTGCTGTTCCGAAGGGATATTTTAGGAACAGCTGGTCTCTACTGGAGGATGCATTTCTCAAAAAATGGGGGGAAAAAATCAAACAAAAAAGTAAAATCTTTACATGTATTCAAAAGCAAAACTTTAACGAACAGGCTTTGATCTGCAAATGTAATTAGCATTAGAATTAGAGATGGAATGGAGATTTGTCTAAAAGCATTAATTCAAATCCCACGCCTGATATTTTCTTATCACTGCTGTAATTCTAACAGTGCCTGTGGCAGATTCAGAAATCAGAAGAAAGGGACAAGGGCAGTAGGTCTCCCACTAGCAAAAAAAAAAAGGGGAGCGGTGGGAGTGAGGAAAAAGAGTGTGAGGTGGAATTAATCTATAATATCCCCAACCCAACTCTATTTTCAATGTATGAATTATTAATCTTCCAATCTCCAAACGCCAATATATCCGTATGCACCACTACTTTGATCTGCACTCTCCCCAGCACTGCAATGCCTCAAATCCTATGGCAGTGGAAACCTGTGTGCTCCAGGTACATGGCATTTACCAGCACACCCAGCCCCGAGCACGGCTGGAAACCTGTGTGCTCCAGGTACATGGCATTTACCAGCACACCCAGCCCCGGGCACGGCTCTTTGGACAGCCGGGATGAGCCGCTCTGGGTCGGGCAGCTCCCCTCGCTCCTGCGGCGGGGTCTGTGCGTGTGCGGGAGCGGCTGCGGGCCCGGGGCACCGGCTGGGCACGGGCAGAGTGCTGGGGACAGGGGGTTGGGCATACTGACCCCAGTCACATGCCGTCCTGGTCCCCGGTTACAGCACTCTCACCGGGCTGGGCACTGATCCCCGGTCCAGTCCGGTGCCAGCGCTCACCCGCCCGTCCGCCCGGAGCGCCAGCCGCAGGGGAAGGGTAGAACAGCCCTGGGTGATGCGCGGCCCTTTGTACGGAGATGCTGAGCGGGGTGGGAGCGGCTTTGAGCTGGGATTGAGCTGGGATTGAGCACGGCGGTTGATTGACGATGAGACCGGAGCGGTTTGAGCTGGGATTGAGCACCGGAGCGGGTTTGAGCTGGGATTGAGCACCGGAGCGGGTTTGAGCTGGGATTGAGCACCGGAGCGGCTTGATGGGATTGCACCGGAGCGGCTTTGAGCTGGTGTGCCCGCGCGCTTTGAGCTGGGATTGAGCCGGGTGCGCTCCGGACAAAGGTTTCCTTTGGGCCAGCACCCTCCCTGTGCGCCCTGCAGCGGGCAGAGCCACCGATGTGTTTCCATCCCCGTGCCCCACTGATGTGTTTCCATTCCCTGCCCCACCGATGTGTTTCCATTCCCGTGCCCCACCGATGTGCTCCCATTCCCGTGCCCTGAGCTGCTTTCTCAGTACTCACAAAGGCTGCAAAAACTTCCAAACCTGTCACATCCACGGGCTATTCCCGATTATACTCAGTCTGAACTGGGTGGCCAGGCCAGACAGGAGGCACAGCTCACATTCACACACCTCCCAAACTCTTTTCTGGCCAATTCATTTTGTAAATTGTGCTCTCTTTGAAGCTGGAAGTAGACACATGGTGATTATGCACTTACCAGAGGGACTTGACCAAGCATTTATAGTTTTCAAGTCAATATTTTAATTATTACTGTTATTAAAGTTGCAGTTTCACTTGATCTTGTTACAGTTTTTACCTTTTTTTTCATTCCCTAAGAAAGAAAATAACTTCAGCAGGAACAAAGGCTGAGAGGCTGAGCAAAAGGCAGCCATAAGAGTCTTATCAAAGCCCCAACAGAGTGGGAATAATTATTCACACTCTGTTGGGGGTTCTAGAAAGACCATCTGAGGAAAAGGATCACTCATTCTTTTCAACATGTGAAATTAAAGAAAAACCACTAGAAATTCAGTTCAGGCGTGGGAGGAGGCAGTAGATGAGGGGCAGCAGACAGAAAGCTGTGGCTGCTGCTGTCAGCCTTGAGTGGCCCCAGGGGCTGCCCAGTGGCCAAACTGGCTGTGCTGGGCAGTCACAGGAGCAGCTTTGGGCAGAGCTCTGGTCTTGGCTTTAGTGGAAGGTGAACAGCAGAGCTGAACTCAGGACTGCCTGATCCCCACACTGACCTCATGTGCTCAGTTCACCATCTCCCACTGTTTATTCTGCAAATGTAAAAACACCCTAAGCTTTACCTAATCAACTTATTCGTTTAATTTCAAACATCTTTCTGTTATCTCCCACACTGGCCTTCATTCTTGAAATCTCTTAAATATTCACGGGAGAGCCTTACATTGCACTGCTGAAAACTCCCACTTTAAACTATTGGCTGCTGCTTTTTGAGGATTATAACCTGCCATGATGATTATTATTGTTTCATCATTTAGCTGGACTATCCCATCTGTCTGTATCCATTTCTTATTTCAAATGGACGCTCTCTGAGATGAAGTCCCTCATTTCTTATGATTTGCATGAATCCTCCCTCTGTGGAATCCTGAGATCTCCATTTCACAAGGGGAAACTGAGGCAGAGAGGTTTGAAGTGACTTACCCAGGGTCAGACGTGAGGTCTGAGCAGAGCAGGAGTTTCAATGCAGCCATTGCAAATAACTTGGAGTTTATTTAAAAAAATAACTATATACACACATATATCTCATTAAAACTATTCAAAATCTGTAATTAGGGTTGGCATTTAAAATGATGACGAGAATTGGATCAGCTCTGGTCTTTTGTAAAGCAGGGTTACCTAACAGACTGGGGATAGCCTTTGGCACATCAGAGCCCTGCTCAAACAACTGGGGAGTGTTTCTGCTCCCAAATTACCCGTCTGAAGTTCACCTCAGGGTGAGGGAACCGAATTGGGCAGAGCCTGTGGTTTTTGTGAGCACTCCCACCCGTGCCTGTAGCTGCCTCCTGCTCCGTCAGGGCCCTGCAGAGAATGGGATTGCAGCAATTGCTCAGAATGGCCATGGAAACGTTCCTGATCTTCTGCAGGAAAGTGCTGGTGCAGGCTGGGCTGGGTGGAATGCTCACCAGCCATGCCAGCAGCTCCAGTTTGCTGCTTCAGCACATTGCTCCACTCGCTGCTATGTTTAGGAATTATTAATGAGGGGATTGTAAGGCTTGCTTTATTTTAATGCACAGTTCAAGTCAACACTGGCTGGATTAAAATCTCCGTTTGGAATGCAAGCCTGTAATTGGTTCCTGTTTGCTCGGCAGCAGTTTTACAGTAGCAGGGATTTATTTGGGTTAGGGATGGAGCTGTTCCTCACCTGCAGCTCCTCTGACTCAAACCCCTCCTGCCTGCAGTGGCCTTTGAATGAGCACACGTAAAATTGAGGGGATCCCTCTCTTTGGGGCTCCTCTTGTGAGGCTGCTTCTTGAACATGCTACTCAGAGTTTTGTGGCCTGGAGTTTTCAGGCATTTATTGAGAAGCAAGTTAATAAAGTGCAGATTGAGTCCATAGATCCAGCACTGACCAGGGCTCTGAGTCACTGCTCCACTCTGACCAGCTCCTGCAGATAAAGGGTGCTTGTTGTCCGGAAACACCAGGATTTCATCACCCAGTGTGTCTTGGGAGCTTGCACAAGGCTACAGCTTCTCTCCAAATCATTGGCATCTCTTTGTCCAAGTGCAAAGCCCTTTTCCATCTTTCTGAAATCCTGGGAATGAGGATTGGCATTCAGCAGACCCTTTCTGGTGGCACTGACTGCTGCCTGCCTGTCCCTCAATGCCATGGTTTGGGATCCCTGGCAGCTCTGCGGGTGAGAAGGGAAGTTTCCAGTCTAAATTCATAAAAAATAAGCCAGCCCAGAGCCTAGAACCAGTCCTACCCTGGCCAAAAAAATGAACGAGGTGATGCAATCAAGTTCCCTACCTTGTCTGCATTTTGCAGCCCTAAGAACAAACAGAATCCAAACTGTTCACTGCTTCGTGCCTCATGTTACATAACATTTGATGTTTCACTCTGTGCATTTGGCTGGTGTCTGGCTGCTCTGCTGTGTGCCAAGGCAGTGACAAAGGCAGGAGACAAAGCCAGGCTTGGGGAAGCGTTTGCTGGAGGCAGAGGAGAGCCCAGCATGCCTGAATGGCAACTGGAGAGTGCCTTTGCCATTGGAGGGACTGAATCTTGGTGGGTTTGTGTGCAGAAAATTGCAGATCCCCAGCACAAAATTTTACCCGCAGGGCTAGCTGAGCTGTGTTACAAATGTGCTGTATACCAAGGGAAAAGTATTCTCTGGTGTCAAAAAATTGTTGGTGTTGCTTTGATTATTTTTTTTAAAAAAATACTTTCAAAGTGAAAAAGAGGATTTTTTTTTATCTTAAAGGGATAAAAAGCAGCAGGGAGTTGCTTTCCTTAGTCTATATGCCCTTTAAAATCCAGCACAGAATACCCTATTAATTTATTTTCTCTTTCCCAGCATCCCATTTTGAACCATGCAGATGTGCAGCTGGTTTATTATCAGACCCAAAGCGATGATGGAGGAATCAGGGGCAGTTTTTTGCCCCCATTGCCCCCAGCAGCAGTCCCGGGTGCCCACATGGCCAAAGCCCCTCTGGCATTTGGTGGCAGGGAAGTGCAGCAGCTCAGGGCTGTGTGTGTGCAGAGAGCACAATGTGGGGATGTGCTGCTGCTGTCACCCCCGTGCCACGCTCATTGTCAGCGGGTCAAAGCACTGAATATCAATGCACTAATTCCTTCAGCCCTGCAACCCTGCTCTGACTGCAATGTACACTTGTATTGCACAGCCTTCACCTCTGGCCCTCACCATCCTCATGGCTCCGCGCTTCAAAGGCTCCTGCTCGTGGAGAAAATGCCTTATTGAAGCAATGGTCAGAGCCGCACAATTATTTCGCAAAAACTCGACATTGTGTTGCAGCTGAGGACAGGAGAACTGGCGAAAGTCTGAATCACTTTCAAGATTCAGATCTAAATCCTGAGGTTTAGAAATATGAAAGTCAAAACTACAATGGTCCAAACACACAGAGCCTATTCTTTGCACCTTGAAATGTGGAAAATTAAAGACCTGCTCTCAGTTTGACTACTCACCTTTCCATTTTCTGAGGCACCCAACAAAGTTCCCTCTGCTAATGAATACAGGTTTTGATTGTTGGATTACACAGATTATTTTCTGTCATCTTCAAGTCCTTTAAACAATTGCTGCCTTTGAAATCCCTTATGCAAGAAGCATATGACCTTACAACACTCCTATTCCTCTTTTGTATTTAACATCAGAGCCCTCTCTGTGGTTACACACAATGTGGGGAAAGCTGCAGGTCAGGGCTGTGAGGTGACAGCTGAAAACGCAGGGCGCCCAGCGATTGAAGCTAACACAAAATACACAGAAGAAAAGAGGCTGCATGGAAAGGCTTTAAAAGTAAACATTATTTTTTTTTTATATCACATTCTGTTACAATTCCAAAAACCAAGGAACAGATGGTTGTACACAGGACAGGATATAAATCAAGGGACAACAGAAAATTAAACGGAATGTAAACTCAAGTGCTGAAACAATCTCAAATTAAAACACGCTTGAAGTGTGGTCAAGAATATCCATACTGGATGGAATTTATACTGGAACACCATTCCTGCCCCCCAGTCTTTCTCTTTCCCTCTCTTTCTCTATTTTCTCTTCCCCTGCCATGTTTTCCTTCCATTTTAACACTGTGCCAAACTTCACAGACAGAATATCCATTTTTGGGATGTCTTTAGGCAGCAGAGAAACTGAGGCACTATTGGTGAACACCAAGAAATGTCAGGTGCTTGGTAAGAGCTGAGGAGTGGTTTCTGTTCCCTGCGAAGCCACAGCTCTGGGTTAAACACTTTTGGGGTAACTTTTGGAGAGGTGAATGGTGAATCTGTTTGGGAATGTGCATGGGGAGATTTGTTGTGATCCCTAAACTGGGATTTGAATGCACAAAATGCTGTGGGCACAACAGGCTTGAAATAACAAACTCAACCTAACTTTGTCCAACTCAGCATTTAGCAATTTTATTGGCAGAGACTTGCAGAAAGGAACGAGAAATCATAATTCAGCACATTCCTTCTATCACTGCTCAGCTTTCTGTCCTCATAGTAAATTATTCACCCCAGCAATGACTCAGTTAGGGAAAGATGAAAGGCTGGATTCTGGCACCCCTGGTGCTCTTGGGGAGCGTTACAAACCCATCTGTGAAGAGAGGGATTGGGGTTTGTGCTCAGAGCCCCAAACAAACACCCTCCAGGACCTCGGGTCACTCAGAGCTCGGGCTGGGGTCACTGAGAGCTGGGGAATGTTCTACTGCCCAGAACAGGGTCAGCACTGAGACAGGGCTGGAACATGGGTGGGAAATACGACTGGGAAATACAGACTGGGAAAACAGACTGGGAACTACAGGGACTGGGAAACCATGGGGATGGGGAGCAATGGGACTGGGAAACATGGGGAGTGGGAAATACAGACTGGGAAATACAGACTGGGAAATACAGGGACTGGGAAATACGGGGAGTGGGAAATACAGGGACTGGGAAACCATGGGACTGGGAAACAGGACTGGGAAACAACGGGGACTGGGAAAGAACCAGACTGGGAAATGCAGGGACTGGGAAACAACGGGGACCTGGAAACCATGGGGACTGGGAAACAATGGGACTGGGAAAGCACAGCTGACCCTCCAGTTCTCAGCCCAATACCTGAGGAGGGGCCTTACAAGGAGCAATCACAGCCACCCCAGGCTGTGTCCCCATGCTCAGTCTGTGTCCCCATGTGTCCCCATGCCATCTCCAGGCTTTGTCCCCATGGCCTGGCTGTGTCCCCATGCCCAGGTTGTGTCCCCATGGGCAGGCTGTGATCCCATGGCCACACTGTGTCCCCATGGCCTGGCTGTGTCCCTGTTAACAAGGTCTGAAAAAAATAGCGTGGAACTCATATTCTGTCACTGCACCTGGGTCTGCAAAATTCAACAGGTGAAAGTTAAAGTGATAAAATTCCCACAGAACGTTTTGGGATTGAGAACTGTTTGGCAATTCCCAGAGAACAGCCCATTTGTTATGTAGGCACTGATGTTTCATCTCTCACTTCTCTCAGCTATCCTGAGCTCACTGTTATCATTTCAGCTTACTGGAAAGCACTTGATGCAGCCAGTTCCTTTTAAAATATATTTTGTTGGAAGTTGTTAGAAAATTCAATAAAGAGACTTTGATCATGATCCATTCATTGACTTTCTTGGACTAACTTTTATATGGGATTTAAAGTGGATTTGAAGCTTCTGTTTCAAAAGCAAAGCATATTTTCCAAATTCCTGCAGTGCCTCATGGCATCAGCTTTGCTTTTGAAATAGAGAATGAGGATGCAGAGATATTAAAGCTAAGCTCAGAGAAACATGATTTTCACCCCCTCTAGAAAAACAGGAACATCCTCACTCTTCCTTTGAATACATAATTAGTGCTAATTGAAGGCACATGTCAGAAATGTATGCAGCAGGACAGAGTGCAGAATGCAAAGGGTTTTTCCTTGCAGTGCTGGATTGGAGCAAATGAAGATCTGCAGTTTTTCCTCTCCTGGATCCTCCTGCCCCATGCAGGACCTACAATGGCCATTCACAATCCTCATAAATAGTTCCCAGTACAGCTCCCAGTGTTGGTTCAAATCTCCTTTTCTGCCCGTTCTGTCCATGGAATTCAGGAATTCAGCACCGAGGTTGTACAATGATTGTACAGCTCTTCCCTGCTGTTACCATAGGGTTTTTACATTTAGGTTCTACACAATTAATTATTGAAAACTGAGTACAGCCCTGCATTCTGACATGGAGAAAGCATTGCTGTGGTGTTTGCAGTGGTGCCTGTGGACGCCTTTCCAGGTTCCTTCAAAAACCCAACAAGAAAGTGTGAGATATAAATCCAAATCTTTCTCCCCATTAATGTATGTTTTACCCCAGCTCTGCCTTCATATCTTTAGTCTGATTAATTTGGTTATTCTCTCTTGTCATTTAAAAGGTATCCCACCCTAATAATTACAGCATGCCAGCACGAGATAAGGTCGGAATAAAGAGAGGATGGAAAATCCCAGCTCCTGGTGCAGGAGTTTGGTGTTTCCTTTCAGGAATGGTCACTGGAATGTCACTGGAATGTCACTGGAATGTCACTGGAATGTCACTGGGAATGTCACTGGGAATCAATGTTCTCTGGCAGTGTCACTGAATGTCACCAGTGCGGTGCAGAGCTGGCAGATTCATCTCTGGGT
>CM019228.1:471757-555812 GCA_009741485.1 Malurus cyaneus samueli | reverse complement strand
ATCTGGGGGGCTGCTCCGACCCAGGGGGATGCTCTGGGGAGCTGCTCCACCGGGATGCTCTGGGGGCTCCGACCGGGGATGGCTCTGGGGAGCTGCTCCAACCTATGCTCTGGGAGCTGCTCCAACCCGGGATCTCTGGGGAAGGCTGCTCCGACCCGGATCTCTGGGGAGCTGCTCCAACCGATGTTCTGGGGAGCTCTAGAATTCTTGAGCTCCAAACCGGGGTGCTTGGGGAGCTGCTCCGACCCGGGGCATGTCTGCTGGGGAGCTCTCGACCCGGGATGCTCTGGGGAGCTGCTCCGCCCCGGGTTGCTTGGGAGCTGCTCCGACCCGGATCTGGGAGCTGCTTCAAACCCGGATGCTCTGGGAGCTGCCCGACCCGGGATGCTCTGGGGATCGTCTGGGTTGCTCTGGGGGTGCTCTGGGGATGCTCTGACCCCGGGATGTCTGTGGGATGCTTCTGGGGATGCTCTGGGGAGCTCTGGGAGCTGTGGCTGCCCCACCCCACAGAGATCAGGACCACTGTCCACGGCCCGCTGTTTTACCATCCCGCACTTTCCAAACTGCACCGGTCACTTCCTCCATATCTCTCCTAGCTTGCCTTTAGTTAACACCCTTATTCAGAATTGGTTTTTTAGATTTATACTCTGCTAATTGCTCTTTTCACCCTCTGAACCCTCTGCTTCCTCTGCATGAACTCAGCTCCTTTCACCACCTAAATCCTCTTTCCACACTTCGATCACATTCTCTTCCCTCTTTTTATTTCTTCTGAAATGAGCTCGTACTCCTTTTTACAACCCCTGCAGCTGCTGTTTAAAATTTCTCTGACTTAGTTTTGTGCTAAATTCCGACTTTCCGTGACTTTCTATCTGACAGTTGTAAAATAGGCTCTGATCCTGTGAACGTGTGTGGACACGCCAGGCTCAGATTGGAGAGCGGTGAGGCCGGGCCTGTGTTGCCAGTTTTTATCATTTCAGCAAGAGCTGCACGATATTTATGTTTCTGAAAAGCCCAGATTTAAGGAGTCCATGTTAGAAAGGTTCTGCTTCACAGAGAAACAGGAGAAGAAATAACTTCAGTCCTCCTAGCTGTAGAAGCAGATAGGAAGTGTAAATACACAAATCTGATAGTCAGAGGGAAAAATAAAAATAACTTAATTGTCTCTCTATATATTTCAAATCTCTTCTCTGTAACCTCATAATCTTACTGAAGCTGATCCCAATTTGGAATATCTGCAGTTGCAATGCTGAGCATGCAGTTAAACACATTTGCAATTTTTTGCACTCACTTATTAAGTTATCACTGTGTTTTTCTAAAGAACCCAAATAAGTTAGAAAGATGGATTGCCCATACAGTAACAGAACAATGCTGCTCCAAGCAGACAAAGACTCCAAGAAAGAAACTGAGAACCAAAGCTTGCTGTTCCGAAGGATATTTTAGAACAGCTGGTCCTACTGGAGGATGCATTTCTCAAAAATGGGGGAAAAAATCAAACAAAAAAGTAAATCTTTACATGATTCAAAAAGCAAACTTTAACGAACAGCTTTATCTGCATTTAATTAGCATTAGAATTAGGATGGAATGAGATTGTCTAAAAGCATTAATTCAAATCCACGCGCTATATTTCTTATCACGCTGTAATTCTAACAGTGCCTGTGCAGATCAGAAATCGAAGAAAGACAGGAGGCAGTAGGTCTCCACTAGCAAAAAAAAAGGGGAGCGGTGGGAGTGAGGAAAAAGAGTGTGAGTGGAATTAATCTATAATATCCCAACCCAACTCTATTTCAATGTATGAATTATTTATCTTCCAATCTCCAAACGCCAATATATCCGTATGCACCACTACTTTGATCTGCCTCTCCCCAGCACTGCAATGCCTCAATCCTATGGCAGTGGAACTGTGTGCTCCAGTACATGGCATTTACCAGCACACCCACCGAGCACGCTGGAAACCTGTGTGTCCAGGTACATGGCATTACCAGCACACCCAGAACTGAGCACAGGCTGGAAACCTGTGTGCTCCAGGTACATGGCATTTACCAGCACACCCAGCCCCGAGCACGGCTGGAAACCTGTGTGCTCAGGTACATGCATTTACCAGCACACCCAGCCCGGGCACGGCTCTTTGGACAGCGGGATGAGCCGCTCGTCGGGCAGCTCCCCTCGCTCTGCGGCGGGTCTGTGCGTGTGCGGGAGCGCTGGCCCGGGCACCGGCTGGGCACGGGCAGAGTGCTGGGACAGGGTTGGGCACACTGCCCCAGTCACCCAGTGCCGCTGGTCCCAATTCCCGGCACCTCAACGGTCCGCCCCGTGGCACTGATCCCCGTCCAGCCGGTCAGCCTACACCCCCGTGCCGGACAGCCGCAGGGGAAGGATGAACAGCCCTGGTGATCGCGGCCCTTGTACGGATGCTGAGCGGGTGGAGCTGAGCTGGGATTGAGCTGGATGAGCACCGGAGCGCTTTGAGCGGGATTGAGCACCGGAGGTTTGAGCTGGGACTGAGCACCGGAGCGGGTTTGAGCTGGATGAGCACCGGAGGGTTTGAGCTTGAGGCACCGGAGCGCTTTTGAGCTGGGATTGAGCACCGGAGGCTTTGAGCTGGGATTGAGCACCGGAGCGGCTTTGAGCTGGATGATGGGTGCGCTCCGGACAAAGGGTTCCTTTGGCCCAGCACCTCCCTGTGCGCCCTGCAGCGGGCAGAGCCACCGATGTGTTCCATCCCCGTGCCCACTGATGTGTTTCCATTCCTGCCCACCGATGTGCTCATTCCGTGCCCTGAGCTGCTTCTCAGTACTCACAAAGGCTGCAAAAATTCCAAACTGTCACATCCCGGGCATTCCCGATTATACTCAGTCTGAACTGGGTGCCAGGCCAGACAGGAGGCACAGCTCACATCACACACCCCCAAACTCTTTCTGCCAATTCATTTTGTAAATTTGCTCTCTTTGAAGCTGGAATAGACACATGGTATTATGCACTTACCAGGACTTGCAAGCATTATAGTTTTCAAGTCATATTTTAATTATTACTGTTATTAAAGTTGCAGTTTCACTTGATCTTGTTACAGTTTTTACCTTTTTTTCATTCCCTAAGAAGAAAATAACTCGCAGGAACAAAGGTAGGCTGACAAAAGGCACCATAAGAGTCTTATCAAAGCCCCAACAGATGGAATAAATTCACACTCTGTTGGGGTTCTAGAAAACCATCTGAGGAAAAGGATCACTCATTCTTTTCAACATGTGAAATAAGAAAAACCACTAGAATTCAGTTCAGGCTGGAGGAGGCAGTAGAGAGGGCAGCAGACAGAAGCTGTGCTTCTGCTGTCAGCCTTGAGTGCCCCGGGCTGCCCAGTGCCAAACTGGCTTGTGGGCAGTCACAGGAGCAGCTTTGGCAGAGCTCTGGTCTTGGCTTTAGTGGAAGTGAACAGCAGAGCTGAACTAGGACTGCCTGATCCCACATGACCTCATTGTGCTCAGTTCACCATCTCCCACTGTTATTCTGCAAATGTAAAAACACCCTAAGCTTTACCTAATCAACTTATTCGTTTAATTTCAAACATCTTTCTGATCTCCACCACTGGCCTTCATTCTTGAATCTCTTAAATATTCACGGGAGAGCCTTACATTGCACTGCTGAAAACTCCCACTTTAAACTATTGGCTGCTGCTTTTGAGGATTATAACCTGCCATGATGATTATTATTGTTTCATCATTTAGCTGACTATCCCATCTGTCTGTATCCATTTCTTATTTCAAATGGACGCTCTCGAGATAAGTCCCTCATTTCTTATGATTTGCATGAATCCTCCTCTGTGAATCCTGAATCTCCATTTCACAAGGGGAAACTGAGCAGAGAGGTTGAAGTGACTTACCCAGGGTCAGACTGAGGGCTGAGCAGAGCAGAGTTCTGCAATGCCAATTGCAATAACTTGATTATTTAAAAAAATAACTATATACACACAATATCTCATTAAAACTATTCAAAATCTGTAATTAGGGTTGGCATTTAAAATGATGACGAGAATTGGATCAGCTCTGTCTTTTAAAGCAGGGTACCTAACAGACTGGGGATAGCCTTTGGCACATCAGAGCCCTGCTCAAACAACTGGGATGTTTCTGCTCCCAAATACCCGTCTGAAGTTCACCCAGTGAGGGAACCGAATTGGGCAGAGCCTGTGTTTTTGTGAGCACTCCCACCCGTGCCTAGCTGCCTCCTGCCCGCAGGCCCTGCAGAGAATGGATTGCAGCAATGCTCAGAATGGCCATGGAAACTTCCTCTTCTGCAGGAAATGCTGGAGCAGTCTGGCTGGGTGGAATGCTCACCAGCCATGCAGCAGCCTCCTTTGCTGCTTCGACATTGCTCCACTGCTGCTCATTTTAGGATATTAATGGAGGATGTAAGGCTTGCTTTATTTAATGCACAGTTCAAGTCAACACTGGTGCTGGATAAAATCTCCGTTGGAATGCAAGCTGTAATGGTTCCTGTTTGCTCGCAGCAGTTACAGGCAGATTATTTGGTTGGGATGAGCTTCCTCACCTGCAGCTCCTCTGACTCAAATCCCTCCTGCCTGCATGCCTTGAATAGCACACGTAAATGAGGGGCCTCTCTTTGGGCCTCTTGTAGGCTGCTTCTTGAACTGCTACTCAGATTTGGCCTGGAGTTTCAGCATTTATTAAAGCAAGTTAATAAATGCAGATTGATCCATATCCAGCACTGACCAGGGCTCTGAGTCACTGCTCCACTGACAGCCCTGCAGATAAAGGGTGCTGTTCCGGAAACACCAGGATTTCATCACCCAGTGTGTCTTGGGAGCTTGCACAAGCTACAGCTTCTCTCCAAATCATGCATTCTTTGTCCAAGTGCAAAGCCTTTTCCATCTTCTGAAATCCTGGGAATGGATTGGCATTCAGCAGACCCTTTGGTGGCACTGACTGCTGCCTGCCTCCCTCAATGCCATGGTTTGGGATCCCTGGCAGCTCTGCGGGTGAGAAGGGAAGTTTCCAGTCTAAATTCATAAAAATAGCCAGCCCAGAGCCTAGAACCAGTCCTACCCTGGCCAAAAAAATGAACGAGGTGATGCATCAAGTTCCCTACCGTCTGCATTCTTGCAGCCCTAAAACAACGAATCCAAACTTCACTGTTCGTGCCTCATGTTACATAACATTGAGTTCACTCTGTTGCATTTGCTGGTGTCTGGCTCTCTGTGTGCCAAGCAGTGACAAAGCAGAGGAGACAAACCAGGCTTGGGAAGCGTTTGCTGGAGGCAGAGGAGAGCCCAGCATGCCTGAATGAACTGGAGAGGGCCTTTGCCATTGAGGGACTGAATCTTTGGTGGGGTGTGTGTCAGAAAATTGCAGATCCCAGCA
This sequence comes from Malurus cyaneus samueli, assembly GCA_009741485.1. Classification (NCBI taxonomy): domain Eukaryota; kingdom Metazoa; phylum Chordata; class Aves; order Passeriformes; family Maluridae; genus Malurus; species Malurus cyaneus. The sequence continues at coordinate 550,446 of CM019228.1, read as the reverse complement.
CAAAATTTTACCCGCAGGGCTAGCTGAGCGTGTTATAAATGTGCTTACCCAGGAAAATATTCTGGTGTCAAAAAATTGTGTGTTGCTTGATTATTTTTTTAAAAAAATACTTTCAAAGTGAAAAAGAGGATTTTCTTTTTATCTTAAAGGGATAAAAAGCAGCAGGAGTTGCTTTCTTTAGTTATATGCCCTTTAAAATCCAGCACAGAATACCCATAATTTATTTCTCTTTCCAGCATCCCATTTGAACCATGCAGATGTGCAGTGGTTTATTATCAGACCAAAGCGATGATGAGAATCAGGGCATTTTTTGCCATTGCCCCACAGCAGTCCGGTGCCGCATGCCATGGCCAAGCCCTCTGGCATTTGGTGCAGGGAAGTGCAGCAGCTCAGGGCTGTGTGTGTGCAGAGAGCACAATGTGGATGTGCTGCTGCTGTCACCCCGTGCACGCTCATTGTCAGCGGGTCAAAGCACTGAATATCAATGCACTAATTCCTTCAGCCTGCAACCTGCTCTGACTGCAATGTACACTTGTATTGCACAGCCTTCACCTCTGGCCCTCACCATCCTCATGGCTCCGCGCTTCAAAGGCTCCTGCTCGTGAGAAAATGCCTTATTGAAGCAATGGTCAGAGCCGCACAATTATTCGCAAAAACTCGACATTGTGTTCGCAGCTGAGGACAGGAGAACTGGCGAAAGTCTGAATCACTTTCAAGATTCAGATCTAAATCCTGAGTTTAGAAATATGAAAGTCAAAACTACATGGTCCAAACACACAGAGCCTATTCTTTGCACCTTGAAATGTGGAAAATTAAAGACCTGCTCTCAGTTGACTACTCACCTTTCCATTTTCTGAGGCACCCAACAAAGTTCCCTCTGCTAATGAATACAGGTTTGATTGTTGGATACACAGATTATTTTCTGTCATCTTCAAGTCCTTAAACAATTGCTGCCTTTGAAATCCCTTATGCAAGAAGCATATGACCTTACAACACTCCTATTCCTCTTTGTATTAACATCAGAGCCCTCTCTGTGGTTACACACAATGTGGGGAAAGCTGCAGGTCAGGGCTGTGAGGTGACAGCTGAAAACGCAGGGCGCCAGCGATGAAGCTAACACAAAATACACAGAAGAAAAGAGCTGCATGAAAGGCTTTAAGTAAACATATTTTTTTTTTATATCATTCTGTTACAATTCCAAAACCAAGGAACAGTGTTGTACACAGGACAGGATATAAACAAGAACAACAGAAAATTAAACGGAATGTAAACTCAAGTGCTGAAACATCTCAAATTAAACACACTTGAAGTGTGGTCAAGAATATCCATACTGGATGATTATACTGGAACACCATTCCTGCCCCCAGTCTTTCTCTTTCCCTCTCTTCTCTATTTTCTCTTCCCTGCATGTTCTCCTTCCATTTAACACTGTGCCAAACTTCACAGACAGAATACCATTTTGGATGTCTTTAGGCAGAGAAACTGAGGCACTATTGGTGAACCCAAGAATGTCAGGTGCTTTGTAAGAGCTGAGGAGTGGTTCTGTTCCCTGCAAAGCCACAGCTCTGGTAAACACTTTTGGGGTAACTTTTGGAGATGTGAATGTGAATCTGTTTGGGAATGTGCATGGGGAGATTTGTTGTGATCCCTAAACTGGGATTTGAATGCACAAAATGCTGTGGGCACAACAGGCTTGAAATAACAAACTCAACCTAACTTGTCCAACTCAGCATTTAGCAATTTTATTGGCAGAGACTTGCAGAAAGAAACAGAAATCATAATTCAGCACATTCCTTCTATCACTGCTCAGCTTTCTGTCCTCATAGTAAATTATTCACCCCAGCAATGACTCAGTTAGGGAAAGATGAAAGGCTGGATTCTGCACCCCTGGTGCTCTTGGGGAGCGTTACAAACCCATCTGTGAAGAGAGGGATTGGGGTTTGTGCTCAGAGCCCCAAACAAAACCCTCCAGGACCTCGGTCATCAGAGCTCGGGCTGGGGTCACTGAGAGCTGGGAGTGTTCTACTGCCCAGAACAGGGTCAGCACTGAGACAGGGCTGGAAACATGGGATGGGAAATACAGACTGGGAAATACAGACTGGGAAACACAGACTGGGAACTACAGGGACTGGAAACCATGGGGATGGGGAGCAATGGACTGGGAAAATGGGGGTGGAAATACAGACTGGGAAATACAGACTGGGAAATACAGGACTGGGAAATACGGGGATGGGAAATACAGGGACTGGGAAACCATGGACTGGGAACAGACGTGGAAACAACGGGACTGGGAAAGAACCAGACGGGAAATGCAGGACTGGAAACAACGGGGACCTGGAAACCATGGGACTGGGAAACAATGGGACTGGGAAAGCACAGCTGACCCTCCAGTTCTCAGCCCAATAACTGAGGAGGCCTTACAAGGAGCAATCACAGCACCCCAGGCTGTTCCCATGCTCAGTCTGTTTCCCCAGTGTCCCATGCCATCTCCAGGCTGTGTCCCATGGTCACACTGTGTCCCGTTAAAAGGTCTGAAAAAATAGCGTGGAACTCATATTCTGTCACTGCACCTGGGTCTGCAAAATTCAACAGGTGAAAGTTAAATGATAAATTCCCACAGAACGTTTTGGATTGAGAACTGTTTGGCAATCCCAGAAACAGCCCATTTGTATGTAGGCACTGATGTTTCATCTCTCACTTCTCTCAGCTATCCTGAGCTCACTGTTATCATTTCAGCTTACTGGAAAGCACTTGATGCAGCCAGTTCCTTTTAAAATATATTTTGTTGGAAGTTTTAGAAAATTCAATAAAGAGACTTTGATCATGATCCATTCATTGACTTCTGGACTAACTTTTATATGGGATTTAAAGTGGATTGAAGCTTCTGTTTCAAAAGCAAAGCATATTTCCAAATTCCTGCAGTGCCTCATGGCATCAGCTTTGCTTTTGAATAGAGAATGAGGATGCAGAGATATAAAGCTAAGCTCAGAGAAACATGATTTTCACCCCTCTAGAAAAACAGGAACATCCTCACTCTTCTTGAATACATAATTAGTGCTAATGAAGGCACATGTCAAATGTATGCAGCAGAAGAGTGCAGAATGCAAAGGTTTTCCTTGCAGTGCTGGATTGGAGCAAATGAAGATCTGCAGTTTTCCTCCCTGGATCCTCCTGCCCATGCAGACCTAAATGGCCATTCACAATCCTCATAAATAGTTCCCAGTACAGCTCCCAGTGTTGGTTCAAATCTCCTTTTCTGCCCGTCTGTCCATGGAATTCAGGAATTCAGCACAGAGTTGTACAATGATTGTACAGCTCTTCCCTGTTTACCATAGTTTTTACATTTAGGTTCTACACAATTAATTATTGAAAACTGAGTACAGCCCTGCATTCTGACATGGAGAAAGCATTGCTGTGGTGTTTGCAGTGTGCCTGTGGACGCCTTTCCAGGTTCCTTCAAAACCCAACAAGAAAGTGTGAGATATAAATCCAAATCTTTCTCCCATTAATGTATGTTTTACCCCAGCTCTGCCTTCATATCTTTAGTCTGATTAATTGGTATTCTCTCTTGTCATTTAAAAGGTATCCCACCCTAATAATTACAGCATGCACCAACGAAGATAAGGTCGGAATAAAGAGAGGATGGAAAATCCCAGCTCCTGGTGCAGGAGTTTGTGTTTCCTTTCAGGAATGGTCACTGGAATGTCACGGAATGTCACTGGAATGTCACTGGAATGTCACTGGAAGTGCACGATACTTGAATGCACTGGAATTCCTGATGTCACTGGAATGTCACTGAATCATGGATGTCACGGAATGTTCATGGAATGTCTCTGGAATGTCACTGGGAATGTCACTGGGAATGTCTCTGGGATGTCACTGGGAATGTCACAGTGTGGCAGAGCTGGCAGGCTTTTCCTCTGCTTCTGGGGACTCTGCAAATCCTGCAATTCCAGGGATGGGCTGTGCTGGCGGGAAAGGAGCTGTGTCCTACATTGCAATGCCCAAGAGCCTCCAGAACTGCTCAGTGTATTTTATAACTGCTTGTGCTACCCAGCCAGAAAAATTAACAAAACAAAACAAAAAGCTGGTCAAAGAGACAATTAAATGACTTAGGTTGAGATGCTCCATAATTTATTGCGGATCTATGAGAGAACACTTGTAGAACCCATTTAATTCATTTAATAGTAATGCAAACATTGATATAAATTAAAACTCCAGAACGCTTTCTCACATCTTTTCTCTCCCCATGAGAGGTGAATAAAAATGATTTATTACCCATAGATTATAATTGCTTAAAATAGGTTATGATGTAAGAAAAAAAATCTAATCCCTTCTACCAGGCAGGAGCAAAATTCTACAGACAGAGAAATTACATCTAACGCCAGTGTGTTAAGGAAGAAACATTCTTCTTCTCCCTTTGGGGAAACTCTAAGAACATCTTTTTAGAACTGTCAAAATTCACAAGCTGTAATAAATTATTCTTTTTCATTACCCATTTATTAAGCAGGCTGTTTGGTATAATAGCAGGAAAATTCTGTCTAATTTTTGCAGTATTACACTACTGTGATTTCTCATTTGAAGCAGACAAGTTATCAAGAGCAGTGATGTGTTTTATTCTGTACTTTGGGACCATCTTTGCTCTGAATTCTGATGAACACAGCTTTGGAAGCGTTGGGGCTGTGCCTGGCAGGTGCCAGGGCTGGGGTGGCTCTGTCCCCTGGGGCTGCCACAATTCCAGGGGACATCAGAGGGGACATTCAGGGTCAGCTTAAACAGAAAACCTGCACAAAACCACAGCACCAAATATTACAACAAAATTTAGGAGTGTTGTAAATGCTGGCTGTAAGATGCTGCAGGGATCTCATTAACTGCAATGCTAATGTGGAATTCTGAATGAAACTCTGTGCAGGAAAAATGGATAAAACCCTGGTTTAGGAGATGAGAAATCTGGAAAAAGGTTCTGGCTCTGTCACCAAGCTCTGTATGAGTCTGAGAGAGTAATTTATTGAATACAGCAATTTAATATATCATAGGCATATATTGTATTACAATTATACATTTATACTGTGTATATCTGTGTGGGTGTGTGTATATATGTATATTATTAATTATATATAATATATATATATATATAATAGTAAAGGTGTACTCAGGGTAAATCTGCCTTGGCCCTGGTGGTGAAGGGGAAACACCAATGACTTTGCTTTCAGAAAATGAAAATAAAAATACACATCCTTTTCTTCTTTCTGGTTTGCTTAAGCTGCAGTGAAAAATGCACACTCTGCCCTGGGTTTATTGTGTGTAAGGATGCAAAGGTACGAACACCACCGTAAGCAATGGCTTTATTTAGAATATTATTATTATTATTATTATTATTTATTATTGGCTGAAAATATATAAATAAATGGTGGCTCTAAAGCCCACATTGTATCTCCACAGCCAGCAGCGACATAAAGCTGCTTTCTTCAGCTAGGAAGTGGATTACATTTTTATAACTAATCCACAGTTCTTTGACTGAAAAGATTTGTTAAGCCCCCCCTCACTACTTTTTCTTTTAGGTCTGTGCACTCCAAAAGCTTCCTTCCACCTTCTTCCTCCTGCTTCCCAAAAGTAAATGCGTGGCTATTTTTTTTGAACTCGCAGAACGTAACTTTGTTTGTGCCTTGCATTGTTAAACAGGATTCACAGACAGGGAAAAAGCCCAACACCCAAACAACTCAGTGCTTCACTGATCCATAAAATCATTACAGGCAACGCTTCAGTTTCAACAAGTGCAAAAAATTCTCCCTCCTCCCCGAATATAAAAATAAAACAGAAACAAAAATAACAAGGCTATTAATCTTTCATTAAGTTAAAGGGATGAAAAGGAATCGCTTAAAGTATCATTCTTTACTTGCACCACAAGATTGGATGCCCCCTGCTAACTTCAAAGGCTCTCAAAGAAGCTGGTTAATATTGTTGGCACAGAACCAGATTGTGGTTTATTTTAGTTTTTCTGATTTTTTTTTTTCAACAAAAGAAAACATTAAGGGTTGGACACTGATTGCCGAGGAACAGCTATTGAAAGAGGGGCCTTTTGTGCTGCTACCAGCAATGTGTCAATTTTCAGACATGTAAAAACCGCTCAAAAATCGTGTCAGCTCCTGCACGAGGGCAGAATCCTGAGCTGCTGCTGCTGTGTGCTGTGTGCTTTCAGCTCAGACACAAATCACTGCATTTCCCTGCACACCAGAGAGCCTGCATTGGCAACAGCTCCGGTGAAATATGGACTTTGTGCATCCCAGGAGCAGAAATGGATCCCCATGAGCTGCAGTGAAATATGGACTTTGTGCATCCCAGGAGCAGAAATGGATCCCCATGAGCTTGGGTGAAATATGGACTTTGTGCATCCCAGGAGCAGTAAAGGATCCCCCATGAGCTGCAGTGAATATGGACTTTGTGCATCCCAAGAGCAGAAATGGATCCCCATGAGCTTTGGTGAAATATGGACTTTGTGCATCCCAGGAGCAGAAATGGATCCCCCATGAGCTGCAGTGAAATATGGACTTTGTGCATCCCAGGAGCAGTGATGGATCCCCATGAGCTTGGTGAAATTTGGACTTTGTGCACCCCAGGAGCAGAGATGGATCCCCATCAGCCACAGTCACTCACCTGCCTCCCCACACCATCGCTGCTCCCTTCCCATTCCTGCCAGCCCCAAAGTTTGTGTACATTGAAACCAAAGCTAATTGCTGCCGAGTGACATAATTCTGTGGTTGGGCTCTCTTTGTGCAGGGGTTTCTGAGCTCTGCAGTGCAAACTGTGGGGCTGCAGATTGTGGTTTCTGTGCCTGGCAGAGGGTGAATAACGAGGAGCAGGGCAGGAAGTGTTTGTGATGGTTTGATGAAGTGCTGATAGCTTCATGTGCTTGGCTGGGCTGAGTGCAGCCTGCTGCAAATCCCTCTGCTGCTGCTGGGGTGTGTGTGTGGCACCGGGACAACCAACAACAGCACACACAGCTTCTTCTGCTGCTCACCTGGGGAAGGGCTCAAATCATCACAGCCACAGCTTCTTCTGCTGCTGAGGAGGAGAAAGGGCTCAGAGCATCACAGCCACAGCTTCCTCCAGAGCCCTCCCAGCCCTGGACATGGCCAATCCACAGAGAATAAAGGGTTTATTCCAGAGCCCTCCCAGCCCTGGACATGGCCAATCCCACGGAGAATAAAGGGTTTATTCCAGAGCCCTCCCAGCCCTGGACATGGCCAATCCCACAGAGGATGAAGGGTTTATTTCCCAGCCCTGCTTTCCCAGCTCTGCCTCTGCTGCTCCCCAGTTCCAGCACAGGGCTCTGGTGCTTCCCCTGCTCCTCCTGTGCTGGGGATAAATGGGAGGGGAAGGTCCCAGCTGGGAATCTGAGTGCAGTTTAGGGAAATATTTTGTACCTAGGAAAGGAGTGGAGATTTTTAAAATGCAAATGCTATAAACACAGGGTAATTGGGAGCATCCATTGCATTTGATCCGTTGCCATTTGGGCTCCTAAGGCAGCACTGCCAGGTCTGCCCTTTGCACTCCCATCACCAAATAAAGCAGATTTATCCCATTCATCCCTGGGAAGTGTTTCTCTGCTTCCATCAGGCTATTAATGCACAACAACTGCAAATAAATCTGGCTATGTTCCCCAAAGACACTCACCCAACATCTCCCTGTCATGCTTCTCCCCATTATCTCTGAACTATTCCCTCAGGGCCACATTCAACATCCATCACAAAATTCACATGTAATCCACCAGCGTTTGCACAAGGTGTAAAACATTCCTGCATATGCCAAATGTGAGATACCTTAAATTCCTCCTTTCAAACCCTTTTCAGGAGAAATCTGTTTTACTGTTGCTGTGATGGATAATGTCCCCCTGGCTTCTAATAAACTATGTATTTTATTTGTCTGAGTTAGTCCATAAATTTGGGGGGCAGGAGGAAAGGGCATGACCATTATCGTTTTCTGTTTTTTTTCCAAGAGGAAGCACAGATTTCCTGACAAAACAGCAAATGGAGCCAGTGGCACTGTTTGGAGGGCAGACTGCCCAATGCTCCCTGTTATGAGCCACCTTTCAGTTGCTCACAGCTCTGCCAAAGTGCAGCTGTTTGTCCTGAAATTGTGATCTCAGCTGAGTGCTTCAGTCATCTCTGGGACTGAGATAAGGATTGAAACAATTCTGGCACCCACAGCAGCAATAATGCTGTTATTTGTGTTCACAGAGCTGAGAGCACAGGTTCTGTTTTTGGGTTCTGTTTTCAGAATAATGCAGTGGTGATCAGTGCCACAGAAAGGTCCAGAGGGAATGGATAAAACTGTCCCAAAGCCAGGCTGTCCCTGTGGGAGGAGATCCAGGGAGGCACTGACCAGAGCTGCTCCATCCCTGGGTGCTCTGCAAAACAAACACAATTCTGTAACTGGGATCTGTGCCACCATGTCTGCACAGCAGGAACATAATGCTGCTCCACCACCATCACAACTCCTGGCATTTTCTTACTTTTAAGGGTTTGACGTGAATAATTTTCTTTTAATGTGCTCCTCTGCGTGTGTAATAAACGATGGCAACTAATGCAAACAATCCAAAACGCAATTATTTCATTTGAGCAACGGTGTGAACTGCATCTGTCTCAGGTGGAAAGGCTCCTACACAACAAAAGGAATTTGTTCCCTGAAAAGCGAATTTTCTCCATCTCTCAGATTTTCTGGTGGAGTTCCCAGTTGGACAGGACAGGGAATAAACTCTACACGAGTGTCTCATCCTGAACCTGAGCAGAAATAAGAACAGTCCTGGGTGTCGTGGCTGGGTCTGTGCAGTCCATGGCAGAGCTGCTGTGGTTCCTCCTGGCAGAGTTAGAGCTGGAGCAGCATCACCCATCCCAATGCTGGACCTGGGAGCAGGAATGGACCTGGCAGGAGCATTCCCCATCCTGAGGAGCCTGCCTGCCACTGTCACTGCATTTCTGCCTCACTCTGTGCAATGTTTATCTTGAAAAGAAGGGTTTAAGCCTGGCCAAGAGAAAAGGCTTTTCAAGGGGGGATGGCTGGTTCAGCCTGAGCTGGCTGCCTGTAAATGTTGTATTAATGATAAGATCCTAAAAGAGCCGGGCAGGGGTGAGCAGGCTTGCTCTCCTTTTTTACACTATCTTTGCTGAAGTTTCTTTTCCGCTTACAGAGAACGGGAACAGTTTTCTTTTACTTTTTTTTTTCTTTTTTTTTCCATTTTTTTATCACCAACTTCAACCACAGGGTCAGCTTTGATTTGGGTGAGTCAGAAACATTTATCTCTGAAATTCTCCTTCTGTGCCTGGGAATGTAGTGTTTCTCCTCATCTCAGAAGAAAGAGATGTATTTTAAATAATAACAGTGCCAAAAAAGAAAAAAAAAAGGTAATAATAGCAGTTTGTTTTACCTGCTGCATTGTAGGCCTGATTTATATATTGCTGGTATATATATGATTTTAAAAGACTCCCTCAGTTTCTCTGTGACAATGTTTATAGTTTGTTTATAGAAAGAGATCTGTACTCCAGACTTTGTTCTAAACCCTGCTCGGCTCACACAGTTGCTCCAGCAGATAGGCTTGACCCAGTCCTCACCCTGTTTAAGATGTGTTTTATTTCTGCAGGCATTCCACAGTTGCAGGAAGCACTCGAGCCTTAATCTGGAGCACTTGTCGGGTTGTGACAGGGAAAGCAGAGCTGGGGAGGGATCCTCCTGGAGAGCCAGCCCTGGTTCAGGGAGCAGCTCTGGAATCTCAGCCAAGGAGGGGATTGTTGGTGCCCCCAGGGAAGAGCCAAATGCAGAGCTCATCAGGAACAAACAGAGATTTTGCACGGTTTGATCTGCACATCCTCTTCCTGCCTCCTGCTGCAGTTCTGGTGGAAACAGAACCGCTGGGAAGCTGAAACCCCGGAAATGTGTTTGTTCCCAGAGCCCCACGGGCTCTATGGGGGTGGAAGAATGTGAATCCTTTGGTACCCTGGGGAGCTGAACAGGGACAGGGACAGGGATGGGGATGGGGACAGGGACAGGGATGGGACAGGGACAGGGATGGGGACATGGGGGATGAGGGACAGGGATGGGAGAGGGATGGGGACAGGGATGGGACAGGGACAGGGATGGGACAGAGGACAGGACAGGGACAGGGAAGGACAGGATGGGACAGGATGGGACATGGACAGGGGACAGGGGATGGGGATGGGGACAGGATGGGACAGGGACAGGGATGGGAAACGGGATGGAACAGGGAATGGGATCGGGAACAGGATGGGACAGGGATGGGACAGGGACAGGGGATGGGACAGGGACAGGACAGGATGGGACAGGAGGATGGGACAGGGATGGGACAGGGACAGGGATAGGGATGGACAGGGACAGGGATCAGGGACAGGGATGGGACAGGGAACAGGGATGGGACAGGGATGGGACAGGGATGGGACAGGGGATGGGACAGGGACAGGGATGGGACAGGGATGGGACAGGGAGGGATGGGACAGGAAGGGACAGGACAGGGATGGGACGGGATGGGACAGGGAACAGGGATGGAACAGGGATGGAACAGGGAACGGGTGGACAGGACAGGGACAGGATGGGACAGGGACAGGAATGGGAACAGGACAGGGATGGGACAGGGACAGGGACAGGATGGACAGGGACAGGGTGATGGGACAGGGACAGGGAATGGGACAAGGATGACAGGGATGGGACAGGGGACAGGGACAGGGATGGGATGGGACAGGGACAGGGATGGGACAGGATGGGACAGGGAGGCAGGGATGGCGGGATGGGCAGGGACAGGGATGGGACGGGACAGGACGATGGGACAGGGATTGGACAGGGATGGGACAGGGACAGGGACAGGGAGGTGGGACAGGGATGGGAACAGGGACAGGGACTGGGAAGGGATGGGGACAGGGAGGGACAGAAGGGAGACAGGACAGGATGCTGCTTGCTCTCTGCTCTCTGTGAGTGACCCATCCTGACACTCCTTTGAACCACCCCCACCTCCCGTGACCCTCGGTGGCTGCACCCAGAGAAACTGGAATTACACTTTTTCCATCTTGAAAAATAAATCCTTCCTTGTAACTTTTCAGAAAATTGTCTATCTAGATCTTTATTTTTCATTTGCAATAACTCTGAGTTTTACGCTCCCGAGAGTTTGTTTAAGCAACCATCTGACTTTTCTGCTGTAAAAACAATATTTTAAGGAAGCAATTTTCTGTGAAAGAAGCTGGTCCAACATGTAATTCTCTTCTGTCTTTGATGGATCATTTGCTCAGACATAATGAATTCTGCTGAATCTGATAACTTTATTGCTCATAAAATAATCACAGTAAAATAATGAGTTACTATATCATCCTTTTTGCTTTGTTTCTCATTGCTTGCCTTTTACACTTGAAAAAAGTCCTTGAGTTCTTGATTAGTGTTCTTGGCTTAAAGGATCTGTCTTTTGCCAGGCAGAAAGAAAAAAAAAAATTATTCAGATTCTTTACTTTTGATTCACCATTGCTCTGAAATAATGAATGGTATCCTTCCTTATAATGACCCAAAACATCAAGGGTGGCTTCCTACTCACTATGAAAAGACACAGGTCCGGGTTTTTCATTGGGATAAAAAACTTGTTAATAAAATCAGCACAGCGGTTCAGATGCGTTACCCCGTTAGACCTCCGACAGGAGAGTCACACATCTTAAGGAGAAGAAGAAAGGGAAGGAGAAACAGAGATTCATGGGAGAAAAAAAGGGGGGAAAAATCTGATTTCAGATGGTATCAAACAAAAGAAAAGAATGTTACCATCAGTCCTCTCCCACCAAATTTGCCTCTGCCCAGTTCAATGCTGGGCACTGCTCAGGTCAGGGATTTATTAAAATGCAGTAAAGCTACAATATTTCTGGAAACACGGAGCCATCGTGGAGCTACTTGGAGAATTCTTCTTAAAGGGACTGATTCGAGCCCAACTGGGATCCTGTGCATTGATTTCAGGAGGCTTTCAATTACCCCAGAACCCCGCAGGCTTGGAACAAACGCTGAGCAGGATTTGGCAAAGCGTGCGAGGGGCAGCAGAGCTGTCACTGACAGAGTTTATGGTGAACACAAACCCCAGAACTGCTGTCACTGACTGAGTTTATGGGGAACACAAACCCCAGAACTGCCCTCACTGGCACAGGAACAGCCCCCTCTGCCCAGGAACCACGGGCACAGGCTCCAGCTTTTGGAAATGCTTGAAGAGTTAAAATTCATCAAAACTTTGAAACTTTTTGTATTGAAATTATCAAAAAGGGTTTGTATTTACTTCTCACACAGTACATTTTGAAAGTTCGTGCCCTTTGCCAATGCCCTTCCACGTCCTGTTCCCTGCAATGACCTCTGCTGTCTGTGCTGGACTTGGGGATTATTTTTTACTGAAACGAGATCTCTTTAATCAGCTTTAAAAACATTGTGAACTGAAACTGCTCTTATTTAAAAGTTTAACTTTACTTTCATCAATTTATAATCAGAGTTCCTCTGGTATGTTTGATTCCTGACAAACAAGGATAAAAGTCTTGTGCCCCTATTGCTAATGAGATGATAAAACAGCAGGGATCAAGTTTTTAATTACTACAGGCTATGCACTGGAGAGGTACCAATGATATTTTCTATTGCATGTCTAAGTTGTAACTTCAGGCTTATGACAGTCATGCTGTGTTCCTCTGCCTTTGATGATCACTCATCTTTGTCTCCTGAGAACACACAAAAATGTCTGAGCTGGGATCCCGGGGGTTGGCAATTACTGCAGGAACCTGGCACAGGTTCCAGGGCAGCGCTGGATCCCATTCTGAGCCAGGAGAGGACACACCAAACATGGGGAACTTTCCTCCTCTCACAATCTCCATTCTCAATCTAGTTGTTCCTTTCATAATTACGCTTTTAATTAAGCTGGAGAATAATTTAATATTGTTCCCTTTTTTGCTGTTAGAAGCACAATCCATTACCTTCTCATACATAAAGCATCAGGGCCACAGGCACACAGCAGCGCACGGCTTTGGCACTAGGGGACCCAGGTTTTGGAAAATGAGGGCGTGTTTTTGGAAACCATCAGCATTCCTGCCCATCTTTATTAGCTTGTTGAGTGAGCTTTGTTTCTTTGAATCAAATTAATATCGATGCAAGAGATTAAAAGGCATTTCTAAGTAATAAAGAGTTTAATCATTAGGAAGAGAGAGCTGAGGCTGACAATGTGAGCTGTCCTTCCTTCCCCAGTTGTGCAGATCCCCACGTGAGCAGCCTGCACATCTCTGGCCATAATTCAGATTATTGGGGTGCTCCTCCTCCCTTTGCTCCACTCCACTGAACCCAGAGTGAGCATTTCCTCGGCTGCAGCTCCAGGGGACAGAGGGACAGAGGGACAGAGGGACAGAGGGACAGAGGGGACATTGGGGACAGAGCCTCGGGGGGACATTGGGGACAGCACAGACACTGCAAACAGGGGCTGCAGGTCCTGCAAAGTCACCTCTGTCATCTGCCCCTGACCCCATCACTGCTCCCATCACCAGGAATTCCTGCAGAGATAAAAACCACTCCAAGGACCTTCCCCCGGAACCTCTGTGAGATTTTTCTCTGAAGACAAGGTTCATCTCCCCATGAAAGAGTTGGTGAACTCTGAACACGAGCCCATCACATTTTTTAAATCAAGAAAAGGCTGTTTCCACTCAGGCCATGTACCCCCAAAATGTCCTCTGAACCCACCACTGCTTCTTTTCTGGCACAGCTCTGCCACTGTTTCATGGCATCCTACAGACATAATTTCCTTTAAATTCCTTTATGCTGAGAGAGCACTCTGTGGAAAAAAAATCATTTCACCCCTATTTTGTGTTGCCTTTTCTGTTTAATCTCTGCTTGATGTGAAAGACAGGTATGTCTCAGCCTTTCATCCAGCTGAAATGGAGCTGCCATTCCTTCCCTTAGTTCCTCCACTCTATATTTCCTCTCTGCAGCTAAATCCTGACCCAGGAGAGAGTTTTTCCTCTGGGGATGAACAGAAGAGCACAGAAATAGTGACATCTCCAGCGTGAAGTGGAGTCAGAAAGGGGGAAAAGCTGAGTCTGGGTTCAGAGCAGGAGGTCCTCCTCGAGTGCTGAAATACAAATCATAAACAATTACTGTTGCTCTGCCTAAAGCTGCAGATTTTACAGTGGCATCGTTTGTAAAAATAAAATAGCGAAGGACGTGCTTGTGTGCAGATATTGCAAAATAGTCTCTGTAAGCAACTCTGAATTAATAAATTCATTTCAGCAAGAGCTGGGAGTTCTGATCTGGATTCTCCAGGGACTGCATGTCAGACAAATGCTGCAGAAATCAAGAGAGCAGAGAGCCACTGCTGGAGGAGAAAACCCCACTGCTTTGGTACCCCATCCAAACCCACTGCAAATAATCATTCTAAAGGAAAAACAGGGGGGCAACCTTCACTTCAAAAAGTGCTTCACAAATCTGAAACTTCTATTAAGTAACCAACCACGATTAATGCACTTGGCTGTAGAAATCAATTCTATTTTAAAAGCCAATCATGAAGGAGGCTTCATACTTGTTTTCTTTTACAACTGGTGTGACAGATCAAAACTGCAAACGCTGCAAATGCTGCTCTGACTGGAGCCCAAACACAGCTTAAATGCTTTATTTTACAAATGTGGGACATTCAAGTAACAGCTATTGTTGTGTGGAGGAAATCAATGGCATTTCAGAACTTTACAGCTCATATCAACTGCAACCACTGCACCAACAAAATCAAGAGACATTTCATGTGCTGCAGAACAGAATTTGAAATGAAGTTAGCCATAAAATGTGTACAATCTAAACTGCAGAAATCACTCCACTTTAATGATCTGTTCCCTAAAAAAGAAAAATGTAAAGTGTTTAAAAGATTTAGCAAAATCTGTGCATAGATTGAATAAATCATCATGGGTATCAATTATATCTTGAAAATGATGTGCAGCTCTTAAAACATCAAGGACTGGTTTTAATTACAGCTTCAGTGCAACTAATATTTTCTTAATTTTAATGGATGTTGTCCTATTACAGGATTAACTTGTGCTGAAGCTGGAGAAGCCAAAAGAATTTTCAATTAAAAGAATTGCACAGACATTGGAGAGGTGCACTGAGAACAGCTGATTGTTTGAAATATGCTGGATTTTGGCCCAAATGCTGTTCCAATTTTGACTCTATGAGTCATCCCATGGGATATGGCCTGCAAGATTTGGCCTTTTCTCCAGAATTGTAAAAATTAAATATTGCAATGGGCTGCAAGTGCAAAGCTATAGTAAATTCCTGTCTACACAAGAGAAATTGCATAATTAAATGATCCCAATCCATCACTGCAGTTCTTAACAGAATTCCATCAATCCATCAGCAGCTCCAACCCTTTGAGGTTCCGAGCTGAGCTGAGATTTTGTGTTCCCATCCAGCACAGGGCTTTGTGACACAGAGAGCAGCACAGCTCCAGCAGCAGGGAAATGATGGGAAAGGCCAAAGGAGCACCTGAGAGGCTCCTGCACCAGAAACAAAACCAAAAATGAGTTTTCATTTATCATTGTAACTTCCAGGCATTGTGACAGTTTATTGTTGAGGAGGGGCAGAACTCAGGGGAGCAGAGAACCAGAGCTCTGAGAGAGCCACGAGCCCCTCCTGTGGGCATCAGAGAGAGTCCCCTTTGCTCCCCAAAGGCTGATCATGCTCAAACATTTGCTATTTGTGTGCAGGATTTCTTCTTTTGGTCCATCCTCAGGCTCCTGGTCATGAATGAGGTCCAATGTGGAGCCTGAAGAAGGCAGAGTTTGTGATGCACAGTTTGTGGAAGCAGCTGGGTCTGTGTCAACACCAGAAGTGTTAGGACAGAGATTACAAACATCACTCAGCCTTGCAAATGGCCTTTGAACACAGGAGGAGAAGGAACTTCCCACTTCTTTTGTGCTCAGACTCTGTCCCTGTTAAATCAGAGTGAGAATTCCAAACCGAAATATTCATTCATTCACAGAGAAACCAACGCAGCTCTTGAGGCCACATCACCCCAAACCTCGTGATTTCTGCATGCTAAGGACAGAAACATTTGCATTTGGCATCTCATTTCTCTTCAGCAAATTCATTTCCTCTGACTTTTTCATTAAAAGAGTCATAGTGTGTATGGAGAGCATTATTTTACTCCCGCAAAAGGAAAACCAGATAATAGGTGCTTTTAATGTCTCCTGCTGCTGGAGAGCCACAATATTTCAGTCATAAATGGGCAAATGTCAGAGCAGGTCTCCTGCAGTGCCGAGTCCCTGCAATAATTAGGTGCTGGTTTATTGTTCTGTGGTGGGTTCAGCTGTCAGTGAACAGCACTGGGATGGGAGGAGAACAAACCCCTCCCTGCAGAACCCACGGCACATTGCACCCTGCCATGTGAGCAGGGCTCAGAGCATCCCTGGGCACAGAAAATCACACCCGAGTGTGACTGAACCCTCAAATGCACAGATTCCACTGAAAAAAAATGTATTCATACAAAATACGGAGGAGCAGAGCTTCACCCAGCCTTGCCTTTGTCACTTCCCAGCTGAGGATTCTCCCATCCATGGAAACAGAAAAAACCCCATGGAAAAAGCAGCTCTGCTGCTGCCAGCCACCACAGCAGACACCACAGCAGAAAACCATGAACAAAATTCAGGAGCAGCTTGGCAAAAACAAGTGAAAATGGAAAAAACGAACTGCAGAGGTTGTTGGGAGCACATGCAGGTGTGGACAGACAGCTCTGCTCCGTGTTTGCCAAAGGAAAAGCGCAGCAGCCGCTCGTGCCTCGCCTGTCTGTGGCTGTTTGAGAGTTTGGTGTTTCCCCATCCCAGAACCCTTCTGCAGGCTCCTGAGATGCTGCAGGGGACAAAACCCTCCTGTTGGCCCCATAACTCCTGTGGAGACCCTTCCATGCTGATCCCCTGTGCTGGGAAGGACAAAACCCTTCTGTTGGACCCCATAACTCCTGTGGGACACCCTTCCATGCTGATCCCCGGGATCTGTGGGATCTCTGGGATCTCTGGGATCTGTGGGATCTCTGGGACCTGTGGGATCTCTGGGATCTCTTTGATCTCTGGGATCTGTGGGATCTGTGGGATCTCCAGAGCTGTCCTCAGAAATGGAGCAGTTCCATCTCCTGCTGCTGCACCCCAAGGTGCTCAGCCTGGTGTGGGGATCAGGAGCTCTTTGTGTCCTTCACAAAGGTGTCAGGGATGAGCTGCTCTGACCTTTCCCTGCAGTCCAGCACCAGCCAGGACATGTGGATGGGGGAGAGATTGCTGTGCTGCTTTATTCCAGAAAATCAAACCAGCTCCTCGCTATTCCATCTTCTGGCAAGGACTCCCTGCTGAAAAGGGACCTCCTTCAGCAAACAAAACAAAACCAGCTCAAAACAAAACAAAACCAGCTCAAAACAAAACAAAACCAGCTCATTCAGAGCCTGAGGTGCTCAGGGAGAGCATTGAGAAAACACAGAATCCTCCCCAACCTTCAGGCCAGGAAACCTTCTCTGGTATGGGTGACACCTTTTTTCTGGGCAGGATCTATAAGGGCAGTCAAACATTGCCAGAAAAAAAAGATAAGAGACCAGAGCTCTGGATAGGAAATTTATTTGCCACAGCATTCTATTGGACACAGAAATAAGAGAAAAAAAAACTAACAGAGAAGGAAGGCAATCACTGACCTATCAGTAAATTCTAGGGGTTTACTCACAGCCGTGTGTTGACCCTGGGGAAGATGTTAATTCACTTTGGTGCTTATAGAAATAGGAAAAAAGCACCGTGGAAAAGAAGAGGAAACAATGTAAGATATTTTTCTGCTTTCTAAACACTACCAAATCAATCACCCGAGTTTTTGCTAGATAAGAAAGTTCCAGTGGTGGCTATCTGTGAGGTACTTAATGCAGAGAGACTTTTTTAAAAATTATTTTTGCCCAGGAGACAAATGTGTAACCATATGATTTTTCCCCCTGCTATGTTAAAAATGCATTTATATTTTTTCAAGCACACCCCGATTAAAGAGGGCACATCTGTTTTAAGTCCTTCTTTATGAAAATTACTGAGCTTCCTCTGAAAGCTTATCTTTTAATTTCAAAATTCTTTGTAGCAATAACTTAGATAATAACCAACCATATTTCTGTCTCTTAGATGAAAAAAAAAAAAAAAAAAAAAAGGGAGAGAGAGAGAAAGAAAGAGCCATTTTGAGCTTTGAACTCCCCCTCCCTCCCCTCTCTGGGTCTCCTTTGAAAAGGCCCCCCTCATTTGCGTTTAAAATGGATGTTTCATACTGCTTGATTAGTGTTGGTGTGGGATACCAGGCGCTCGGAGCGCAGGGCTCAGCTTGAGCTCCGGGATTATTCATCAACTTCCCCGGCAGGGGGGACCGAGCCTTCTCCCGCTCCGCACCAAAGTCTCCAGCTTCGCTTTTTAACAGTTTTTCTCCTTTTCACAAGTTGTTTCTTTTTTTTTTTTTTTTTTTTCCCCCATGAAGGGTTATTTGAGTGTACATAACACCAGATCACTTTTAGCAGCCGAGCTGCCCCCCCCCAGCAGCACCGGGCTGTATTTACCATATGTCTGTCTGCTCTCCACCATTGTTTAAGGCAAAGATCATTTAAATACGTCAATTGGGGCTTGGAGAGGCACTCGGGTTTGCCATTATGGCCCTATTATGGAATATCCTTCATTTCTTTTCCCCCAGGTCTGGCTGATGCTTTGTTTTTCGTTTATGAAGGTGGCAGGGATGGTCAGGATGTGAGTGTGTCACCAACATTTCACTCACATTTCTCGTGGCTGCTCTCAGCATTTTGCACACCGAGCTGACCCAGCTCTGAGCAGACTTTCACCAAACTGTAATTTGGCATTGGCTGCCCGTGTGTTGGTGAGATTTGGTTTTTATCCTTTATCACTCCTCCTGAGATGCACCTCTGCTCCAGTGAGGAGGAGCTGTGTTTGTGCAGAACAAACAAAACACCAGAGATTGTGTGTGCCCAAAATGAACACAGAGATTGTGGGTGCCTGAATTGAACACCAGAGATTGTGGAAAGACACATTTTACAGATGAAGCTGCCCTGCGAGGGGCTCAGTCCTGCAAACTCCTCTGGGGAGGATTGGGAACATCCCCAGTGCTGGGATTTCTTAGGGCCTCTGCAGTGGGACCCCATAAACTGCACAGCTCCAGTGACTCCAGTGGATTTGAGAAAACTGCAACAAAAGAGACCAAGAGAGACCCCAAGGAGCCCTCAGCCATTTCAGTCAGGGCTGTCCAGGGGCAGGGGATCCTTCAGAAGTGTCCCCAAAGCTCTGGTGGCAGTGGGAAGCCCCTGGTGCTGGTGTGTTCATCTCAATTGTGTCAGTGCAGCACATCCTCTGCTCCAGGGGATCCATGGATTGTGATATTTGGGATTTCTGATCACACATCCACAGCTGGCTCCTGCCAGAGCACCGACGTGGCTCTGAACTGAACAGATTTGAAATGCAATGCCGTTATCACATCTCCAAATTCTGTTATTGACACCAGCACCTCCACCACCATATTGATCAGCAGCCTTCCTCACAGCAATCCATGTGAAACCCTTCAGCAGGATCAACATGGGCCACCAGGCATTTGGTATTTGAAAAGTTAAACTAAACAGAATTTTTTAAGTCAATACCCACAAATATTCAAGGGAAGCAAGTGAAAAGGTGACAGATGTTTTCATGTAGGCAAATACAAACTTAACACAACATAAAAATAAAATGTGTGAGAATAACTTAAACTCAATTGAAAAATTAATTATTGGAGGTTTACAATGGTAGAGCACCATTTGGGCTTTCAAGAATGTTCAAAATAAAGAAAATAATTCAGGTATTTATTGTTTTGCTTGAATTTACACCGATTCTATAAATAGCTGACAAGAAATGATGACAAATAAGCTCTTGTAACCCTTTGGGAGTTTATTAGGTCATTTGTGAGAGGTCTGAATAGAGTCATTTGTTGCCCTCAGGTGTTTGAGAGTCTCTTTACCCTTGGGAAAGGAATTTAACAAAGGAGTGTATTTCAAAGAAGGCACTCTGTGTTTTCCACCCTTTTTCTGAAGTGTTTTCAAACACACTCCAAGCTAAAAATTCTCAGAAGTGAGAAAAGGAGGTATATATCAGATGACCCCTGAAGCAGCTGACAATCCCAGGGAGCAGAAGATAGGGTCAGATTTTAGATGCTTGAATCCCAAATACATTTTCACTATAGGAGGCCCTGATTTATTTTTGCCCCACCCACTGGGTGCAAACTTTGAAATGCACAATACAAAAGTGTTGGACTAATGCGACACGTCTTATTTTTTGTCTGCTTCCAAAAACACGGGGCAGGTCCTTTGTTACAGGCAGACATTGCATCTGCCTTAATCGATAGATCTTGTGCATCAGATATCCCATTAGCATTTGTTTGGGCTGTAATAAAACAGCCTGCCAGGCAACAGCAATACAGCCATCCAAATGAACCTCCAAAAGTGCTTTAAGGGAAAAACAGCTACAGGTTTAATTGTCTAGGTGGCATCCAGGTCATCATCTGCTCCAAAAGCAAGGGCCCATCCATCCCTTCCTGGGATGCAGGGAGAAGGGAAGGCCAAGGAAAGGAAAATGGAAATGTATTCATGTCTGTGGTGGTTTCAGTGCAGTTCAGTCACAGGTCCCACACAAAATGGGCACAGCAAACAGTTCTAGGCTGCAGCTCAGAGGATGCTATCAGGGGAAGTCACTAAGCTGTTATTTCTGTTTAAGATCCTCAGAGATGAAATGATGAGGTTAATAGTGACAGTGATGAAATTACACAGTTTAACTGAGCAGAGCAAACCTGCACGATGGAAATCTTGAATGCAACAACAGCAGTTGATGGAGATCAGGGAATAAATAAGACTGGGGTTCTGATTTTTCTTTGAAGGCTGTTGCTGATGGATCCAAGGCAAGACTTATTCTTACTGGGAGGCTGGAAGATTTCACTGTTTTTACAGCTTCTGCCAGTCCCCTTTCCAGCACCAGGCCGAAGTTAATGTTGGAGAAGGACAAAACAGATCAAAGCAATGTGAACAGAACCCATTTTCAAAGCACCTTTCAGTTTTCTGGATGGGTTTCGTTTCCCTCGACAGAAGTTGGAATGCAGTGGGCATTTCTGACCTACCTTTTGGGAGCTGAGTATTGCCTGTCTGTGTGTACACAACACAGCAAAGCCCTGTCTGTGCTCTCCCTGCGGGGATTTGGGCATTCCCAGCTCCTCCAGAGCTGCTTACAGACATTCCCAGATCATCTCAGCCCTGCAGATTTGGCTGCTGTACAACTCCTCTGTCACTGAAAATCCCACTCCAAGCAGTTCACAGCTACACCAGGAACTCACACAGTATCACAAACTTGGCACTGAGTTTAGGGGCAATAAAGACACCTGGCTGTGGGACTGAGCTCCAGCCCAATAAATGGGACCCAAAGTGGCCATCCCAAGAGCTGCTGGCAGGGCTGGCACCCCTGGGTGCCCCTGGTCCATGGGTGGCTGGGGCTGACCCGGCCAGGGAGGCTCTGCAGTGATCCCTGCCCTGCCCTGGCTCAGGGATGAGCCACACCAGGCTGCAGTCCTGCTCCCACCACCCTCAAAAATGATTTCCTGCCCTTATCCAGGGCTTCAAGAGCGTACTGTCATCCACTTAGACTCCACTTGAACCCTCTCTCGAGTGAATGCCCTGCAGCTCTTGTCTTCAAACAGTGCTGTCCATCCTTTTTGATCACACAAGTCATGTAGATTTTTCAAAGGCAGAGCTGATGCTCACGGGCCCCTCTTCTCTCCTGCCTTCTGATTTCTTGACTGGACTCACTGTGCATTCAGTTCACAAGTAATTCATGCAAATAAGGCACTGCATACTCAAAAGATGTCCAAGATGAGGAATAGCTGAGATCAGACTGCCCCTATTGGAATAATTCATGTAGCCCACGTACCTTCTGCTTGGGCTGAATTGGAGAGCATGCAAAACTTGCTGAGCAGTGGGCAAATATTGTGACTGTGACTACAGCTTATCCCTGGCCCCTGCTCCTTCCTGGTCACTCTCTCCTCATGGGCCTTTCAGGATCTTGCCCTTATTGTCCTGGATGTATCCACAGACTGCATGCACCTGACTCGGAGAGATTTATTTACTGCTCAGCTGCCTCTGTGGTGCAAAGAACCTGAGGAGTTTTGTCAAGACAGTTTTGTGCTGGGAAAATACGGGAGAGTAACTTGGAATGCCTGAGGAAATCCATAATCAAAAAGTTCAGTGCATTTGGAATGAAGCACTTCAAGAACAGGTGAGCAGGAGATTGCAGCATCTGCCTGGTGCTCCATCCTGTGCTGTACAGGATAAGCACACAGAGCCTGCTCCTCCGTCCACATCCACGGAAAGCTCATCACATAAACAATTTAGGGAATTAAAACACATTAAGCACAGTTATTTCTGGAACCCTTAGAATAAATTGGGAACTCTGCAGAAACCCTTCACACTAGATGAAGCCTTGTCTGCCACCTCTTACCAAAATGACCCAATTGTGATGGTAGGGCTATTAAAAATCACGAGGCCTGCATGGAAGGTCCACACTGAAATACATGTTCAAATGCAAATCCCCTTGGAAAAGGTCAGGGAGCACCATGTGACGGGGTTTTATTTTCCTCACAAACACAATAAAGACAGTTGCCTTCGTGCAATAAAAAGCTGAGATGAAATAAACTGCTCTGGAAGCAGAGCAGAGGGTGTGGGGTTTGCTCGGTGCAGGTAGCCAGGTGTACAAAGCGTGTAGGAACACGTCTGACCCTCCCAGCCCTGCATTTGGAGGGAGCCAGGAGCACAGAGCTTTTTCTAAAACCTTGCTACTGCACAGAGGAATTTGGTAACTGAGGACATCCCTCATGGATTCATGTTCTTGGCTGCCATGAGTGTGTACTGTCAGACACCAAGAGCTTGACCCATCTTTGGGCAGAAAAGCCCAGCCCTGTCCCCGTGCCAGTGCCACCAACACACACCCAGCACTGTGCCACCAGGCCACCATCCTCATGCAGAGAAAGCACACAGGTTTCAGGGAAAACATTGCAAAAATTATTTTGCGACTTAAGAAAACATACTTCAGCAATTACCATTTCCTTTACCATGAAACCAAATTCATTGTACATTACAGCTTTAAAGCTGAGATCTAAGGTTCAGATCAACTCTTTAATCCTGACTGTGGCTTCGGGTACTTCCTGATATTTATGAGAAATGCTCCAGGCCTGCAGCTGGGCTTTGAACAAAAAAATAATGAACTTCGTTGACTGTGAACAAAGTTCTACACTATTTTAAAGAAAGTTAAGCTGTGGCATTTTTTAATCCAACACTAAATCACATAACCCAAATTCTCTGCATAATTCAGGAATGTTCAAAGCAATAAAAAGACAATTAGATCAAACTGGGTTGCTAAATGAGATGAAATCAATCTATCTAAACTGGAGAATTCTTGCTAGTTTTCTCTCCTGAAATACTCCCATTTTACCATATAATATCTGAACCAGAATACTGTTCCAATTCTATTTGAACACACCCCATACACAACTCTCCATCTCCTCCTACTATTTAGAAATAGAGGTAATAAAGGATGTCTTACAGAACACACACCTTACAGAATTTCATACTTACTTATAGAATATGGTTTACAGATCTAATTTTAGTATTAACTTGTGCAGGCCTTGATCCTGTCTCTATAATGTAACCTCTCCATTCAACACAGCGTTAGTGAGAACTTCTGCCAAATCACTTCTTGCTCACTTCACTCAGGGTTTGGTCACCAAATACATGTCAGCTAGGCCTGATCTGAATTTTTAATGGACAGCAATTAACAGAAAGGATCAAGCTGATAGAGGACAGGAAATTTCGACAGGGATATGGTGTGTAAATAAGAGGCCATTCTCCCCTCAGGAAAAGCTTGGAAATTAGAGATGAGAAAGGTGGACTAGAGATCAGCAGGGAAACACTTCTTTTCCCTCTTCTCAAGAGGAAGTACTTTCATTACATTCGTTACACAGTTGTGTACTTTTTCCTCAGTATAGTTTTTTCTTTTCTGTCACATGCTTTTGCTTTCAGTTTTGGGATGTAAATGCTGCTTTGCTGTCCCCCACACTCCACCCAGGGCAGGAAGTCAATCCAGCTCCACTGTGCAGCCACATCAGCTCCTCTATCCCAACCAGCAGTGCAGGAAATAAAATGTGGCATTCAAAACCTGCACAGGGAAGAAGCAAGGCTGTTAAGATACTACAGTCCTAAAACAGCCTCTCTCACTTTAGAAAAAAACTAATTCAGCATGTAAAACCACTGTGGTCCACACTCACAAGTAGCTAACACCTGCCACAGGAATGTGGATTTCAATGGTTATTTTTGAGAATCTGACATTTGAAAATTTCTTACAAATATTTAATGAGATTCAGGAGCAACATGTTGGGCTTCTAAGAACCCAGCCACACATGAGCTCCTGAGTCTGTTCTGAAGGATTCCTTCTTTTCTCTTGCTTCAGCACAGCAAACGATGGTTTTTATTTGAGGTGGTGCCTTTTCTAGGGTTTGAACGAAAAGAGGTGGTGATACCTGGCCATGGTATCATCACCATGTCACAAGAAATGTTACCCTCTTACATGAGGGTAAGAGTTCATCATGAGGCACTTGTAACACACTTAAATTTCACACTAAAGGCAATGAAATATTTTCCTTATTGTGTGCATTGGGGTCCCCTCTTTATTTACCATGCAGAACCCCAAAGTGCTGCTGACTGCAGGAGCTAACAGCTGTCTGCTGGTGCAGTTCCTGGCTCCTGCCTCCTCAGGCATCTTTTTCCTGTTTATACTTGCACATCAAATGGGCCTTTGGAAAAATCCCTGATTTTCTTTTGTTCTGTTTTCTTTGTTCTGTTTCCATGCGGTCTTTTCCCCTTTGGAGATGACATGTATGGGAAATGGCTTATTGTAGCAACAGGAGACAGAAGGCAAAAACAATTGCATCACGGGTAAAGCAAACATCAAAGCAGAGTCCAAGCCAAAGAGCTGGGAAAAATCCCGTTTCATACGGGATGTTTCGACCTGTTGAAGTCCAGCTTTGGGAGGGCTTTTTGGCAACACAGAAAATAAAATGCAAACAGTTACCATTCTCAAAACCTTGTTTTGTTTGGTGCTCCTGTGAGCCAGCCTAGGCTAAGGACATGGTGGACCTGCTGCCTTTTCCACATTTCCTCTGACTATGAAAATCTACCTGTACAGCCAGCTTGAACTGGAGTGAACTGTTTGAGAAAAGCAGCTCTGAAAGACTGGGAACCAGATTGGAACCGACCTTTCACTAAGTACTAATTAACTGTCTGACAGCCCACGTATAAAAATTAGAGTGCTTATTGTTGATGTTTATTTTCACTTTATAAGGAATTGCTGTAGGTAGCCAGCCTGATTAAGTGCTTTTAACAACTCCCTTCTAAAGATAATTAAATTCTGCAGTGAAATGTAAGGAATTTGGCATAAAAAAAACATTAAGCAGGCAGATATTTTAAATGAATAAACAAACATAACTCTTTCCAACACACACATTCTGCTTTCTCATGATTTACATAACGTAAATGACTTTGACAACATCTTTATATTCTGTTTATCTTAAAATACTGCTGAACCAAAAAAATCTGCATATTGTGTTTCTGCAGCTTTAAACCTCTGACCTACTGGAGAGTTCTGCAGGCTACAGAGCAATAAAAGTTGCCACTGTGGGTGAAGAGCCCATGGCAAGGAGTAATCGCTGCTCTTAAAAGCACTGAACATGCCACATCTGAGAGTATGCACTGAGTCTGGTAAATATTTATCCAGATTTGTATGTGAATAATGAAAATCACGTGCTAAAAGCACTTCAGCTATCTTTGAGCAGCAACATCCACACTTGCACAGTTCGAAAGCTCTCCTTTTTAACGTGTGGAAGGGGATCTGTGCTGGCACAGAACGCTGCCTTTGTGGACAGACTGACAATAGAAATCAAACAAAAAGGGATATTCCTATTACTGAAGCATTTTCCCCTTTTGTTTGATTGCTGGTTGTCCCTCTGTGGAAGGATGGCCACGGATCGCGTTTGAACTGCTGGTGCTCCACCACTCCTGGTGACAGTCCCCTGCCACACTCAGTGCCACCGCCAGCAGTGGCTCTGTTTCTGTGGCAGCGAGCAAGGAGTTAGGCTTATTTTATCATTTAATAAAGTCAAACTGTGTTGTAATGGATCTGTGATAAGGATTGCGTTTCATTGTTTTATGACACTTTGATTCGTCAGTTAAGTGGTCATTATTTCTAAGGTTTTATTTTGTTGTGAGATACAGAGCATCAAATGCAGGAATGTTATGTGCATTAATTGGGAGCACGTTAAAAATACTTAAAATGTATCAATAGGTTTTCATGTACTGCATCTGATTTTAATTTTTTCAAATTAGTTTCATTTGGTTAGTGTAGATACTATGAACAGAAAGAAAACTCAGGGCCGATAAAGAAGTCACTGGGGCGTCATTGCAAAGTGTGAATTGCAGGGTCAGTCACGCTAAAAGGAAACCACGGCTCAAACACGCACAGAACAGCCACGGGCTGGGAAAAGGTGAAGCTTTATTTCTTGTTACACTGCTCCACCTCCTGGCGAACTGAAATGCACATACAAAGCAACAGGTAGGACGAGGAGGAAATCACTTTCCGCGGGAACATTCTCCTCATGTTCCTCCCGTGCGACACCCAACGCCCATTCCGCAGCACAGGCCGCGGGGGACGGTGTCACCACAGAGCCTCACACGGTGACACCGCCGCATTGCCGCCGGCACGGCCCGAGGCTCCGAGGGTCCGAGGGTGTGAGGATGTGAGGGTCGGAGGCTCTGAGGGTCGGACGGTTCGCGGCTCCGAGTGCCTGAGGGTGAAGCACCGCCGCCATCGCGGGCCCGACCGGAACAGGCGGGGCCTCTGAAGGCGGGAAAGGCGCCGACCTTCGGTGCCCCTCGTGTCTCTCCGGCAGCGCTCGGGAGCCAATCAGCGCAGAGCGGCCGTTCCCGCCTCGGCCCGGTGTCTCGTGCGGTGGTGCTGAGGCGCGGCGGGCGGGCGGTGCTGCGGGGCGGGTTCGGCCGGCCGGGCTGCGGGGGGCTGCGGGGCCGGGGTGCCTCGGCCTGGCCTGCGACAGTGGCGGCAGCTCCCGCGGGGACAGAATCGTGCAGGGGCCCGGGAAGCGGCCTGCTGTCTGCAGCCGGGTAAGAGCGGCGTCGCCGTGCGTTCCGAGGGCAGGCCGGGGCCTGGGCTGGGGGGGGGGCGCGGGTGCGACTCTGCTCGGGATTTGGGCCCTGCAGACTGCTCGAGGCGGGCGGGGAAGCTCGGGCCAGGCCCGCGGGGACAGGAAGGGTGGCTGTGAGGGACAGGGTGGGCCAGGCCCGCGGGGACAGGAAGGGTGGCTGTGAGCGGACAGGGTGGGCCAGGCCCGCGGGGACAGGAAGGGTGGCTGTGAGTGGACAGGGTGGGCCAGGCCCGCGGGGACAGGAAGGGGGCTGTGAGTGGACAGGGTGGCCAGGCCCGCGGGGACAGGAAGGGTGGCTGTGAGTGGACAGGGTGGGCCAGGCCCGCGGGGACAGGAAGGGGGCTGTGAGTGGACAGGGTGGGCCAGGCCCGCGGGGACAGGAAGGGTGGCTGTGAGCGGACAGGGTGGGCCAGGCCCGCGGGGACAGGAAGGGTGGCTGTGAGCGGACAGGGTGGGCCAGGCCCGCGGGGACAGGAAGGGGGCTGTGAGTGGACAGGGTGCCTCAGGTGTGGGCGGCACTGAGTAGGCCGCAGCGCCGCAGGTGCTCTGGTGGGCTGCGCTCTGCTCGTGAATGGCGTCTCCAGTGAAATTGAAAGCGACACAACAAGGCCTGAGTTGGGCCTGGCTGAGGCTGCGGCTCCTGCCGTGCTCTCCAGTCTCATTGACTCAACAGCTTCGGGATTTGTGACAGCCTGTGCTGGTCCGTGCAAACCTGACTGAAAGAGCTTCCCCGACACTCCCGGTATGGCTCTGTTAGTGTGGACATCTCCGAGCTGAGAATTCTGCAGGGACGGGTGTGTTTTACTGAGCCTGTTGAAGTTACTGCAGGGCAAATGCAATAGTGCTGTTCATAATTTTTATTGGGAGAACAATAGGGAAGGAGAAGATAGACCACTAATGCTGTAGGTTGCTTGTTTTAGAAGATGACGGGAAGAGCTAGAGCCAGAGGAAGACCTCCCAGACAGGCATCTGCTCCTCCTGCTGTAGGAGATGCACCTGTAAGTTTGTTTTCTTTTTAACGGATGCAACCAGGATTTGCAATGTCATACCTAAACTGCTTCCTGTTTTAATGTCAGGCAGATATGTTAGATATTACACGTGTGTATGCATGTATTCTGTGAGGTGTATAGTTAATATAACGCGTTTATTAAGTTTTCAGTAACATGAAACTCTGAATTGTGGGATTGCTTGTGGCTGAAGGTTGCATTTCTTCTAGCCATGACACTTTTAAATATTATTTGTTCACTATGCACTAATATTTAAAAGATATGTTTTTATAGAGTAACTACTCAGTGTCTTGAAATATCAGAGGGGTCGTAGAAAATGAGAAGTCCATAAATTTTAGTTAGGGCTTGTAAAGAGTAGATTTTCATTAGCTGTTAGTTAAATGAATAATAACTCAGAAAAAAAATTCCTATGCTCCAGTATTCTTGAGTTTTAAATGTAGAGTAATAACTTTGCTACTTGGTATAGGAAAAAAAAGGTTAAAAATTGTATGTAACTCTTGCACTGGAGAGTTTGACTATTCTGTCCTCAGTGAATGTTTCACTGTACTCCTGGAAGCGTGCTGTTTGTTGAGCTGTGCTAGGAAAGGCTGTTCCCCCTGTGACAGGTGCAGCAGAGTGTGCCCAGCCAGCTGCGCGGCCGCCGGCAGCCCCAGCAGCTCCAGCAGCTCCATGTCCCTCCAGCACAGGCAGAGGAGCCTGCTGGCCATGGGCACCTGCGCAGCTTTGACACTGCTCTGCAGGAGAGAAGGCCGGAAGGTCAGGCTGAAAAATTCGCTGTCCACAAGAGTAGGTGTTTCCAAAACAATACCTTTGAGATATTCTTTATATTGTATTTCTCTTGTTTCTTTTCAAAATGAAATTGCTTTCAGATCTTTCAAATCTTAGTAATAATGTAACATTTTGTGATTACCGTTAAATTTTTCTTAATGCCTTTCAAGATTGAATTGTATTATATATTTTTTATTTGTATGATATAATACATACTATTTATGTTAATAGCTAACAAGTTTTGCATTACTTGATTGTGATTTATGTTAGTTAACAAGTTACATGTTACTTGATTATGATTCTTCCTCAAATTTGAAAAATACAGGATTACAGGTTTCTTCAGGACTCCAGGATTTGTCTTTAAGAGATAGGGGTGGACGTCGTAGAGATTTCCATGACCTTGGGGTGAATACTCGGCAAGCCATGGTACATGTTCAAGCATCCAAAACTGGTATGTTTGAATTAGACTGCAGACATATAAGCAATTTGAAATGAAAACATAGATTCCTTTGTTTCTGCTCTTAGTTTCCTTTAGAGAGCCAAGTAAAAAAATCTTTTGAGTGCATTAGAAAAAGATAAAAAGTTACTCCTGACACCTGAAGGGGAACATAGAGGGTTTTCCTGACAACTGAAGGCTTTACAGAAAGATCCAGTGGGCAGAAGAATGTCTGATAACAGAATGCTATAGCTTGAAAAACAATTCTCAGAGCTGTTGAATGGCTGTAAGCTGGTTACATTTTGTAACTGTACCATGTTTGGCTCTCATTGAAGGTTCTTCAGGAAGAATGATCAAACTGACCACCAATCACTTCCGCCTGACATCTCGGCCGCAGTGGGCTCTGTATCAGTACCACGTTGGCTACAGCCCTGAGATGGAATCGCGGCGCCTGCGCTCCGCTCTGCTCTTCCAGCACGAGGAGCACATTGGAAAGACCCATGCCTTTGATGGCTCAATATTATTCTTGCCAAAAAAATTAGAGAATAAGGTATGTTATGAGAATGCTATTTTATTTGTTATTTTGACTTGCCTTTGTGATGTTTCTTTTTTCTTACTAGCTAGGGAACTGATGTCCCACAAGCAGTGTTTAGTTGGATTGAGTATTTCAGTGTAAGCTAATTTTTTTGTGTAGAGAAATTTAGTTATAAACTTCTGATTCTGCTGCTTAATTTCTGCAGGCTAGAATCATCCCATGTACAGAAGTGGATAGTAGAGACAGTATTTCTCCTTTGGTTTCCTTTGTACTTACATCTCTTCAAAACTTCTATATTTTAATACTTCACAAAACTGAAATGGTGGATGAGTTGGGTGTATGTGGCCAGGTTTTGGTAGCAGGAGGGGTCAGGGTTTGGCTCGTGTTGTACACAATCATTGCTGGCCAGCTTCACAGTGAACCCATCAGAGGCCAAAGCTGAGCCCATCAGCGAAGTTGTTGGCACCTCTGTGTATTTAAAATGCAGGGAAAAATTCCAGAGCAAAGAAAAATCTGAGAAGAAAGGAGCACCAGAGGGAAAACACTCTGCTGATGGTAACCCCAGCTCTCTGTGCCTCGTGCCACTCATTGCCTCACTTGGAATAACTGAGTGTAGCAGTGTTGTTCAGAGGGGCCAGAGGAGTCCAGAGTGAAGCTGACTTTGGAAAAGGGAGGGGGGAAGATGTTTTCACTATATGTGCTAATCTTTGTCTTCTTGCTTCCCAGTACCTGAATCAGTAATTAAATATATATTAGTTGGCAATCTGTTAAGTTTATTTCCTCAAGCTGAGTCTTTTTGATGTCATGGTAATTGGTAAGTGATCTCCCTGTCTTCACCTTGAGTTCAGTGCTCTGGGATAGCCCCACTCTACCCCATGAGTTGTCTTCACCCAGATGAGTAGAGCCTTTCAGGTTGTAGTTTGCAGTCCTAGGAGATTGAATCCACATTTCAGTTAGTTTTGAATTACTGCTTAGACTGAAAGTATACAAGTCCAGTTTGATATTACTGGAGCAAAATCCAGATACAGCCCTGTTTGCTCTAGTTTTGTTAACCTCATTTTACTTTCTCAGGTTACTGAACTGTTTAGTAGGACTCGAAATGGGGAGGATGTGAAGATAACAGTTACATTGACTAATGAGTTGCCACCTACTTCACCTACTTGTCTGCAGTTTTACAACATCATTTTTAGAAGGTTTGCTGTACAAGTTATGTCGTTATAAGTAGTCATTCTAAAAATATATGACTTAAGTTTTTCCATTTTAAGGAATAGGCTACAACAAATAAGTATTATCAATGTAAAGTTTTGAGCCTTTCTGGCTACTGTTACTGAGTCTCCAACCACATCAGGCCATATTGTAATGTGCAGTTGTTTGTGTGTTTCTGGCTCATGTTGGTGTGAAATGAGTTCATGCTGCTGGAGGCAGTTAGTCCTATTTCTACTGTCCTTTTATGTGTATGGATTTGCCTCTTAAAGCAAATAATGGAGCAGGACATTGAACTGGCAAATTGCTTTTTTTTGGCTGTAGTCTTTCCACTTAACCATGGTACCTGGACTGTGTGGTTTGTCTGAGATGTAGCCTGTTTGGGCTGCTACCTTCAGCTGGTTGGTGAAGGGTTGGGTTGTATGTGAACTTCTCATCATAAATAAGAGTGAGAGCTTCTGGTCATTATTAAGTATCCATGACCTTTCTAAATGGAGTTTAATGAAAAGTTCATGTTTTATGTAGTCAGGGAACAATGAGTTTGTGCATAGGGATTGGACCATGCATGATGTGATAAACTGAATAATAATAATAATGCTAAACTACATCCACATTTCAATTTCTAGGCTTTTGAAGATGCTGAATTTGCAGCAGATTGGACGTAATTATTACAACCCCAGTGATCCAGTCAGCATCCCTAATCACAGGTTTGGCAAAAATACTTGAGTTTGGGAGGGTGCTGGGCCAAGGGCTGCTGGCTGTGAGGTGGGGTCCTCATTCCCTGCCAGGATCCCTACAATGTGCCTGGTGCTTCTGGTCGACCCTGGACCTGCTGTACAAGTTGGCAGGCTTGAGTTTACCTGTAAAAATAGCTATTTATTTGGCTAATCTACAAGAGCTTGTTTATATTTAGATAAGGGTTTCTTTGTGCCTTTGCTGCTCTCTGGTGTCTGTTAAAGTGGACAGGAATAAGGGGTGTGAATAAAGATGTTCTAAAGCACATGAAGATTTTGTATATTCTCTTTTTCCAGGCTGATGGTGTGGCTGGGCTTCACAAGTTCCATCCTCCAGTATGAGGAGAACATCATGTTGTGTGCAGATGTGAGCCATAAGGTTCTTCGTGGGGAGACCGTGTTGGATACTATGCACAGCCTTCACTCCCAGGTTGGAGAGGAAAGATTTAGGGACACCTGTGCTAAAGAGCTGATTGGTCTCATTGTTCTTACAAAGTAAGTCTTTTGGACTCTTGTTTTGGAAATTTCTTTATGCTCCATGTTATGAAGTGTGCAGTAAAGCAGTAGAAAGCATGGAATTGCTGTCATTGTCAAGCTAGCAAACTGATCAAGGTGACAGCATTTGCAAAAGCAGGAAGCACACACTGGTTTTCTTTTGGTTTTATTACAGTTCAGCTTTTGATAGAATTGAGAGCCTATTGAAAACATGAAGTTATTAGTTTTGAAAGGAGCAAAACTTTCAATTTACATGAGTATTGAGATTAACTTTGTCATCCTTCAGTTTTATTTCTTTTCTATTTGAGTTTAGATTGAAACAAAAACCCATTAAATGTTTATGTAGGTACAATAACAGAACATACAGAATTGATGACATCGACTGGGATAACAATCCAAAGAGTACCTTTAGAAAATCAGATGGTTCTGAGATAAGCTTTGTGGAGTACTACAAAAAGGTATGAAAACTTCACTGTGTGTTTTATGCTTTAACTTGGAACATCCAAGCATTGTTACAGGTTTACTTAGGATGCATGGATTTCTAATTCAGAATATTTTAAACAGAATTTTGTTTAAAGCATACTGTGTAATCTGAGATCAGTAACTAAGCTGTGCAGCATGAGTTGGTGGGAGAAATGCACCCCAGTGAGTAGTTGGTCTGGCAGAAAGGCCAGGAGGGCCACACCATGAGCAAGGAAGCGTGTGGAAGGTGGCAACAGGGACAGGTAATCCAAGAGGAATCCAGATACACTGTCACAGTGTGCAGAACTGGGCTTAGGAAAGCCAGAGCCCACTCCAGATGATACTGCCTGAAGCAAGGCACAAATGGTTTCTGTTGTCTCTTACAAGTCAATAG
The DNA here is from genome assembly GCA_009741485.1 of Malurus cyaneus samueli. NCBI lineage: Eukaryota > Metazoa > Chordata > Aves > Passeriformes > Maluridae > Malurus > Malurus cyaneus. The sequence continues at coordinate 517,094 of CM019228.1, read as the reverse complement.
TTTGATGGCACCAGTAAACAGAACAGTACATCCCTGCGTGGTGTTTTCTGACTAAACCAGTTCCTCTCAGATGTGCTAGTTGAAAAAGGTTACTAGCTGCTTTAGGTTTTGTTTGTTTTAGAAAAAATACTCATTTTCTAAAGTGAGCATTATTATTCAGAAAACTGCTTGTTCGTTTACTCCTGTAAATTAACATACAGTCTGTATTTCTAATTCAGCAATACAACATAGAAATTAGTGATTGGATGCAGCCTGTCTTGATGAGTCAGATGAAGAGGATTAGGGGGAACATTCAAGGAACTGTGGCTCTGATTCCAGAGCTCTGCTCCCTAACAGGTACTGTTGTATTTTTCCATATCAAAGCCTCTGTCATACCATAATGCTGATTGAAACAGGATTGCTGACAGTAGCCTTTTGCCAAGTTCAGGAGAATTACTTTGTATAAATGTGAGTTTAGGAATACTTCTTGTAGCTGAAAGATAAGGTATTTAAATGGCACTGGAAAGTTCAAGGGGAGTTGATGTTGCATAGTGTTTAGGTTTGGTGTTAAACATTGGCACACTGATAACTTGTTGAGAGTTCTGGTGGTAGAGCTTCTGTTGAAAAAGACAGAATTACTAGAAATGGGTAATTTTGTAAGATACATATTTATGTATCTTTACTCTGAGGTACTCACTGCTAGCAGAACCTGTCCATCTCAGCACTGTTTTGTTTTGATTTGAAAATGTATATGAAAAGCAGCAATGCCTTGTGTGGTTTCCTCTCAAAGGCAAAAATCCAGAATTTTTTTTTCAATGCCAATGGGAATGTATGTACAAGAAGCAACTGAAAAGTTTGATTACTACTGTCACCACTTCTGTACCTGCAGGACATATATCATTAATCTGCACAACCTGCAAGTTTAATTTTCATAGTCCTTAGTCTTAACTTTGACTCAGAAGAAGGCTTTGCTGTTTGCAGGATTAACTGACAAGATGCGCAGTGATTTCAGTATGATGAAAGACTTGGCCATTCACACACGGCTGCCACCTGAGCAAAGGCAGAGGGAGATTGGGAGGCTTCTGAACTACATCCAAAAGTATGGCACCTTAACATCCTCTATTTCTGGCTTGTGAAAAATTTGTGTCATAAACTTCTTGCAACAAAAATTCTGAAGTATTACTAGTTTTACAAAAGAAAGGTCAGTAAGAACAAATTTCTTAAGTTTTTAATTTAAATCTTGTTTTTAAACAGAGATGACAATGTTCAGAAGGAGCTCCGAAACTGGGGTTTAAGCTTTGATTATAAATCAGTGTCCTTTACAGGAAGAGTTGTTCAAGGAGAAAAGATCTTTCAATCAGGAAACATGGTAAATAAATCAACTATTGAAATTTTCTGGGTGTCTCACTGATGAAACAAGTTCTTAAGGAAGGAAATAATACTTTTTGGCTTATACGTCAAGGATAAAGAGTGAAAATGTTATGCACCAGACTTTGTCCAAGCATGAGACTGCAAACTTTTTTTAATTGTTCCCAAGTTCTAGTTGGAAACTCTTGAAGGCACTCCATTACAGCAGTGTCTTCCTTGCCAAACAGTCCTTCTGTCCAGATACACAGGATAGAGGAGACTAGAGATGTTTCTAATTACTTCCCAGTAATCAGGAAGGGGTTGTGGTGCAGGCTGTTTGGCAGGTGTTGATTTGCTGTCTTTGCCATGTCTCTGCAGTTTGATTACAACCCTCAGTTTGCTGACTGGACCAAGGAGACGCGGGGCGTGCCCTTGATCCGCGCTGTGCCCGTGGACAGCTGGCTGCTCATCTACACCCGCCGCAACTACGACGTGGCCAACACCCTCCTGCAGAGCCTCTTCAAGGTCACCCCGTCCATGGGCATCAGGATGAGTAAGCCAAACATGTGAGTGTCTTCAGAAAGCTGGTGCAAAACCATCCTGTTGCCATCTTTAGGTTATTCAATGAGGAGAGGATGGGGTGTGTCACACAACCGGCTTCTGTGAGATTCTTTCATTATGCAGATTGGTCCGTTTTCTCTTGTGACTTGACTTTTCTTACTCATACTTTTCATTTTTGAGAACTTTTCTTATGCCACAACTAGGAAGTATTAGACAATCATTGAGCAAACCCTTCTCTTAGGAATATTTTCCTGCTGACTTAGATTGGATTCTGATCTGTTCTTATTGCAAATATCTTCCCTTGAGTACCTGTGCTTGCCTTTAACTTCGAATTTCACTGTGTTTAGAAGCCTACGTTGGAGGTGATTCCTTTTAATCTTCAAAACGTGTGAATAGTGTATGTTTGTTAATAGCTATAAATGTGACATTTCATACACCTTTGACGCATAGTGAGCTTTTATATTTTTGCTGAAGCTTCAGTAGCTGTCGCTTGTTTTCTATAAGCATTTTCTCTCTCTTTGCAGGATTGAAGTAGATGATAGAACAGAGGCGTATTTAAGGGTTTTACAGCAAAGGGTTACCCCTGACACAAACATAGTATGTATTTGAATCCATTATTTCAAATCATGTTAATCCCTGTCATTGGTGTTTAGTGGGATTTGCTCTCTCCTCTGTGCTCCTGAGAATCCACTATGTACCTGCTCATCCTCCTGTGCAAACCTAAGACTCAGCACGGGTATCCTTCTGGATAAGAGCCTTTGCTTCTGTAGTACAGACACTGAAACTTTGCTGTTATTTCTTTCACTGAATATTTGAATATCTCCCTTGAGTATAAGAAGTTCTCCTGAAGAACTCTTAAATGCTTTATAAATCAGAGAATGCAGCTTCTTACAAAGATTTTTTTTCTTTTTTCCAAGGTAGTTTGTATTCTGTCTAGTTCACGAAAGGATAAATATGATGCCATCAAGAAATACTTGTGTACAGACTGTCCTGTCCCCAGTCAGTGTGTGCTTGCTCGCACTTTGAGCAAACCACAGACAATAATGACTGTGGCAACAAAAATTGCCCTACAAATGAACTGTAAAATGGGTGGAGAACTCTGGAGTGTTGAGATCCCAGTAAGTATTTTTTTATCAGAGGTATCCTGAAACCCTAGAGCTGTTCCCTGTAGCACTAACCCATGCTGTGTGTGTGATTGCCTTGCAGCTGAAGCAGGTGATGATTGTGGGCATTGATTGTTACCATGACACTGTCTCTGGAAAGCAGTCCATTGCGGGGTTTGTCGCCAGCCTGAATCAAACAGTGACACGGTAAGACTGGGATGCCAAAGGCAAATAAAACCCCCAAACTATAATTAACCAAAAAAAACCAACAAAGCTTTCCTTTAACTGCAAAGTAGCTTGAATATGGTGGTCCATCAGGAAAATTCCGAATTGGTTTGCTGTAATTGTTAAATGTAATGTGATTTTTTTCCCACTGCATCCCTTGAAGGAGTAGCCTTGTCCTTTTCCTACATTGCTTGGGAGAGGGGTCAAATGGTGAAGCAAGGGCTGGGATGAATAGAGGGCATCAGGGTGACAGGTTCTTTCCCCTTTTGAGTTGACTTGTATGAAAGGCTTTTTTTGGTTGAGAGGAATTTGAAGTCATACTAAGGCACTTTTACCATGGGGGAATATTCTCACAGAACCCTAACTCTTCTTGGCTGCACTGACCCACAACACCTGTAAAGACTAGGTGGTCATGGATATTTTAAAAACAACTTCATTGCAGTAAGCCTGGGAAATGCTTTGAAGGTCTCTTTGTTCTTCACAGATGGTTCTCCCGCTGCGTTGTTCAGAGTCGTGGGCAAGAACTTGTGGATGGAATCAAAGCCTGTTTGCAAAGTAAGGGAAGGGCTTCTGCTCTCGTGGAGTCAGATCTAAGAATTGACAATTCATCTTCCTCAAAACACCTTCCCTGCTGCCTTGAGGGGAGGCATTACCAAACTGCACTTAGATAACTACAGATTAAACACTCAATTATAAATACTGCTGAAAATTAGTAGCACTTTGTGTAAATTTTTCATTGATTCCCACGTTTCTTTGCAATAATTAAAAACTGCTTAGCAGTGCACTGCCAAGAGTGCTTTGAGGGGCTCTGATTTCGAGGAGGGCAGTCCCTGCTGTCAGAGATGCCAGTGGAGCAGGTGTCTCACTGGCTCCTTCCTGTTTGTTTGGGTGCACAGGCCAGCCAGAGCTCTTCCTGCAGGTAGTAGTTGTGGCCCATTCCACATTACTGAAAGATTGAGGACCTTAGTTTTCCAGCTCACTGCTGTTTTTCTAGGAGAAAAATCCATTTTTATTTTGGAATGAATTGTCATTACTATAGTGGCTTTTTTTTTTCTTCTTTAAGCTGCCCTAAGAAACTGGTCCAAGTGGAATAAGTGTTTGCCCTCTCGTATTTTTGTGTATCGTGATGGTGTTGGAGATGGACAACTCAATACTTTGGTTAATTATGAAGTGCCTCAATTTCTGGATTGCTTGAAGAGTATTGGTACTGACTACAGGTAAATCTGTTTCTATCAACCCTCTTCTTTATACTGCAAGAGAAGTAAACACTGGCATATAAAATGAGGCTATGGATAAAGACTCTGGTCTTTTCATCCTGACTGATTTTCACCTGAGCTCAAATAACTGCTTTTCTGATGATTGTTTACATGTTAATGGCTTTACCAAAATGCTGTTAAGACACAATGTTTTCTATAGGAAACAATGGGGTAGAGAGTAGAAATCCAATCTGTACTTAGAAGATCCCTTTTTGGTCCATTTTCTACTCCTCAATGAAGTTAAAAGAAATATGGATTGGTGAAATATTGTATGAGAGTTGCACCTCAACTAAAAATCTAAGGTTGTGAACTATGTCTTATTTAATCTGAATCAGTGAAGACATATGTGAAATTAATGCCCTGGAACTCCAGCAAATCTGCTCCTGAAGTACTCTTAGTGTAGTTTTCCAGGAGAGTTGTTTTTTTTTCCTTTCTTTTAGTCCAAGACTTACTGTGATTGTAGTGAAGAAACGAGTGGGTGCCAGGTTCTTTGCTGAGATGGGTGGAGGACTGAAAAACCCACCCCCTGGGACTGTTGTTGATACTGTGGTTACCAGACCCGAGTGGTAAGTTACTGGAGAGGGAACACTTACTCCATTTGTCAGCAGCCTTATCGTAAAGGAAATAGATCCAATACTACGTGGACTAGAGGATCAAGTAAAAAAAATACTTTCCACATTTCTGTGGCTCAGGGGGCTGGAGAAAATGAGGAATATATGTGCATGTGCAGGGTGGTTATCAGGAGGAAATAGTTCAGATTGTTATGGTCTCAAGACCTGCTCCATATAAGATCATCCATGTTCCTCTGGGTCTCTCTGGTCCTTTCTGTAACAGGTTGTGGGGTTTGCTTTCCTCTTCCAGGTACGATTTCTTTATTGTGAGCCAGACAGTGAAGAATGGCTGTGTTGCACCAACTCATTACAATGTGATTTATGACACCAGCCAGCTGAAACCAGACCACGTGCAGCGCTTAACCTACAAACTCTGCCACATGTACTACAACTGGTCGGTGAGTGTGTGCTCTGGGCAAGGCCACAGTGCATCTCTGGGCAATTCCAGCCTGCAGCAACCTAGGAACAGGTGTCCCTAAAATACCCAGGCAGCTCCAAAAAGCCTGCAAGGATGCCTTGGGTCCTGCAGTGATTTGAGAACTCAGGGGTTTATAATTACCTGATCTCTCTGAAGATTACAGCAGTCTTTATTCTCACTAGCAAATACTTGTTTGGAGTATTGTTCCCAACTTCTGTGGCAGAAGCAAATTTAAAGAATTTCTTACCTGCAGAAATCTTTGCTCCTTTATGTGGAGTTGGAACTATGTTCCTGCATTTCCCTTGAGGCCTCTGTTGCATATCAGGGTGAGCACATGGTCAGCTCGTGCCTCAGGTGTGCTTCAGCTTTGTCACTTTAGCAGTCATAAATATCAGACATGATTGAACCATGTCCCACCTTCTGCAAGGCCCAGCAATGTATGCAAACCTGGGTAAAAGTGTAGGGAGGGGATTGGAGTTGGGAAGTTTGGGGTTCTTTTTGCATCTACTCTTGTGTTGTGTTGGGTTTATGTAAGTTATTGTCACAAATCAGCATAAACACCAGGGAACACAAATTCTGCATGTATGCAGACTTTGGAATTCCAGGGGTCTTTGTTACAGTCATGCATGTTTACTTAAATTACATGAAAATAATTGCCTTTTTTCTTTTTTCCCCTTTCTGCAGGGTATTATCAGAGTACCTGCTCCTTGCCAATATGCTCATAAATTGGCTTTCCTTGTCGGTCAGAGTATTCACAGAGAACCAAATCTGATGCTTTCAGACAGACTGTACTATCTTTGAAGTTGAGTTACCAGCCAAACTAGAGTGTAGTTCCTCTCTAGGGAATGTAGAATTCTCTGGGCTTTTAGTTTATATTTGTTTTTTTGTAAGAGATGTGCACAGGATATGTGCACTTATGCAGCTTACTTTCATTGTACCACGGAAAAGCTTGAGATCTGCATTTTTAACAGCTTGGTAGAAGTAACCATGCAAATGAGTTCTGATACTTATTTACTAATTATCAGTAAGTATCACAGTTTTTGTGATCTTCACAAACGTTTATTGGTTGTTCTCATTTACGTTTTGGGAAGTCTTACTTCTTGCATGAAATATAGAGTTATGCAGACCAAAATCAAAGCTTTTCCAGCTGGCACATTACCCTTCTAATTTTTAAAATGCTTCAATATTGTTGATTCCTTGTTTTTCTTGGCTGTTGAAATGAGGGCAGAATTTTGTCTCCTGAACTGTGTCATACCTTAAGAGGAGGCAATCAGGCGTTGTTGGTTATCAGGGCTTTGTTTTAAGGCTGCAGAGTGATGCAAAACCTCTGGAAGGGTTTGTAACAGTTGTCATTGTGAGGGACTTGCAAACCAACCAGAGCAACACGTCCCTTGTGCTGGTTTGAGTTGCCCTGGGAGCAGAGGGAGGGAGGTGAGGATCTGTGTGTGCCAGCTGAGGAGAAGGGATGGGTGTGCCACTGTGAGATCAGAGCTCAGCTCCTTGGTTAGCCAGGCCAAAGGTGTGCCTGTGACTGAGCTGAGTGCAGCTGCAGCACGGGGAGCCTTACAGGGGACAGGCCTGGGGATGTGCTTCTGCATTGCAGCTTCATATTTACCACACAGAGGGAAGAAACTGCTTTAGGTGCTGCACATCCATCACTCAGAGGAGCTGGGCTGATACTCTTTAACCATATACTTGTTAAATGGGAAGTCATTTCCATCAAAGACTATCAGTGCATTGACAAGGGTTGGAGTTTTTTGGTTTGTAGTTCCAAGCAATGGGAAGCAGCCCTGGTTTGTTCACACTGAGGTTTTCATTGGTAACTGTTCTGCAGTCCAGTTTGTAAAACAATAGCGGGTGCAGGGGTGGAAGTTGATTTCAGATTTTTGCAGTAGGACAGTCAGATTGATGCACATGGAAAACTTTGGATTAGTGCTGGTTTTCTTAACCAACTTGTTGTGAACCTGTTGCTTTTCTTTGTGAGATTTAAATAAAGTTGTTGCTGTACTCTTGCTCGTTTGAGCCTGTTTGCATGGACTGGTTTAAGTACTTCACCCCTGGGCTTTGGGCACAGATAGGACAATTGCTGGAGTAACTTTGCAATCATTTTTTATCTCTGGGAAGCTCGTGCAGTTTTGCACATAGGTGAGCCTTTCTTTATCCTACAGTAACTTCAGCAGGCATTGACAGTTCTGGAAAAAGGCTGACCCAGGAAGCCAGCAGCTGATGCAGTGGATTTATGAAACATACTGCACTCTACAAAATATCAAATTATTTATTTATATAAAATATAATACACAACGATTGTACACATGCACACACCCACACAGTACTTTACCACAAATGTAGGCCAGTTATTTTCTTTAATTAAATGTTATAATCTAGCACACAATATTTTACAGTAATTTACATTGTTATCTGAAGACACAATGGGGAAGCTTTGATCATTCATTTATAAACCTTCCATAAATTACAAAAAGAAAGGCAGTCTGAAAAGTATGTATAAACAGTAAAAACAATTTACAAATGGACAAGAATTACAAAATAGTAACAGCCAATGACTGCCATCAGTGTGTAAGATTGTTTTTCTTGATAGGCCAATATTGCAATTCAGATTTGATTAGAGCCTGGTGCAGCCTCGTTACTGGCTGTGGCTGTGTCTGCAACACAGTTTGTCCTTTTTAGACGTACTTTAGCTTGAATCTAACATCAGCAATATGAAAATGCCTTTTCACTTAGGACTGTACCTCCACAGAAAAAAACTTGGGGAGGAGGGGGGTTTGGGTGTGGAGTAGTTTTTTTCCCAGTAGCTTAGAACAATGAACCAGGCACCCCAAAAGTGGAGCTCGTGTGGTTGAAACTGGGTGAGGTTCTGAATAACTTCCACTGGGTCTGATTTCAGTGGAGTGAAAATGGTGACAAATCAATACAAAGTTTTGGTTTTGGGGGTGAGGGGAAGCAAAAACAAAAACGTAAGCATTTAGCACAGCACTTCCAAACTCCCAGGAGTTACATCAGACATTGAATGGAGTCAGTGACAGAGTACTGGATCCGAAATCACCGTGTGGAGGGGAGATGGAGACAGTTGAGTACACAGTACATACAAAGTATACGCTGCATATTTATTAGACAGTACAAATCATTGTGCATTAATAAGGCAAAACATCAAGGCTGATTAAACTAGGAGTTTCAAGACCATTTTTGTTATGATAATGATTAGATACGCTGGGGTGATCTCTCTGAATTAGGAATCTGAAGAGAGTTTTCTCCCCCACTCATGGTTAAAGGAGACTAAAGGCTGACATTTTTCCAATGGAGTTGCAGGTGTTGAGTTGACTTCAAATAAAACTATGTTCTTCTGGTCTTAATCCCACAACATTTTTTTTTTATTTTTTAAAAAAAGGTTTTGCAACAACAAATCCACTTCTTTTTTTTTTTCTTGCTGTTTTGATTAAGCAATTCCCATGATTCTACTGATGTCAGAGTTAAAAATGCAAAGGTCTGGTAAAGTACTGCATAGTCATGAAAGCCCTAGTTTTGACTTAAAAAAAAAAATACACAGACTGGAAGCTTTACAAGTTGTCCAGGAGCACATGACTCATTTCACTGCACCAAGCTTTTTCAGCAGTTTCTTGCCTTTGGAAAGCAGCCCCTTTTTCTTTTTCGAGGACATATCCCTGCCTCTCCCGGGACTACCAGAACCCATCATAGGTGACGGAGGTGACCCAGAATGGAGATGAACTGTGGGGGATGGTGCTCTCCGGGATGTACCTGTATTCTCAGGAGGAACCTATTAGGTATATTGTTATCATTTATTGAATGTTTGAAAGCTTCAAAGCTATTAGCAGCAAGAAAGTTGGTAACATCACTTGTCCCATTACCCACTTAAGCAAAAGGGCTGGTTTCTTTCTTTTCTCTGGTTTAAAATGCAGTGTGGGCTTATGGAAAATATATCAATTTAGAGAAAAAAAATATAGACAATAGAAAGCCCACCAATAAAGCCCTGTTTTGGTTATACATTTTTAAAGGAAAAGTTGGATACACTTATTTTGCCATAAATCTGGCCACAAAAGCCACAAAACTGGCTTTGGTTTTGCATTTCAGTACTCTGATAGTACTAAAATGGACAGGGATACTTTTAGCTATAGATTTAAGAAAAATAGAAGTGTTAATTAGGACAGATTAGCAATCTACAGAAGCCAAACTCTTTCCAGAAGAAATTACTTAAAATGCTACATGATCACTTACTTTTCAATGTCCTTTAAATGCCTTTTCTTTAAAACTGGCTAGCAAACTTTATGTACAGATTAGAGAAGATGGCACACTGGCTTAAAAAAAAAAAAAAAAAAAAAAAAAGGAAAAAGAAAAAGCTAAAATGAACCTTAATTGCAATCAAAGAAAGCTTAAAGACCCTGACTGCTTGATGTGTATGCTGCAGCTATGAGGTTGTTAGATGACAGCATTCCTAAATATTTTGAACAGCTATTTTTTTTTCAGTCATCAAAAGCACTTGGATGAAAATGCTAAAATTACTTATAGTCAGCCTATCCTAACTACAGTGCCCAGCTGGCAAAATGGTTACTATCAATTAAGATGATATTTTCAGAGTAGAATCCATGCTGTAGGGAGTCCTGCTAGCTTGTAGCTCAAGTTAAAACATCAGCGATTTACTGGCTTGTTGTGCAGTGAGTTAAGCAAAGGGCCTTCAAGCCTACTTTGATTTTAAATCAAGGTCTAATTCTAATGAAAAAAAAAAAACCAAAACCAAACCAAAACAACTTGGTAAAGCACCCCAACGTACACCTGAAGATACCAGATATTGAGTCTAATGCATTCATTCAGTGAGCTGCATGTTTCAGGTCGAGACTCTTATTGCATTGGTAAACCAAACAGTTGCTAATATTGCAAATGTACACTCGCTAGGAAAAATCCGAGTAAATTGTGCCATAGGAAGGGATTGTTTTCAGAAGTGTTGAATAGTTGGTCTTAGGCAAACTGGGCTATAATCGATTGTGGAACACACGTTTTAAGGCAGACAATTAAGTAGCTAGATTTGAGTGTAATGAGTTCAGAACCAACTGTACCCTTGTGAGCTACCGTCCGTATCAGCGTGCGCCTCTCTGGCATTTCTGGAAGGGTTGGAGCTGTTGTGCTTTTCTCTGACACAGGAGCTTGGAATTTTACATCCCAGCTTGGCTAACAATGCAATATGCAGCTTTGTTTGTAGGGTAGTTAGACATCAAACTCTCTTTTCTATGTAAACATAAACATTGAGCTCGGGAAGAAATATGTTCCAAACGCTGACCTTCATCAAGTGAGGTCGAATTGACTGCCAAGGATTCCTGTTTTAAAGGATTTGTCTCCTAAGAAAGGATTGGACTTGACTAGATACAGCAAAGGCATGCAGCCTGTTCTTCTGTGGCCAAGGGTTTTGGAGACATATTTCTTTTCTTTTCCCCCACAATTAAGTTTCAAGACTTGCATTAGAGAGCCAGGTAGCTTTAATTGAGATCTCTATTGGTATCTTCAGTTGCTCACTTACGTGAAGGCTACATTGCCTTATTAAGGTGTGAAATGAACACTCTTCTTCTGTTTCCAAGCAGATGAGCAAAGAAATAAAAATATATAAAAATATATAATATATAAAAGTATTGCAGTGATGAAACAAAACCAAAAACGAGATACTCTAAACATGATTAATTCTTTCATAAAAGAGAAGTGTCTGAGCAATTAACTATCGCCAGTTGGAAGGGGAAGTCAGAAGGATTAAAACCTCTGTCAGTCCATCAGCTGCAGTTACAGTTTGTATTTAGAGGAACACTGGTACCAGTCTTTTGTGCACAAGAACTTTTGCAGTGAGAGCAGTTTAGAAGCTCTGGGAAATAACTACCACCAGGGAAGAGCTGCTTAAATTCAAATTATAATGGAAGGTACTGTAATGACTGCAATGAAACAGTCAATTTAGTTTCTCCATTTACAAATGTAACGAGCTAGCCAAGGCTAAAGTCATTTCTCCTCATGGTTTGTTTTATATATTTGAAAGATAATTTTAAATGGGCAAATGAATTTCAAAGTAATGTTAAAAGTAATGTCTAAATTATATATGAGACAAAATGAAATGGGAAATGAAAATTAAGTTTTTCTAGGTCGGTTGCTTACCCTTTTTGCTTTTGATCGCATCGGTGTGTCATGGACGTAGCGCGAGGGTGCATCGGATAGAAAGACTTCAACATCATCAGGCACTTCTTCGAGGAAGTTGGAAGGAACCAGCCCCTTTTGGCCATTGAGTTCACCCTGCAGGAGGTGCAAGTTTCAGGGAATGCTCTAATTCAGTCACCTGCAGGTTCCCAAGGAGCTCAGGAAGTATTTTTGCCTATGTCAAAGATGAAATTCCCACCGGGGTCCCTGGGCACTCTCAGAGCTCACAGCCTTGCCCATGGCCTGTCCCTCCCCGCTGCTGTGGGTCACTGGGGATGGGGAAGGGGCTCCAGCAGCTTGGGGTGACCAAACCAAAGCCAACTTACGTAGTAAAATCCATCTTCATCAATCTCACCAAAGACAGTGATGATGTCCCCGGTGCAGAAGGTCAGCTCAGCCTGCAGGGAAGAGCAGGCACAGGCACGTGTCAGGCAAAGATCACCTTTCCTCTGTTAACAGTAAATCCATCAAGATTTCCCCCGACTCCTTCGTGTTAAGACATTGGTGAAACCAAAGTGATGTTTGAAAGCCAAATCCTTTTATTTCTCCTTGGGGTTTTTAGCTCAGCTTTACCCTGGCACCCTCCCACTGCGGCCCAGACACCCACAAGGCTCCCTGTGACCACCAGCCCGGACACTGAGGCCTTGAACAACCTGGCCAAGCTGTTAAACAATCCTTACATCATTATAAAATGAAAATTACAGCCAAGGCAGAAAATCACCCAAGCTCAGCTGCACTGACTAAGAGAAAACCACAATATTCTGTGAGTGCTGCTCCCGTGCATCACTCTGGCTTAGGCTGTCGCAAAGGAGGGAGCATTTCTGGACATTGCAGAGGTTTGGAAGCACATGGACTGTCAGCTTGGCATGAGCTGGGGGGCTTCTCCAAAATCATAACATTCATATGTGCAAACAGCCACAGGAAACGGGAAAATAAAAACTCCCTGCTGCTTCTGACTGCGCTTTTCTCCTCACAGACTTTGGCTACATTCACAGCTGCACACATGTACTGCAACAGCACATGTGACATATAGAACATATGGAACACATGTGACATATATAACATGTGTAACATACATATGTAACATACGTAACATGTAACGTATGTATCGTATATAATTTATATAACTTATAATACATGTAACATATGTAACATATCACTTACATAACATATGTAACATATATAACATATACACTATATATAACACATATAAAATATATAACGTATGTAACATGTGTAACATATATAGTATATATAACACATATAACATATGTAACATATATAGCATATATAACACATATAACACATATAATACATATAGCACATGTAACACATGTAACATATTTAACATATCCATCCACAGGCACTGCTGGCTTTACAACGTGTTCAGCCATAAAACCTACAGAGGATTCTCCTCGGTTTTCTTGGAGCAGACCCATAAATCCGCCTGGCCAGGAGCTGTAAATCTGTCACCCACCCCTGCTCCAAACCCCAGAGCAGCATTTGGGGTTCTGAGCACAATTTGTGCTTTTGAGCAGCATTTGGGGTTCTGAGCCCTCGGGGACCTGCCCTGGCCCTACCTCCACATCCACGTTGGGAGAGCTCTCCCTGGGGTCGTAGTCGTACAGGGCCACCATTCTCCTGGTGCTCACCGGCTGCTGGCGGCCACCCCGACGGCTTCTCTCTGCTCAGGGATGGAAGGGAAGGGATCAAAGTTATTGGGAAAGGACAAAGGGGGTGACCCTCCCTGACACCCTTGGCACAGTGTGCAGCAGCCATGGGGGCATTTCTCAGCATGGGATAAAAACCACAGGTACCCAAAGCTACAAACACAGATAAAGGATGTGGAACACCGCACGTTCCATAAATTAATATAATTAATCTGGCTCTCTTTATTCCAAGACACTGAGCACACCAGACTCCAAAGCTCAGGGATCATTTTCTGTGCCCAAAAATCTTTCAGGTGAGTGAGAAAACACACCTTTTTATTTTTTTAAATAAGAAAAGAAAGCAACAAGTGGGGTGGTGAAGCTGCAAATCCCCATTTGCAGTAAATGATATCACCAAGATTAAATGTGAGTTGTATAAAGTCATCCAGAAACTGATACAGAATGAATCCCCCGGGGTACTCAACAGCTGCAAAGTTTAGATGATCTGCACAAAATCAAGAGGTAAAGTGGATCAGCCAAGTGAACAACACCCAGAGGTCAAATGTCTGAATTCTCTTACCAATTTTCTCAATTGGTGTGTTCAAAGGAAGAAAACCTTGTTTAAGGAGCTGGTCCATCATCTCTTCATCGTCTGCTTGTATCTCAGAGACCATGTTACATGGGATAAGGCCAATTCTTGTACAGGTTTCTCCACGGTAAAACCCATCAGCATCTTTGTCCCCATAAACCTGGACCCAAACAATGACAATATTGGTCAGGAAGGTTTCAGCATTCAGGAATGTCAGTGCAGGCCAAAGGGTTCCTGAAGCACAGATGATGACTGCAGTTTAGCTGTGGAATTACATTCATTTTGGGCTACTCTGACTCAGATTGTAAAACTGGGATTGTTACATTTATTTGAATTGTGACTTTAGACAAATAAGCAGAATTTGGACTTATCTTTGTTTGCAGTGGAAGGCACAAAAAGTGCATTAAAATCATCAGTTTCTCCCTGAACTTAGCCAGAGGTGTATTTGATGTTTATGGAATCATTATGGCACTGTATTCAAAAGGAAACATTTGCAAAATTGTGCCAATGTGTTATGATTTTGATTCAAACAACTCCTATATGATCAAAAATGCTTATTTAATACATAATATACTCGATGTATGTATTCCTGCTCTGTCAGAGTCTTGTGAGAAAACATGATCTAAGGTTTAAAAAAATGACTGAACGAAATTCTAGTGAAGGAAAAGAAGCCTTTGAACAAATTCCTTTTCTTGCTCCTTGTTCCTCGCTGCTCTCTCCCCTCTGCAGCAGCAGGAAACGCTCACTGCTGCTGATTCCACAGAAATATCTGCTGCCTTTTCAATCTGAACAGAGCTGCAGCTGCAGAGGAGGCACACAGGGATGGAAATTCTGACAGAACCAGCACTGAGCACCGGCAGGAGCCGCGGGTTCCTGGGCATTGCTCAGGGCTCTGCACCCAACAGACACCAAGGGAGCAAAAAACCTGAGTTAGGATTAATCCAGAGTGTGCTGGGAGTGCTCAGCACTCGGAAACTGCAGCAGCTCTGGTTTGTACAAGATACAACACTCAGCATTTCTGTGATCCTGACAGCAAAAACATCCCCTCTGGAGCAGCTGTTCCTGCAGGGTTTGTGGCAATGGACAGAGGCAATTTCAGACTCACTACCTGGGCTTAACCTAATCTTTAATGAAGTCTGGTCCTAACTATTTACAGCAGCTCAGAGATTTTTGCCCATTTGGTAATTATGTGTAAGCCATTTACAGGAGACATTAAATTGCAGATCCAGTGAGATTTACAGTCTCAACCTCTGAAGGGAAAAACTCTTTGAATTCTGTTCACACAGGGTACAAAATTGTCATTATTTTCCTCTGGTTTCAGACCTCACCTTAATGATCTGTCCCTCTTTAAATGGCAGCTCCTCTTCAGCAGCATCAGGGTTTGGGGACATGGTCAGCGGATCGTAGTCAAAGAGTGCAACAAAGATTCGAGTAGAAATATCTTCTGTGCCAGGATCTGTTTCAGATTCCTCATAAATATCTGGAGAAAGATGGTCATGACCACCGTAGCCATCTGTGAAATTCAGGAAAGAACAATTCAGTAACACAAGTTGGCCTCATCGTCCAACTACCCCAGTAAATATCTGGAACGTTTGGCATCTCAGTGACAAAACCCCAAACCTCAATCCCCATTTTTACATCCCTTATTTACACAGCCCCTGAGAGATGCCTTTCACTGCTTCCTTCACTTCAGGGCAATGCTCACTGCTCACAAACTAAAGCTCAGATCAGGGACAGGAACCAGAGCAACCTCACATCCTCATGGAGGAAATGTCCATGAAGAGCTCACAAAACTCGCTCTGCATTTGTTTTCCATGCATTTCCCGATTTTCAGGGGGAACGTTTCTCATTTGCCATTTTCAGAGCAAGTTTGAACAGATACAGATTTGTCTGCAGTGTCTTGATTCCATTCCCTTTTCTGCACTACTTTTTGGATTTCCTGGAAGTCACCAGCATAATCATTAAACCAGAATAGAGATTACTGTCAGGAATATCAAATCTAGTAAATAAATACAAATTCTACAAACTTATTGCATTGAACAGTTTCCACTTCCCCTGCTTAATTCCAAAAAGCAGTCAAGAGAACAGAAAGTGAATGCCAGATGATGAATGAAGGATGCAATGCTGACAGGATGGCTGAACTCATTTCCCTGAGCACAGGGAAACTGCCAGCAGGTTCCTTTAGGTGAGATCTAACAGCATCCCAGCTTAACTGAGCTGAAAAAAGCTCCAAATGCCACTAAATGTAATGCAAAGACTCCCAAAATGTCGATGACTGCTGAGCCAAGCCCTGGGAGCCCCAGCACACTCATTTATTTGGAGGTGTTTTCAGCCCATTTCACCTCACTCAAACTAAGAGCAGCCTGCTCCAGACAAGTGCCTCCTGTTCCATTTTTAAGGATTTCTTTCCCATTTCTGAGGCTGCAAAGAACAGAAATGCACCAATCTGTCCAACTAACCCATGGAAGGGACCAACACTGGCCGAGACCTTTGTGGCACTGCACTGCCATGGGAGGACCTTCGCCCCACGTGCTCCACCCTGTCAGGCCGTCCTGCAGAGGCTGGGTTACCTAAAAGCTAAAAAAACAACAGAAAAAACAGATTTGTAACATCCACGCACAGCAATGTCGTGGTTACACGGCCGGACATCGATGGGGTCAATCACATTGGGAAGCACAAGCTCTAAAGGCAACTAAACTTAGCTTTTAACTGAAAGGTTAGCTGAAAGGGAACTCTGCTGCCTGGCAAACCTGCAAAGGAGAAAAATGGTTCCCTGATTGATGGCAGAGTTTGGTAACCAGCAGTCACACACCAGAACGAAAAGAAAAGAAAAGAATAATTGCTGCAATATTCTTTTGCCTTTGTCGTTGCTGCTAAGGTGAAGGTGGTGCTTTGGTGTCCTGGAGAGCTGCCCACAAACAGGTCCGGCCACGGAGACTCCTCTGGGTGCCCACGGGCACGGGGCAGCTCCTCGAGCCTCGGGGGCTCTGAGTGCCAGGCGAAGGGCTCAGTGTCCAAGGGCTCAGTGTCCAGGGTCAGTGTCCAGGGTCAGTGTCCAGGGCTCAGTGTCTGGGGGTCAGTGGCAGGAGCAGGCGGGCGCAGACACTTCACTGCTGGCGTTGGTCACCAATGGTGCCACCCGGGCACTAAAGGTGGCACTGAGGGCTCTCAGAGTTTATCCCGTGCCCCCAAAGGCTCTCAGAGTTTATCCCGTGCCCCCAAGGGCTCTCAGAGTTATCCCGTGCCCCCGAGGGCTCTCCAGAGTTTATCCTGTGCCACCGAGGGCTCTCCAGAGTTTATCCTGTGCCACCGAGGGCTCTCCAGAGCTTATGCTGCACCACTGAGGGCTCTCCAGAGTTTATCTTGCACCCCTAAAGGCTTTCCAAAGTTTATCCTGTGCCACCGAGGGCTCTCCAGAGTTTATCCCGTGCCACCGAGGGCTCTCCAGAGTTTATCCCGTGCCACCGAGGGCTCTCCAGTTTATCCTGCAGCGTGGAGATGACACAGCTCAGGCACCAGCTCTGATGGCATCACTGCAGCCTGGCTGGGAGCTCCAGGGCAGAGCTGATCTCTGCTCTCACAGAATCCATCGGGATGGAGATCCCAGCCCGAGAGGAAAAAGAACAAAGAGCCCGTGAGAAGCACACAGCTGTGCCCACGGAGACTGGGGCACGGCCCCGGCACAGAAATGGGAACAGCAGCAGAGACTCAAAATGGGCAGCGGAGATTCCTTCACTGCCCCAGCACAGAAATGGGAATGGGCAGCAGAGATTCCTTCCTGCTCAGCCCAGGCACAGAAATGCCAATGAGCAGCAGAGATTCGTGCCCCAGACACAGAAATGTGAACGGGCAGCAGCAGCAGAGGCTCCCGGAGCCGCCCCGGCTCGCCCTGGCAAAGCAGCTCTTTCTTTCCTGCATCCTCCTGCAGCTCTTTCTTTCCTGCATCCTCCTGCAGCTCTTTCTTTCCTGCATCCTCCTGCAGCTTTGCCTGCATCCTCCTGCAGCTCTTTCTTTGCTGCATCCTCCTGCAGCTCTGTGCCTGCATCCTCCTGCAGCTCTTTCTTTGCCTGCATCCTCCTGCAGCTCTTTCTTTGCTGCATCCTCCTGCAGCTCTTTCTTTCCTGCATCCTCCTGCAGCTCTTTCCTGCATCCTCCTGCAGCTCTTTCTTTGCTGCATCCTCCTGCAGCTCTTTGCTGCATCCTCCTGCAGAGATGCAGTCTGCAACTTCAAAGGCAAGAAGAGATGGGCTAAAAAGGACGGCAAAGTGGTGAGAGCGCAGAGATAAGGCAGAAAATGAAAATATGATGAAGCTGTGACTCCATAAATCTGGGTCACTGTCACACTGGGGGAGGATCTTGGTTCTTGTCTTGAGATGTTCCATGATAAAGAGCATATCCTGAAAATTCTGGGAATGAGATGAATTAAAAAACAACACGGTGAAATGAATTCCTCGACAATAACTTAAAAAAAAAAAAGAAAGTTAAAAAGACAATGAAACATTTGTCCAGTTAAAAATGCGGCTTTTTTTTTTTTTTTTTAAAGCGACATTCGGATGAGCAAAATAAAGAAAAGCAATCTTTTGGAAAAATTATAATTCAGCTAACCCTTAATTAAAATTTAGATTCAGTTGTCCTTTAATAAAAGCAGCCATTATTGTAACTTGTTCTGGGGGAAAATCATTGTAAAGCAAATTAATCTGATTTCAGCATGGCACAAAAGAGGACTATAAACAAAAATGCAGAGTCATAAACAAAAATGAATGGGAAAGAAAAAAAATGGGGGAAAATGTAGCAGATGGGTCCAAAGATGGACTTTAAAAATCAATTTGGGAGCAAAAATGAAAAAAGAAAGAAAAAAAGGAACAAAAACCAAAGAGAATAAAGGAAGCAGACGGATTTGGCAAGCAGATGCTAGAAGGGAGTTTTCACACACCAGAGAGTCTTGCGGGTCTGTGTGGGGCGGCGGTGCCCGGCGCAGTGCCCGTGGCTCTGCTGCTCTGGGGCCGTTCCTGCAGCCTCCCTGGCCCTCCTGGCCGGAGCAGCGCTCTGTCCACTGCTGCCTGTGCTGCTTGTGGGCTGCCAGCCTGCCCTGCTGGCACTGGGGCAGGGCACAGCAGGGGCTCAGCTCCCCGAAATCCTCCTCCACGCTGCTCTGGCGGGTCAGGGCTCTGCGGCGCGCGGGCAGCGGGCGGATGCTCCTCCGGCAGGAGCAGGGCTGCGCTTGGTGACAGCAGCCACGCTCTGGGGCCGTGTCCCAGCCCTGCCTGCTGCCCTTCTCATCCGCCACAAACTCCTCCAGGCTGCACGTCCTGCCTTTGGCCGGGTACCACGGGCTCTGCTGCTCTTGATGGTAGGGCCGGGGGGCTCGGCCCATTCGGGGGTTCTTTTTGTAGGGCATACCTAAACCCTGCTTGTACAGCAGCTCCGAGTAGTCACCGTCCTCTTCTGCCACTTCGGGGATACTGAAAAGCCTTTTACTGTGGTGTGTCTGCTGGGAAAAGTCAGGCTGCTCCCAAAAAGTGGCGTCAGTGCTCCTATTCTTATCGTACTCCTTAAGATTATGTCATGTTAAAAACCAGACAGGGAACGAACAGTGTGTGACGAAAATAAAATGGGAAGGAAAAAGGAGAAGAAAAGAAAAATAAAGACAAAATTAGTTTTAGAGCAATGGCAAACGTAAGACATGCAGCTTATACAGTGAAAAGGATGTCATGCTTTGAACGAGAATCTGTGAAAAATAAAGACGTGATTAAAAGTTGGATGGATGTCAGATACAACGAGAGAGGTCAGCACAAACAGCTGAGGGATGCTCTTGGCAGGAGCAAACCCATGCACTGGAAACAGAGGAATGAAAGAACACAGAGGCTCCAGCAGGGCCTTAATGAATGAGAATCATTAGAACACCTTCCTTGGCCATGCCAAAGTGCCATTTCATCTTCTCTGGAACCAGAGCCCAAGGCTGAGCATGACAACTCTGTCCTCAAAAGCATCCTTGCTTTGCATCTGTTACAGCATCTGCATGAGCAGCAAATATCTTCAGCCTCCGACAGAGGAGAGCTGTGCCACACTCAGCATTAAAGGAATTCTGCTTTCCTTTCTACAATTCCAAAGAATTTGTGCCATTTGTAAGGCCTGGCTTCCACAGGAAGAGCCCTGGAAGCGGGGGCTGCTCTCTGATGGCACTTGGTTTGTCACCAAATCTCTCATCATAACCTTGGACCTGCTTCACAAACCCAGAGTCTGACAATCAGCCTGTGGCAGAAATAGGAATCTCTGTTTATGCCAGAAGCAGGTGAAAACCATCCCAGCCTGGGTAAAAGCAGCATTCTGGCCATGCCAGGTACATTGTGCAATTTTGCTGTTCCACAAACACAGGCTGGTGTGACAGAGGATCCCAGAGAGTCTTTGCTGCTCTGAGGAGGGAGAAGGGAGCACCAGGTGCTGGTTGTGCCTCAGTTTATCGATTCTGCCCACGGAGATCATCTCTGCTCGTGCTTAATGCCCAGATCAGGGACATCCCTGGGCTCAAAGCACCCGAAATACCAACGGGATCATCTCCAGATTGCAGCAGGATCTCTTTTGAGCATTCTAAACTTAGCCAGGGTTTGGCCCCTTTCAGGCACAGGGACCTTTCTGAGTTACTTCATGACTATTTCACTATTTTCACTTGTTTTAAAAATGTGTATCACTCTAGTGAAACTCGGGACAAACTGCCACAGAAGTGGGTGAAGATCAGTAAGGATGAACAATCACAAATTTGAGATTGCTGTATCAAGAGAAGCCTGCAAACCTTGACAGGCCCAAAATACCTGTAGGAATAAATACCCCAATTAAGGTTCTGGAACCTTCTCGGTATCAACTCTGGCAATACCAATTTAAATCCAAGAAGTAAATGTACCTTCTGATGCATAAAGAACCAGAACAGTCCAGGATTAATTCTGTTTCCCAGAGGAAAGGGACAGAAGCAGCATGCAGAAGGATTTCAGTTTCGCCTCTGTTAGTGCAGTAACAGAATCATTTCTTCTTTTGAAGAGGAACCAGACAGTATAGAATAAAAGCACTGAATGTACAGCACATGAAAGCAGTTACAAGAATGGGGAGGATTCTTTCATGCATGAGAAAACAGTATCGATTTCAGTTAAATAACATCTGCTGAAAAAGAAATGGACCTGTGGGGCTGTGCTTTCTAAGAAAACACTGTGTAATTACTGCACACATAAAGATGCAAATACAATTTACATGTACAAATATAATATGGAAAATACATATTCAGTACTGGGTGTGTTTAGTATTGTACATATCCTACTCTCTCTGGTGATTCCCTAATAATCAGAGCACGGGAATTCTGATAAAGCATTGATCAAACAAAACTGAAACAACTCCTTTTCTTAGGAGAACCCTTTAAAGCCTGTGGAAGGGATGGGATTAGCACTGGGTACATGGACAAATCAGTCAGACATGGAAAATATCCGTTGTTTGTAAGATTTTATAAATCTCCTTGCTCAGAAACAACTTGTTTTTGGGGTAGCACATGCAGTATCTTCACACAGACAGGGGGAAGGTCCCCAGATGTAGAACAGAACAATTGCATAGAGGAGAAGAGTCCATCGGTTCACAGTTCAGCTCTCAGATAATGAGAACAATAATGCAATAAATGCATTGAAGTGGTCAGTTCTATCTCTGTGGGACAGGGAGGGTTTTAGTGGTCTGCAGAGCCCATAACTGATGTACACCTATCCCATAACCCAAATGGAGCCCCCCAGCAGCCCTTCTCACCTTGAGTGTCCCGTGTGAGCCCAGGCTCAGGCGGCGCCTCCCGCCCTCCTCCAGCTGCATCTCGGAGTAGAGCTCCTCCTCATCCTCCTCCAGGATGTCAGACAGGTCCGAGCCCCGGCTGCTCTCTGTCTGGTACTCATCCCCGTGGCAGTAGTGAGCCTGAGGGACAGGGAGCCACACACACACCCCCTGAGTGCCTGCAAAGCTGATAATCCCAGCCTAACCCAGCCTGGGATGGCACTCTGGACCCACACAGCAGTTACATCACTGCCCTGCGCTCTGCTCTGCTCCACTCATCCTGTACCAATCTGGCTTTGCCCACTCATGACCACAGCTCAAGAAATCCAATCTCAATCCCAGGTGATCCAAAAAGGGATATCTCCATTCACAGCACCAAATCTAGCTCTAGTCTTGATTAAATTCCCTTATTAAAGAGGTCCTTCATGCATCAATGGACTTGCTGACCAAATTGCGGAAGCCTCAGGATAATTCACATATCATCTGTTCTTCACAGCTGTTTGTTACATCACACTATAATTTTAAAATTATCAGCATTTCATTCTTGCAGGATGTCACCACCATTGTGTGCTGCAGTTAGAGGATGGCTCAGGACTGCAGAAGGAAGGGATGGCATTGCTGGGAGCCTCCAACACAGGAGGGCAGATCTGTCACTGAAGCTTTTTCAGCTATGCCAAGAGCTATGAAAATACCTCTTCTCTAGAACTGACATCTCTCCTGAAAGCAATGTAATAAACGCTGTGGTATTTGTTTTCAGTGGGCTCAGATGGAAGCTGTGCCGTTGTGCACAGTTATTTTAGCAAAGTTTCCACTCCCAGCTGGACCCAGTGCCCACGCTGCTGTCACCAGCACAGCGGTGACTCTCGGGGTCACCCAGACACAGCTCAGGCTCTCAGAACCCTCAGTGCCCCTTCAACAGAGGGCACATACCAAATGCAGGCTCTCACCTGCTTGCCCAGCTCCGAGCCCTTCAGGAAATCGTCCACCGAGGCGCCCCTGCGCTTCACCCTGGGCGAGTCGTACCCGTCCTCCTCCTCGTCCGAGTTGTACTGGGCTGAGCTCCTCTCGCTGAAAACACTCCTCCTCTCCATCTACAAAAGCATCAGAGCCAGGGAGCTGTCAGCAGGCTGGCTGTGCACCCAGGGCTGGAATGGCAGCTGAACACTCAGCACACAATGTTTAAATCACCCTCGGTTAAAGCACTGCTGCCTTCCCCTATCAGGGCTTTCTCTAGAGGTGTTTGTTTGCTGTTGCATTGTTGATTGCTCACAAACCATCACTGATTCTGTGTGACCATAACTGAGCTGCCCACTCTCCTCCAGGACCATGGCCAGAGCTCCCAGAGGTTGCCAACAGCCTGAATTTTAGCACCCTGCTCCTCTCAGACTATGGATCTTCAGAGTCTATCAATGATTACCTGCTCCTTAGAGCACAGGACAGTAAAATCTGTGCTGGGAAATGTCACAAGGAACAAAAGCAGCCCCCAAAGCCCTAAGGAGAAGTTCCTTACCCTGTTGCTCTCTGCCACTCTCTGTGCAGCCTCTCTGGCCATGGCTTTTGCGACGGTGTGGGGGACAGGCGTGCCTTGAGGCTGGGGCAGGATCCTGTTGGGGGACAGGGATCTCCTGCCCTGGTGGGGGCCGTGGAAATTGGGGAGCTCCAGCATGTGTCCGTGCACGGGGGACACCGAACGAGTCTGCTCCCACGACTCATCCCTCTTCCCATGGGGGCCTAAGTGTTCTTCTTTGGTTTGGGGGGCTCCGGCACTTGCAAATGGCTTCGGTTTGGGAGCAGTCCGGGGCTGGGGGGGTGGAGGCACCAGGAGGTCCAAGGGGATGGCAGCGGCAGCAGAGTCCAGGGACTCCCCCTGCAGCGACAGCGTCCGCACGGTCACGTCCCGCGCCTCCAGGCTCCGCAGCCGCAGCAGCTCCAGGGGAACGGTGTCTGCCGAGGGGAACGGCACCTCTGCCACCTGCGGGACACAGGGACACCAATGAGACACAACTGACCCCCTCCCTGCCCTCAGTGCCACCTGTAGGACACTGCCATCCTGCCCTGAGTGCCACCTCTGCCACCTGCGGAGAGAGAGACATGGTGAGACACTGCCATCCTGCCTGCCCTCAGTGTCACCTGTAGGACACTGCCATCCTGCCCTCAGTGCCACCTCTGCCACCTGCGGAGAGAGAACATGGTGAGACACGCCATCCTGCTGCCCTCAGACAGCAGTTGCAGTCACCCACCTGGGACGGGACACAGTGAGACAGAGCCACCCACCACCCTGCCCTCAGTGCCACCGAAACACTGTCCCCAGAGTGTGCTGTCCCCACAGAGATGCTGTCCCCCCAGATGGAGCTGTCCCCAGATGGAGCTGTCCCCAGATCGAGCTGTCCCCACAGAGATGCTGTCCCCAGCTCAGGCTGGGCTCCTCAGCCACCCCAGGGTCTCCCCACCCCGACTCTGCCCACCCCAGCCCTCCCCAGCCCTGAGCTGAACTCACCCTCTGCCCTTTGGCGTAGACACCGTAACCCGTGACGGTGGCACCGTGGGACGTCCCCGTGGCCGTCAGAGTCGGGGGCTTCCAGGACACCTGGACAGTTCCTGGCGTGGCCCCAGCCCGGACAGCAACGTCCTGGGGTGGAGCAGGGGGACCTGGGGAAGAGGGGACGGTCACTGGAGCCCAGAGCAGGAGCACAGAGGCCTCAAACTCCAACATTCCCAGCAGGAGGATGGCTAAAGGACACCTGGTCTTTTCTCTGATCGAAAAACCCACCCACCCACCTCCCAAGGCATTTAGAGCACACCAAAACCTCCTCAATTAAAAGGCATTGCCCTCTATAAATAGCTCTCTTTGGCCACAAAGCCCAAGTGGAAATATCACCTTCCCCTCATTTCCCCAAACCAAACAATCCCCAGGGAGTGCTCCTCGAACTTCACAGGTTCAACAAACTGCAGTGCCCGAGGCTCAGCACGCTTTCTATTCCCCCATCACTAAAGGGGAAATTATTCCCAATGATTTCTGATGGTCTTGGTCATCAGCATAAATGTTCATTCTGGAATTCTGCTGCACTTTGCTCCTCATAGGGGTTTTTTTTTACATAAATTAGCTCCAAAAACCCTCAACAGTCCCACTGGTCCTGATCCTGCACTTATTTCTATTTTAGAACAACGAGCCCAAGAGAGAACTACTCCTGTTCTAATTTAAGCAATTCCACTGCTCTGAGGAATCGAGATGACGAGTTCAATGCATGACAACGATGGTAACTCCAAATTCATCCATCCCTTCCCTTGGTTCTGGTAATTCTGAAATGCAGGGATCAGCCTCTCACTGCCTCAGCTGCTGCTTTGGTTCTGCTACACAGCAGGGAAAAGCTGGCATTTCTGTAAAAATGCTCTCTGAAATGCANGAAAAGCTGGCATTTCTGTAAAAATGCTCTCTGAAATGCACAGATTCTGGGACCTCTGGATCCAAAAGATGAGGGTGTGAAAAGCTGGCATTTCTGTAAAAATGCTCTCTGAAATGCAGAGATTCTGGGACCTCTGGATCCCAAAGCTGAGGCTGTGAAATGCTGGCATTTCTGTAAAAATGCTGTCTGAAATGCAGCAATGGGGAAGACTGTGTGTCCTCTGGATCCCAAAGCTGAGGCTCCCTGCACTCCAGGAACAGCCCAGGCTCTGCTCAGCACAATCCCAGCTAGGGCAGACCCAGCATGGCTGAGAAAACCCTCCCTCCAAAGGCCTTTCCTGAACAGCAGAGTGGAAATGAGTTCAAAGCAGTCCCCCAGGACATTGCCAGGTTTGAAATGCAGATTCCACAGCAGCACCACCACTTGTGCCACTGAAAGAGCTCCAGACAAAAGCGTGAACTGTGAGCTGAGGACAATTCACTGCAGCTGAAGAGACAGGGACATTCCCTCTGCTCTGGTTTCCAACATTACCTCAATGTTCTGAAATAATGGGCAATGACTGGCAGCACTTACCAACACTCCTGATGAAAAAGCCAGGTGGGAAAAAACCTCAGACTTTCCAAAACACAAAGAATTTGTAGACTTTGCAAATTCAATTTGTACAATGTGATTACCACTTCACGACCAAAATGCACTTAAATCCCCCAAATCAATCTGGGAAAGTTAAATTATTTTATCCAGTATTTTCAGAGAAATTTAACCAAAGACTTTTTGGGGTAGGGAGGAAAGTATCAAACCTGCCGGCAATGTAGAAAATTCCACAAAAGCTTCCTTTTTTTCTCGCTGCTCCAAGGGAAGCTGCCAGGGCATCTGATGGGGCTTGGCCATGACCTTCACCTTGTAGGCCATGTTGGGCTTCAAATTAAAAAAATGGTACTTGTAGCTAGCAGCCTTGACAATGTCAAACTCCTCCTCGTTAAGAAAGATGACATGACTGTAATTACTGTTGGTGGGGAGCCAGGAGAGCTCAGCAGAGATCTGGGTGATGTTGTCCACTCGGAGGTTGGAGGGGGCCACGATGACGTCCTTGCCCACCAAGAGAGTGCACTGCAGCTCGTCCGAGTTGCCCTTGTTGGTGATGCTCTGGATGGAGATGCGGTAGGTGCAGGCGGAGATGTTGAGTTTCTCGATGAGAGCCTTGGTCCTGCTGCCCAGGGCGACGTTCATGCGGATCTCCTTGTCCACCAGCACGTTGTAGCTGCTGACGGTTCCCCAGCCAGGGGGCACGACCGGCGGCTCCCAGCCCACAATGACACTTTTGGCTAGTTGTTTGATAAGGGTGATTTTTCTGGGATAAGGCACAATGTCTTCTCCAATCTCGTCAATGTTCACGTCCAGAGTCCCCGCGCCGTTGCTGATGACGCCGGAGTCGATGTGGCTCGGAGGGCTGATCTCCAGCAGATCTCCTTCCAGAGCGGGACCCGAGCGGTTGATGAGATTCTGATCCTGTTCGCTGCTCAGTGTGCTTGATAACCGGCTCTCGTTGTCTTGAACAAAATCCACAAAGTTTGAAGGGACCAATCCTCTCTGTCCGTCCAGAAGTTCTCCTGGTGGGAAAGAGCAGAGCCATTAAAACCCCTGAAGGACAATTCCTTTTCCATATCAGTTCAGGTGAGGGGCAAGGCACGAGTGAAAATGCACACACACAACATTCCCAGCGTGACAGCACCAAGGCTTGGCACAAGGGAAACACCACAACTGCCACCGAGCTTTTCTGTCAACTTAAATCTCACCAGCAGGAAAAGCTGACACCATAAAATATTTTATAATTAGCTTTGCCTGCAAGGAGCCGCTCTGCTGCTGCAGAAACTCTTTTAATTAACACAATGATGATAAAGCTAATTTTAGCAACCGACTTAGGAGCAGACGAAGGAAAGAATTTGGAGCGCGCTTGACAGACGAACTGATTTCAATCTGCATGAATTAGCATGAATTGATGGATTAAGGAAGAGGATACCTTCGTAGAAGCCATCTTCGTCCATGTCTCCGTACACATAGAGGTACTTTCCTGCCGTGAGAGGGAGCTCAGCCTCCGGGTTTTCGTTTGGTCCATCAAAGGGGTTGTAGCTGTGGGGGACAGGATCTGCTCAGGACTGGGACTACAATTCCCTGTCGGGATTTGTGCTGCCCTGAGGCACAGCAGGGATGGGCTGGGTCTGTCTGTGCCCGTGGGGTTACACATGTGATATTACACACGTGATGGGCACACACAATGGACACACCGTGACTGCGATATTACACACGTGATGGGCACACCGTGACCGTGGTGTTACACACGTGATGGGCACACATGATGGGCACACTGTGCCTGCGGTGTTACACACGTGATGGGCACACTGTGCCCGCAGTGTTACACACATGATGGGCACACACAATGGACACACCGTGCCCATGATGTTCCACACACAATGGACACACCGTGCCCATGATGTTCCACACACGATGGACACACCGTGCCCATGATGTTACACACACGATGGACACACCGTGCCCATGATGTTACACACACGATGGACACACCGTGCCCATGATGTTCACACACGATGGACACACCGTGCCCATGATGTTCCACCCGTGATGGACACACCGTGCCCGTGATGTTCCACACACGATGGACACACCGTGCCCATGATGTTACACACACGATGGACACACCGTGCCCATGATGTTCCACACACGATGGACACACCGTGCCCGTGATGTTCCACACACAATGGACACACCGTGCCCATGATGTTCCACACACAATGGACACACCGTGCCCGTGATGTTCCACACACGATGGACACACCGTGCCCATGATGTTCCACACATGATGGACACACCGTGCCCGTGATGTTCCACACATGATGGACACACCGTGCCCGTGATGTTCCACACACGAATGGACACACCGTGCCCATGATGTTACACACACGATGGACACACCGTGCCCATGATGTTACACACACGATGGACACACCGTGCCCATGATGTTACACACACGATGGACACACCGTGCCCATGATGTTACACACACGATGGACACACCGTGCCCATGATGTTACACACACGATGGACACACCGTGCCCATGATGTTCCACACACGATGGACACACCGTGCCCGTGATGTTCCACACACAATGGACACACCGTGCCCATGATGTTCCACACACAATGGACACACCGTGCCCGTGATGTTCCACACACAATGGACACACCGTGCCCATGATGTTCCACACACGATGGACACACCGTGCCCGTGATGTTCCACACACGATGGACACACCGTGCCCATGATGTTCCACACAGATGGACACACCGTGCCCTGATGTTCCACACACGATGGACACACCGTGCCCATGATGTTCCACACACGATGGACACACCGTGCCCATGATGTTCCACACACGATGGACACACCGTGCCCGTATGTTCCACACACAATGGACACACCGTGCCCATGATGTTCCACACACGATGGACACACCGTGCCCATGATGTTCCACACACGATGGACACACCGTGCCCATGATGTTCCACACACAATGGACACACCGTGCCCATGATGTTCCACACACGATGGACACACCGTGCCCGTGATGTTCCACACACGATGGACACACCGTGCCCATGATGTTCACACACGATGGACACACCGTGCCCATGATGTTCCACACACAATGGACACACCGTGCCCATGATGTTCTACCCTGCCCTGCCCCTCAAGCTGCCCTCAAACCACCTCCTTTCCTCACTGCTCACTCAGACACTTCCCACTCAGCTCTCCTGAAATACACTGGCCAAAATTCCCTTTCTTTTGCTCGGTTGTGGGATCCTTTTCCAGTCACTGGATTCAATTTGTTTTTTATGTTTTATGTTCCTTTTACACAAGTTTATTAAACTTCTACAAAGGCAAGGTAAAAGAAGACAAAAACAGTGAGCTGCATCTAAGAAAAGCTACTGAGAGACAAAAAGTACTTTTAAAGTACTCAAATCTGTATCCATCCTGAAAGAAATTGTTAGTCACTGAAATTTTTATCATGACAGTGCTCTACAGCCGAAATTTTAACGTGCAAAGCAGTGATGGAATTCTCATCTTTTCTCGCTTGAAGTAGTAATTTATAAGAACAGACTGAGATATCCTGTGCCAGGCAGGAGGCACCCATTTAACCTGGTTTGTGCACTGAGGATGGAAATGCAGCAGGGCTGAGCCAGGCTGTGCTCTGCTCGCTCTGCCAGCCCAGCACGAGGGCAAACAGCACAAACAGAAAGGGGATCCATCCCAAAATCAGCTCTCAGGAATTCTGTGAGTGAACACAGCCACACTGATGGATATTCCAGCTGTGAACAGTGTCTGGAACGGGACGGTGCTTTACCTGTAACGGGCAATGCAAAGATGGACTTTCCCAGAATATCTCTGCTTTGAGGTATTGGAATTCTGATCATTATCCATCTGCAAAGAGTGGAAAAGAGAAGGAGATTTCAAAAGAGGGTGTATGAACAGTTCTGCTGACAGGTGACATGAATCAGTGAACACACAAGAGCAAGAGAAAAGAAATTAAATTCTAACATGAAACACAACTGTCTAATTTCACTGATAACAGCAGATTCCAGGGGCTGAATTAAGAACTGGCAAAAATGCCAACTTCCAAACACTTGGAAACAATGAATATCACACAAAATATCCCCCTGCCAACCCAATCCCACCCAACAAAATCCAACCAAATCCAACCCAACCCAACCCAACCCAACAAAATCCAATCCAACCCAACCCAACCCAATCCCACCCAACCTAATCCAAGTCACAGAATCACATCTGCTGAACTCCACCCTTTCCACTAACACAGGACCAAATTCTTTTTTTGCAGTGTCACTAATTTATTTATTTATTTATTTCAGCCTTCCCAGCATTATGCTCCATTTTCAGATTTTATTCATACAATCCCCCTTGGGTCTGGATATCTCTAAAAAGGAATGGAGCTTAATTTCTGTGAGCTTGCATAATGTAAGTGTGTATCACATAATTACACTCTAGAAGGCACAAAACGTACAATTCTGCAAAGGAGGGCCTGACATTCTCAGTGAGAGATAACTCAGAAATAATAGAAAGAGGGAATTAAATTTGACGTGTGCTTCTTCTGTTCCTTGCTGTTAGTTCTGCTTCCCTAAGTCTCCGTGCTAAGCTGCTTTTTCTGTGGCCTCTTCAAAAAGCACTGAATGTTTCCACTTTTCAGTAATGCTGCTACACAAATATACACAAATATTTCTGGTGGATAATCCCAGATATGCCCATGGAATTCCCACTATACAAGAATCTAATATTTCATTGAATATCCTCAGGCTTGTGATCCATTTAGAAGCATTTTGATTCCATCAACTTTCACAGGTTCAGTAGCAATAAATGTAACAAATATAGAAAATATGCACAGAGGTGCAATTTATTTACTCCTGTAAAGATTAAGAAAGGATTTCTTAAAGGAGGAGGTAAAGATCTTTTTGATCTGTAGATCATTTCCTCCTGGCTATCTGTCCTTATAAACCAGGCTGTTTAAGAGAAAATAATTCATCAAAGCTTTCAAAATTTGTTCTGTGCCTTTTTACATTTAACATTTGTCCAAATATTAAAGATCAACTTATTTTGGCACCTTTGAAAAGCTCTTCTGAGATTTCCAATGGATTTCCACCTGAATTCCACTGAAAAGCAGAAAAGAAGCGAAAGGAGGAACGGAACCTTTGGAAAGTGTGATTAAATACAAGAAGTGGAGCTGAATGACCTTACTGACACTTTGAGCTCGGTGTTCCAGGCTCAGAATCCTTCAGGAGAGCACTGGGGGCTGTTAGAGGCTGTGCCTGCCCTGCTGAGGGAGGATTCAACATCACAAAAACCACACAAAAAACCAGCCCTGTAAAATGTCCCTGCTTTGCTGTGCAGCATCCTGGGATTGCTGCTCCTTCTGCCCAAATCTCCCCTTTGGGAGGCAGAGGAAGCCCTGGGGAGCTGCCCATGACAGCACCACCCCACAGAAATGTGGGTTTGCCCCTCGGGCAGAGGCACCAGAGAGCTCTGAAAGCACCACGGGGCTCAGAGGCTGCAGCTCCTCACACCCCCAAATCTGACCCTGTGTGACATGGACATCAATGCAGCTCCTCTGAAAATATCACCTGAATTCCCACCAATCAGGCTCTCAAATTTCCTCAGAAAATGAGAACATTCATGTCTTGACTTTTTAGAAGCACATGGATCAACCTGCCTCAGCCCACTGGAGCAGAGAAGCCTCTGCCCTAAAACACATTTTTAATAAAAAATGCAAAAAGACTCACGTCTGAATCAAATCTGCATCTTGGGGTACCAGATCTTGACTTGGACAGGAATGTAGGTTTGACAGACAGTTGTTCTGGTTTGTCTCCAGAGATTTGAAGGGGTCGGATGAACTCTGAAATCACACAGCGACTTCCAGAGGGGCTTTCGTGACCTGGCAGGGACAAAACAGCAGAATCAGGAAGGGTTCTCCAGCAGGAACACTGCCAGCACACAGCAGAGATGGGTTCCTGCCCTGTTCAAAATCAGTCAGGAAGGAGACATGGGGCAGACTGCAGAGCAGAAATCAGCTCAGCTGCCAGCTCCCAGCCCTGTGAACTGCTTAAACCAAAAATACAGAGCAAAAGACAGCAGGGAAGGGGAAGAGGTTTCAATCACAGAATTCCAAGGTGAAGCTTCCCACAAAGCTGCTGCTCCAACTTTGATTTCTTTTGGGGGCTCTGTCACACCCTGGGAGGAGAATCAAATTCATTCATTTGTCTCCTAACGAAGAGACTGAATGCTAATGACTCAGTTGGCAGGAGTTCATTTGGAAATGAAGTTGTTGGACTTTTGGCAGCAGAAGTGCCACGAGCACCTGCTTCGTGTTCCTTGAGAGCTCCTCAGTGACACCAGCACTGTGATCTGATCCCAGTGCCATCCCTGGGGGTTCTGGAACATGGAAACTGAGACTGAGCAACAGCAAAAATCTCCAAAAATCCTTCTGGAATAGATCCTTATTGTGCTTTTAAAAAGCAGTTTAAAAGAAAGGAAAAGGCAGATGATGCTGCACAGTGAACAGCCTGAGCAGGCTGAGCACTCATCTCCTCCCGACTCGGGTGGGAACCAGGGGTGGGAGCAGCAAAAAGAGCAATGTCATCAAGGCTGCAAGGGAGATTAATACAGCCTGGTATAAAATACTTCTACATCTTTTCCCTTTTACTGTCAGTTTAGTCCCCAAACCACATGAAAGAAGGAATGGCACTCTGAGCCAAGTTTGACCTGAGTGTGAGCAGAGCAGAGCAGAGCAGAGCAGAGCAGAGCTGAGCAGAGCAGAGCAGAGCAGAGCAGAACAGAGCAGAGCAGAGCAGAGGGTGCTGCTGACACTCAGATCCTCTGTGCCCTCCCTCCCGTGAGCACAACGAGCCCCTGCTCTCATTTCTCACACCCTGAACACGTGTGGGGTCTGCATTTCCTCTCCCGTTCTGCCACGAGTTTGGACAGCAATGCTTTGCCACTGAATTGCACAATTCACTGAATTTCAAGATTTACTGAATTGCAAGATTCACTGAATTGCAGGACTCCCCATCCACATCACCAGGAATTATCAGTGGAACCTCGTTATTCTACTGCATGGGAGAACGAGCTCCAAGAACACCATCAGAGGGTTTTTCTGGCATGCTCATTAGTCCAAGATAATTAATTTTCTTGGCATCACTGTAATTTACAGCAGGACAGCTTAGGCACTGTGACAGCACTGGTCACTCTGTCCAGCCCTGGTCACTCCACATGGACACCTCACCCCACCAGAGTGACCGAATATCCAACAGCAAGGGCAGAAATACAAAGAGCAGATTTTCCTGGCAGCCCTATCAACTTCAGCCGTCAGCTCCTGAGCCTTTTCTAAAAGGTTATGAGACAAATAATATATGTAAATTCATGCAGATTCTATGCAGGCAGAGCCACAGTTGGATTGAAAAAATAAACACGAGCATCATCAATAATGCCTTTGCAGAAAAAAACCAGAGCAAGGCTGAGTTCACAGCCCAGGAAGAGCATTCCTCCCGAGGATCTGCAATTCCTGATCGTTTCTGCCCCGGCAGATTGTGGGTACAGGAGCACACAAAAAGGCTGCATTTAAAACCTGGCCTAAGTCTGCCTCCAAAATAAAGGAACTGATTAAACCTGGTCCTCTCCCTCATCCAAGGCAATCACACCGATGGCCCTGGGCTGGAACAGCTCAGTGTGAAGGAATCAGACCTACAGACTGCTTTAGAGCTTGTTAACTGCAAACCTACAAAAAAGAAAACAAACAAACAAAAAAAAAAGCCTAATAAAAACACCTTTCCTTTTATATTTCCCCTCTGGAACAAAACAGAGTTAAAAATAAAATATACAAGAGGTCAGCTCACAAGAACACACAGCAGCATCTAGAAATGTTCAGCTGTTGTTGTTTTTTTTTGTCTAAATATTGGAGAAGAGCAACAGGACAATCCAATCCATCCATCCCAGCTTGGGTGACACTGCCCAGCTCCTCACATGTAATAATACCCAACCAGTGTGTGATTTACAGGGAAGTGGCCTCCAAGTGTCCCCAGGTAACCTCCTGTCTCATCCCTGTAATTTTCCTATGAATAATGGATCGTTTACAAAGCTCTGCACTCAGGAGAGCCGTTGCCTCTGGCAACAGGAGACGGCCTGGTGAAAGTTCAGGCACATCTTGGATAAACACACACTGTTGACTGTGCTGGGGACTCTAAGTGTAGGAACATCAATACAGATGTAAATGGATTTTTTTTTTTAGTTTGCCTGCTCCACTTCTTTTGAAACTGGTTTTTTTTTCTTTTTAAAATGTTTTACTTTCAGATTTTTAAGGAGAAATGCATCATTTCTGTTGAACAAATGAAACGGAACCCAAACCATTTTCATTCAGCCAAAACACTCCATTCAGTTCCCATTTCCTCCCCAGCTCGATGCAGATATTCCTTTCACACAATGGCCAGAGCAGTGTGCGGGGTCTCTGTGCTTTCTTTCCCCATTAACTCTGACTCCAAGGAGGCAGCAGGAGCAGGGCAGCTCTGTGCACAGCCTGCCTGGGCAGACAGGCTTTTTTCTCACAGCAAAGGCACATTTCACACCAGGAATACACAGCTTTAGTGCTGAACGGGTTCCTCATCCCTACACTCAACAATCAGAGGATTCTGCCCCTGGCAGTGCCCAGCCTGGACAGGAACAAACCCAGCCAAGGCTTCAGAGATGCTCTGAGATTCAAAGGAGCCCCAGAGCAGAAAGAGGAGCAGATTCCAGAGCCCCAGAGCAGAAAGAGGTGCAGATTCCATCTCAGGGGTACAGCACAGCCATTCCCACCCCAGGGCAGAACAAGGAGCAGATTCCAGAGCCCCAGAGCAGAACAAGGAGCAGATTCCATCTCAGGGGTACAGCACAGCCTTTCCCAGCCCAGGGCAGAAAGAGGAGCAGATTCCATCTCCATTGGCACAGCACAGCCGTTCCCACCCCAGAGCAGAAAGAGGAGCAGATTCCATCCCCATGGGTACACACAGCCTTCCCACCCCAGCAGAATAAGGAGCAGATTCCATCTCCATTGGCACAGCCTTTCCCACCCCAGAGGAGAAGGAGGAGCAGATTCCATCTCAGGGGTACAGC
Organism: Malurus cyaneus samueli; assembly: GCA_009741485.1. Classification (NCBI taxonomy): domain Eukaryota; kingdom Metazoa; phylum Chordata; class Aves; order Passeriformes; family Maluridae; genus Malurus; species Malurus cyaneus. Next base: position 482,236 of record CM019228.1, on the reverse strand, counting down.
ACAGCCGTTCCCACCCCAGAGCAGAACAAGGAGCAGATTCCATCCCCATGGGTACACCACAGCCGTTCCCAGCCCAGGCAGCCCCGCAGCACCCCGTCCTCACCTTTGCCGATGGAGGTGGCGATGCCGTTCATCAGCTGTGCCAGGGGTTTGCCAGCAGAGCCCGGGAGCTGCGTGGCTGCCAAGGCGTTGGTGCTCAGGAGGTCGATCTTGCCCGCCTGCTGCCGGAAGCGCTCCAGCTCCCGCGACAGCAGGTTAAACTGCTCGCTCTGCGTCCGGCATTTCTCCTCCAGCTCTCGCACCTTGGCCTGCAGAGCGACAGGGGCAACGTGGGGACAGCTCAGAGCTCGGGCTGGGGACACTGGGACAGTGCTGGGACTGCACTGAGACAGCACTCGGACAGCTCCGGACAGCACCGGGACAGCGCCGGGACAGCACCAGGATAGCATCCCATCCCCGATAAACGACCCCAAAACCAACCTGCTTGGGCTGGGACTGGGACAGTGCTGGGACTGCACTGAGACAGCACTCAGAGAGCACTGGGACAGTGGGACAGCACCAGGATAGCACCGGGATAGCACCGGGATAGCACCCCATCCCAATAAACAGCCCCAAAACCAACCGTGCTCCTGTCTGGGGTACCAGGACAGTACCAGGACAGCACCGGGACAGCACCAGGATAGCACCGGGATAGCACCGGGATAGCACCCCATCCCAATAAACGGCCCCAAAACCACGCTTTGCCTGGGCTGGGGGCACTGGGGAGCCAGGACAGCACCTATCCCTGCTAAACAGCCCCAAAACCACCCTCCTGCCTGGGCTGGGGGCACTGGGACAGCTCCCCATCCCTGATAAACGGCCCCAAAACCGCCCTCGGAGCCCCCACCCACGCTCAGAGCCTCGGGACAGCCCCATAACACTGAGGTGATTCCTCCCTTCATCACCAACTTCCAATTCTGGCAGTGTTTAAAAAATCCCCAAGGACACCTGCAACCAGACCCTACAGCTCTGTGACCCCTCCACACCTCTGAACAGCAGCTTTGTGAGATTTTCCAATTTCCTCTCACAATCAGGAGTATTTCTGAGGTTTGCCCACCTTCTGCTATTAGGTGGAAGGCTCCTAAATTTCTACATTAACTTTTATGCATTAAAACCCCCCAAGAAGAAGAAAAGCCCCGGTGGCTCTGCAGGATTTGGGCTCAGCTGCTGCCCCAATTTCTGTACAAACCCTCCTCACTGCAAAGCCACAGCACAGAGCTGCTCCCAGCCCAGCCAGGCACAGTCTGCTATCAGCTGGGACAAGGGACAAAATGGAACTTTTTGGGTTTAATTTGGAGAAATCAGGCTTTCACAAAATAAAAGGGAAGGTCTGCTGGGACCTGGGGAATCTGCCTACACCGGGATTGGGAATCCCTGATGTGAGAGGATGGGTGAGGTGATGGGAAATTGGATTCCCTGACTGAAAGGAAAAGGGCATGGGGAATACAGGGGTTTATCTACAACTTTTACTCAAAACATAAAAAGAATAGTGAACACACAGGAGCTGAAAACCCCCTTTTACCCAACTCTGCACATTCCCTGTATGAGCTAAATCAAGGATCCAACAATGCATCCCCATCTGCTGCTTTATGACCAACAAACATCACCTTCCTTCATTAAAAACCCCTCTTACGCTTTGTTAAACAGCTGTACTAACAAAGGAAGTCTGGATAGCAATTAAATTCATTCAACTCAATTAAGAGTTTTGGTTTTCTAAAGAAAAAAACATTCTCAGTTCATACAAGAAAAATTGTGCATTTTAGGTATCAAGAAAACAACATATAGTGCCTAACACCTAAAAAAGGTCCCAGCTAAAGGAAAATACAGCACCCAAAAGAACCCAAAAATCCAGATTTTCTACTACACACAATGGTACTGTTTGCTCCTTTTCATGTAACAAATACTTCTTTTAATTAGAGTGAATTTTAAAGATATAATTCCTTTGCATTCATAACACACAAACTGACTTATTTCTGCTAAAGAAATCTCAGGGTATCCACCTGATGGATCATGAAACAAAAACCATTAAGAATCCAATATTGTGGGAGTTTTACACAAATGCTGAATGCTTGGGGGTTTTTGTCTTTCATCCTTTCTCTGTTGCTTTGAGCAAAATTGTACAAATTTCAAACTGTTCTCTCACGACACTGCTGGAAGGAAAAGGCCTTTACTGGCACAGCACACTTTATTTTTAGTTAGGGTTGGGAGTTAGGCGCAAGCACAGAGCTGTACTTTGTAAAGCTCTGCCTTGGGGTGCAGGATGGAGCCAACAGGAGGCATTCCCTCATCCTTGTTTCCTTCCTTCAGCATTCCCTGCTCATCCTCACTTCCTTCCTTCACCCTGTCCCTGTCCCATCCCTGTCCCTGTCCCTGTCCCATCCATGTCCCCATCCCTATATCCCTGTCCCTGTCCCATCCCTGTCCCATCCCTGTCCCTGTCCCCATCCCTCCCTGTTTCTGTCCCTGTCCCTATATCCCTATATCCCTGTCCCTGTCCCATCCCTGTCCCTATACCCCTGTCCCTATATCCCTGTCCCTATATCCCTATATCCCCATCCCTGTCCCTGTCCCATCCCTGTCCCTGTCCCTATATCCCTGTCCCTGTCCCTATATCCCTGTCCCTATATCCCCGTCCCTGTCCCATCCCTCCTGATCCAGCAGAGCAGATGGAGTGTTGCTCACAGCGCTGCTGCCCAAACCCATCCCTTTGGAGGGCACAGGGAGCAGATCCATCCCTGGGGACAGACACGGTGCACACAGGACAGGGAGGATGAGGAGCAACTTTCCAGGCGGGCAGGTCTGAATTCAGAGCAGGATTAGGATGTTCTGAGATGAGAGATCATCCCACAGCTCAGCTCTCTGCACAGCAGCAATGGCTCCAATCAGGTGACAATATCACACCAAACTGTCACCACATTAACCAAGGAACAATCTGAATTCAGCAAAATCCGCACAGCCAGAAGTTACAACAGTGAGGAAACCACCAAACCATTCCTGCTGGGCATGCTCAAGAAACTGCCTTGGCAAACCGGGATCCCAGCTCTCCCTGAATCATGCCAAGATTAATTTCTTGTAGAAAGTTGTGATTTTGGTGATTTGGTGTTAGGCCAATAAATGCAAAGCATGCTTGCATAACAATGGTTCTAGCACACATCCCATGCAAGGTTAGGCAGGGCTGTGGTTCTCATTTTACAGGGAAAAGTGCAGGATTCAGGACAGGCAAAGGAGAATTTATGCCCTAAAATACCTGCATGCTGTCCAAGGTGTTCTGGATGAAGCAAAGCAATAAATCCCAAACAAGACACAGTAAACAAAGAGATGTGAAATAAACAAAGAAATAAAAACAGGTTTGAATACTATTGTTGACATTTCAAAGCAAAAGTCTATTAGAACATACACGTGTAAAACCATGCACTAACACAAACACAGAAACCAACACTGCTGCTGATCTGAAATCGCAAACTGCACATTAAATAAAAGGCTAAAAAATCATGTGCTTGTGGCAATAAAAAGCAAAAGCTTTGGAAGCCTTGTTGGGTTATGCAAATCAGAGGCTGCAGACAAATCAGCTAAATAAGAATTGTGCTGAGCTTGAGGGGGGTGAATAATCTCCTGCCTGTCTGGGCTCTCTTCTCCTCATCCTGTACTTTCCACCAGGCATTAAATAATCGTTTAATCTTATAGTCTGAAAGCTAAAACAACTTCACATATTTGATGATAATGAAAGCCTATGAGTAAAACACATTCTGTGGGAATTTGTAGATATTAATAAACAAATGTTTTAATTTTAATTTTTTTAAGTTGATCAATGCACCAGAAAAAAACCACCTTTCACCAAGGCATGTCACACACAGAAATACTGTGGGAAGGTGAAAAGACTGGAAACACCTTGAGACAAAATTTCTAAATGAAAATTGACAATGCCCTGGCTATTGCCAATCCATATTTTTGCACTTTCATTAACACTTAAAAACCATTTAATGCCTCTTCCTCAGGCAGAAAAATGAAGTGTTCTCTCTCCAGCACAGCCTTTGAAGGTTTTTTGAGATCTCAATTCTTTCATTAAGTTTACAATTTCGGTTCTTTAACATGTTGCTTTGTGTCTATTAGACAGTATTTAATTGGAAACCCTGGGTAACTGGTTGGTATTTGCTCTGCCTTTCTAGCCTAATAAATCACAATTCTCACAGTTAATCACTCCCTTTAATAGTATTTTACAAAAAGTGGTGCCAAAACAGAAACATCATCACTTCCAGAGCTCAGCTTAATGCACCCCTAAGTGAATTACAGACCTTAAAGGATGCAGTTATATCAGAGGAGAAAATAAGAAACCGTGTTTGCTCACACATTGCAGGAACATTGAAAAGTGATGGCACTGTAAAGGGATCCCAGGAACCCAGGGGATCTCACCTCTAGCAACTGAACTGCTCCTTCATGTTCCTTCTTGGCTTCAACCTGAGCCTGGCGTGCAGGGAAAAAAGGGGAAAAAAGAGGGGAGGGAGGAAGAAGGAAAGTTAAATAGTCATGGCAGTACAAGATGCTCTAACCAGAAAAAAAGCTCTAACCAGCAGGAAGAACACTTCTCCCCAAAGCCAAAGTTCCCATCCAGCAGCGTGGCTGTGCCTGCTCTGCTGCAGAGCTCAAATAACGCTGATTTTTAGGAGATGGAGCCCCTCCAGAGCAGTGGGACTTTGTTGGACCAACACAGGAATGCTCAACACACACCAAGATCACCTAGAACTCTCTCTGGAACCTAAAATTCACACTGAAATGGAGTTTGCTGTTACATTGAGGTTTGTGGTGTGAAACTCCCACAGCAGCTGGGAGAAAGCAACACAAAATTCAGCTCATTCTTTTAATGAAGCAGCAGAATTCATCATCAAATAACTCCAAACATCTCAGGGCAGCCACGGACAGGCTGCTTGCAAAGGGGTTCTGAGTCAGAGATAAAAGGATAAAAGGGCAGGAAATCACTGATCTCAGGGGCAGCTGGGGCAGGCTGTGATGTCCCAGAGCCACAGTGTCCCCAAAGCACAGCCCAGGTGTCCCCAAAGCCCAGCTCAGTGTCCCCAGAGGCTCAGGTGTCCCAAAGCCCAGGTGTCCCCAAAGCCCAGGTGTCCCCAAAGCCAGGTGTCCCCAAAGCCCAGGTGTCCCCAAAGCCATGTCCCAAGAGCTGTCCCCAAAGCCATTCCAGGTGTCCCCAAAGCCACTCAGGTGTCCCCAACCCATCTCTGGGCACAGAGTCCCCCTGGAGCTGGGCACAGCCACAACTCCCTGCCAGCCCTGCAGGAGCCACGGGCTCAGGAGCAGCAGCAATCTCCTGATAACAGAAACACAGAGCCTCAGCATCCATCAGGACAGGTTTAATAAAACCTGCCCGGAGCCTGAGCTCTGATAAATGAGAACAAAACCTGCATCAACAGCTATCTCTCCTTAACATCAAACTGCCTTGTGTTAAGGTTTTCTGAAGGAAAAAAATCCCATCTGATTCCCCACGAGCACTAAACCTCGGTGGACAATATTCTGTTCTTCATTTTAGGCTGAGAAATCTGATCAGTCTGCTCATATATTGAAAAGAGAATGAACTTGGATTTCTATTAAAAATGAGACACAATCACGGGGACTGTGGCAGGAACTCTGCTCTGAGGTGAAGTTTGGGTGTTCAGCAGCACAAGGGTGGGATGGGAATTCCATCTGCTCCTGCCCAAAATCACTCCTGCCCTTTGGGAACACTGCTCCAAGAAAAGAGGACACCAATAAAAACAGGAAGGAAGAATTGAACCCACTTGGACTGTGTCCATTGGGAGGTCAACTCTGGATGAGATGGGAGCCAGAGCTCCTGTCCAAAGCTGGGCATGGAGTGTTATAGCCCCTTAGATAACAGATTATAAACTGGAATGTTATACCTTAATATCAATATTAAAATATTTATCTGCTGGGAATGGTGTGTTACAGCCCCCTAGATAGCAGATTTATTAAAATATTTATCTGCTGAGCTTGTTGCATTGGGTGAAATCCCAAATCCAACACATCCTGCACATCTGCTGTGCTGCAGCTCAGCACAAGGGACTGCAGGAAAGGGGCACCGAGATTGGGCTCCTGCTGCCAACCCAAATGAGGATTTATTACAAGAATGGAACAAAAATTAGCAAGAAATGATCCTTCTTTGATTTCTTTCCTTTGCCAAGAAATTGAAGTCAAAAATTTATGAGGCAGTTCTAATAATAACAGCTGAATATAACTAGAAATGGCATTTTGCAATGTGCCTAAGTACATTTATTGAGAAAGACTAAAAGAAAATTAACTGGAAGATTTCATTCGGTCAACTACAATTTTCTATTTCAAGCAAACTATATTAGATAGATCTTTTATTCCACTGAGAATGCCCCTCCACACCAATTCTCTACCAAATTATCATTAGCAGCATTATTTCTGTGTTTTAATAGTCCAGCAACTGAAAAAACCAACATCAAGCACTGAGACAATTGCAGCTTTAAGTGACTTTGGCAAGGCTGAGACTCAGTATCAAGGTTTTGTATTATAATGAATACTGAGAAATTGCAGTGTGAAAAAAGAGAATTCTTCAAGTGATTTGTGAATTCGAGAATGACCTTGGAAATGAGGTTTTGAGCAGCTGTTGGGTTTCTGTGGTGGGCTGGGGCTGGCTGAACACCAAACCCTTGAGAAGGAAGGCAATGCAATGTGGGAGCACCTTCACAAAACCTCCTTTAATCCTTTACTGGAGAAAGGTGGCGAGAATTGTGTGTGTGGAAGAGGAGGCCAAGGAAATCCTAACAAAGCATCGATGTGAGAGTGTGAACAGCAAATGGAAACGGTGGGGACCTCAAATTTGGATTATCCAGAAATGCAGACTGGATTCCTTCGTGGCATTTAAGAAAGGCACGAAGCCAAATGCAGAGGGGAACAATGGGAATGTAACGAGGTACCTGTGACTGTGGCACTCATCCCTCCCTGCTGGGACACAGAAATTTGGGTACCGTGGGTCAGGTGAGCCCTGTGCAGGAACTGTGCATCCTTGGCACAGGGGGCACAGCCTCGGGGACACGGGGCGGGGACAGCTGGCACAGCCTGGCACAGCCTGCACTGTCCCCTGGGCCATTCCCCTGTCCCCAGGGCATCCCCCCATCCCCAGCCTGGCACAGCCTGCACAGCCCCCCGGGCCAATCCCCATTCCCAGCCTTGCCAAGCCTGCACAGCCTGGCACTGTCCCCCAGTCCATTCCCCTGTCCCAGTCCATCCCCCATCCCATCCCAGCCGTACCTTCTGCAGCAGCTCGATCTCCTGCTGTTTGGCGTTGAGGACAGCCAAGGCTTGCTCATGCTCCAGCTCCAGCTGTTGCCGCCGTTCAGCAGCCTCTCGCATGTGCTGGGGGAAAGGACAGGGACAGGGACAGGGATGGGACACCCCCAGATGTGTCACACAGGCTGCCCTGCCAGGGTGGGAAGGGACAGGCTCAGGGCTGGGACACCCCTGTGACACACTCTGCCAGGGTGGTGCCCCTTTGCTGTGCACACAAACACCCCAGAGCAGATCAGATCAGACACCCATCCAGGCTGGATTCACTCAGACACTGAGGTTTCCTGCCAAGCCAATCTCGGGTGTTTGAACAGCAATCCCTGCAGGACCCACAGCTCTGCCAGGACCCACAGCTCGGGATGGCCCGTGGGGATGCTCAGCAGCCTCTGCACCCAGCAGGCACTCACTGGCATTGTGCTGAAAATGGAAAATATCACCTTGCCAATCCCCAAGAGCCTCTTTAGCCAGGACACGCCTCTGGGGTTTGCTTTGCAAATGATGGCCCAAAGAAAGAGCTCACCTGTGCTGAGCTCTGCCTGTATCTACAGAGAGTTAGAACAAAACAGGGGAATCTGCACAAAAGGGACTGTGCAGCACTAGAAACAACCTCCAAAGCACATTTGATGCTAATGATTCCAAGCAGAGTGTGAGAGGTGCTTGGGAAGAGCAGTGGCAGGATCCTTTGCAGATAGAAATCTTTTTCATTACGGGTTGATATTACTCCCCTGCATCACTGTAACTTTCAAACACCCTCTTAATAAATGGGAGCAAAGAAAGATATCTTTCCAGATTCTGATCTCTTCCCTGGTGAAACTGGTATTAAAGATTTTTATTTTCTAAATTACATGTTGTTCCCATAATAGTCTCAGAGCAGAGGCACGATGTCTTATCTGCAGCACCGAGTTATTACACACAAACCTATTAGAAATCAGCGCTTGGAGAAACAAATGCTTGGCTAAAACTGGCAGGAACAGCCCCAAACCTCTCTTACTGTCTACAAGAGAAAATGTTATCAATATTTTAACCTTCAATGATCTGTTATTAATGTTATCAATATTTTAACCTTTAATGACCTGTTATTAATGTTATCAATATTTTAACCTTTAATGAGCTGTTATTAATGTTATCAATATTTTAACCTTTAATGAGCTGTTATTACCTGCTACACATTGCTCACAGCACAGAGAGACATCTCTCAACCTCGGTATGTTTGCAAAAGAAGCAGAAATTTCTCCATCTGGCCTCTGCTTGGGATTTATTTTCCATTGGACTGAAAACAACAACTACAAAAAGATTTTGCTCTTTGCAAGTTCTGACCCTCAACTATGGCTGTTTTTCCAGGAGTTTTGTGAGGACTGAATGCTCTGCCTGTGGACATTTGTAGACATTTGGGCACTGCCTGTGGATCCCCCTGAGCCCCACAGTGACCCCACAGCTCCCAAAGATCCCCTGAGCCCCACAGAGTGACCCCACAGCTCCCAAAGATCCCCCTGAGCCCCACAGAGTGACCCCACAAGCTGTGACCCACAGAGCTGAGACCCCACAGAGTGACCCCACAGCTCCCAAAGATCCCCCTGAGCCCCACAGAGTGACCCCACAGCTCCCAAAGAACCCCTGAGCCCCACAGTGACCCCACAGCTCCCAAAGAACCCCTGAGCCCACATTCACCCCACAGCTCCCAAAGATCCCCTGAGCCCCACAGTGACCCCACAGCTCCCAAAGATCCCCTGAGCCCCACAGTGACCCCACAGCTCCCAAAGTGCAGGGATGGGGCCAGAGCAGCTCCAAGGACTGAGCTTTGTTCACAGAGCAGATCCCATCCCCAGCACTGAATGAGCACAGGAACTCTCCCCAAGGGCTCTCATCACAGGATTTGTCATCTGTGCTGCAGATGGGTGAGCACCATGGCAGGGATGAATGGCAAACGCTGCCTGAACACTCAGAAAATCACAGCCCTGCTGCACGAGAGGCACTGGAACATTTTCAGAAGCTAGCTAATTCAGCAGTTCTTCATCTTCCCCTTTCTGCTTTGTTGATACATCCTGAATTTCTCAAAAGACAAACTGAACTTCTTTTCAGACAGGGAAACTAGGCTAAATATTCCTCAGAACTTTTTCCCAATGGCAGGAAAGCTGCAGGCAGTTTTCCCAAACTCCATTTTCCCCGAGCATATGAGGACACACATGAAATCCACGATGAACTGCATCTGCTGGGGCATGAATCAGTGCAAAAACGGAGCTGTAGGGCTTCCAGTCTGCTCCAGGAACTGTGCCAGCTCACAGGGCTCTGCTCAGGGGACAGAGTACTCAACATGGAAAGAAAAGCAGGATCTCTGTATCCACCATGGAAAGCAGGATCTCTGCATCCACCATGGAAAGCAGGATCTCTGGATCCACCATGGAAAGGATCTCTGCATCCACCATGGAAAGCAGGATCTCTGGATCCACCATGGAAAGGATCTCTGCATCCACATGGAAAGCAGATCTCTGCATCCACCATGGAAAGCAGATCTCTGCATCCACCATGGAAAGAGGATTCTCACCTGAAAGGCTCTATCCACCATGGAAAGCAGGATCTCATAGCTGATCCACCATGGAAAGCAGGACTCTCTGCTATCCCATCCATGGAACAGGACACCATACTCTGCATCCACCATGGAAGCAGGATCTCTGTCACCATGGATTCATCACCATGGAAAGCAGGATCTCTGCATCCACCATGGAAAGGATCTCTGCATCCACCATGGAAAGCAGGATCTCTGCATCCACCATGGAAGAGCAGGCCAGGATCTCTGCATCCACCATGGAAAGCAGATCTCTGCATCCACCATGGAAAGCGAGCAGATCTCTGCATCCACCATGGAAAGCAGGATCTCTGCATCCACCATGGAAAGCAGGATCTCTGCATCCACCATGGAAAGCAGGATCTCTGCATCCACCATGGAAAGCAGGATCTCTGTATCCACCATGGAAAGCAGGATCTCTGCATCCACCATGGAAAGCAGGATCTCTTGCCATCCCCCCACCCCCATTTTTGGGGGGAAAAAAAGGGCAGGGGATTCCTCCCCTTCCCCTTCCCCTTTTTTTTTTTTTTTTTTTTTTTTTTTTTTTTTTTTTTTTTTTT
>CM019228.1:407378-471732 GCA_009741485.1 Malurus cyaneus samueli | reverse complement strand
ATGTGTCCCCATCACCCCCATCCCACAGCCCCTCTGTGTCCCGCACCCCCATCCCAGCTGCTCCGTGTCCCCAGGCACCCCCATCCCACAAGGCCCCCTCCGTGTCCCATCCCCCCATCCACAGCCCCTCCGTGTCCCCGCACCCCATCCACAGCCCTCCGTGTCCCAGCACCTCTCCGTCCCACAGCCCTCCTCCGTGTCCAGCACCCTCCACCCACAGTCCTCTGTTGTCCCCAGACACCCCCATTGTTATCCCAACAGCCCCTCCGTGCGCCAGCACCCCGATCCACACGCCCCTCTGTGTCGCCCAAGCACCCCATTCCACAGCTGCTCCTTCTTCCATCCCGTGTCCCCTACCTCCACGTGCCCACAGTCCCCATGCCAGCTTTGCCACAAGGGTGCTGAAAACCAGCCAAGATGTCCAGAACCTCCATCTCCCTCCGGAGCTCCCCTGCGCGTCTTGACGTCGGAGGCGATGCTGAAGAGCAGGACCTAGTAGAAAGGAGAGCTCGAATCATTTGTAGTACCAGACTTTGGGAGGGCAGCAATCTGCCTGGTTTGGCCAACACAACATGTGTGGGGGTTTGACCAGGTCTCCTGGTGGAATCCCAAACCTCCCGGGGGTGCCAAGAAGGCCCTGGTGCTAGCCCCAGCTTCCCAGGGCTGGATTCAGATGGGATGGGATCCGTGCTCACCCTGGATGGGGTATCCCTTCCACAGTACGACTCCCGCAGGTCGTGATAACTCACGGTTTCTGTGGGATCGTGTAGGGGAGACTAGAGAGAGTCAGAAAGGGGCTGGGGGCGCCGGGGAGAGCCTTGGGGGGGACAATACTCACATCCACTATGACAGCCATCCAGCAATGAAAGCATAAGGTAAAGGTGAATGTCCAAGGAAACAAAGGAGCAGACGTCCCAGACGGGCACCGGGAGGGGAGGGAGGAGTGACGGACCGCCGGCCCCGATCACAAATTTCCCACCCTCCAGAGCACCCCCCAGCGTGGGGGGACAGTGAACTCAGGCAGGAAGGGGGGTCTCACTGGCCTCCCTGAATTCTTGAGCAGCGGCCGGTCCTTGGTTGCGGCGGCGGCAGAAACAGCGCTCCTGACCTGGCGCCGGTGCAGCCGCCTCTTCTGGAGAGCATTCTCCACGTTCGCCTGGGGACAACCGGGAAGCCCAAAAGTCCCAGCCCGGCTGTGCCACCCCTCATCCACTCCCACGGCACCTCCGGGCACCGCCCGGTTCACTGTTGGGGTTTTGTGTGTGCAGCATAAAACTTCTCCAGGCACCGCATGGGGGGTGGCTTTCAATCGGATCTCTCCTTGACGTTCAGGAACCCGGCCGGGGGTGGCCACGTACCTGGGAAGGAGTGGAGACAAACATCCCCATTTCTGTCCACTGCAGATCGGCCCCATCAAGCCAACAGGGACCGACAATTCACTCAGTGCCCTGGTCTCCCCCATGTTCCTTGCCCTCTTCCTAAAGGTGGGTTATTTGCACAGGGAACCCAGGCCTCTGTACCGGCTGTCCCACTTCAGTTGAGGGGGCCCCTCCCTTCTCGGTTTGCCAATCTCCATACAACTCGGGTCTGTTCCCATGTGTTGCCCAACAAACTGTCCCTAAACCCCAGTAGGCGGGGGATGCACAAAGCTGTGTTTGTGTGGGGAAAGGGGACATGAGCGTTCGGTGGAGGATTAGGTGTACCCACCGGCTGCATGGGACCCCCAGCAGAGGCTGAGGAAGGAGTGTGCCACATCCCAGGTTCTACCACAGCCCCGGGGTCACAGGAGTGCGGGGTCAGGGGCCTCAGGATCCATCCCACCCCCAGGGTAAGGGACTTCACGTCTCAAAGAGGATGTCCGGACGATGAGAAGAGGAAGGCCAAGGGGAGGGATGTTGTACAGGTCAGAGGCTTTGGCATAGACCGCCCATCCCGTCCCTCCAGGTCGGCCGGTTGAGGTTTGCCGGAGCCAGAGCCGTTCCCACCAAAAATAGCTGTACAAGAGTCTGAAACATGTGGGGGGGGAAAGGGGGAGAGGTGAGGGGGCAACTGGTCACCTCTGAGGAACGCCTTTTATCCCCCCCGCTTGTCTCCCACACTCCGGCTGCAACGGCACCCCAATTTCCACCTGAGCCTCCCAGGGAGGCCCCGGTGAAATCCCTCGGAGCGGCGGGCGCTCACTGTGGCACCGGAGGGACCTTTGCCCCTGCAGCCCAGAGGTCAAGCTGGGTGATCATTAAGCAGGGGCCCCCCCACTGCTTCCCGACTGGCCAGCACGGATCGCTGCAGCAGCCGAGGGCAAGAGCCGGTCCCGGTGATTCAGCACCACCCCGGGACGGGCACAACCCCGCGGACTGCACCACAATGAGGTGGAGAAGAACCCTAAACGTGGTTTCCCTCCCGAGCGCCGTGTCCGCATCCTGCGGTTATCCAAACCCAATTCCCGGTGCGGGAACCGAGGCACGGAGCCCATGCCACCCTCCAGGCCAAGGCAACAGCAGCAGCGCGGGATTAGGATTTACTGGCGCCACAATGAGCACCTTTGTGCCTTAAAAAGGCTCCGGCCGGGCCCGGCAGGGAGGGGGAGCCGCGGGCTCGGCGCATCCCGGCTCTCACCTCCCTTCCCACGGCCGCTTATTGGGGAACTCCCTGGGTCGGGATGGAATCGGTTGGGATCGCACCCCGGTGGAAGCAACATACCCAACAGGGCGCAGGGTTGTTGGCGAGGGAACGGGCGGCTCCGCTCCGTCCGCTCCGCGTGGGTGGAAGAGAACCCACGTGGCCGGTTTCGCAAGCCAGGCGGAGGGAGGTGCCGCAATTCCGGCCTCCCGGGGCTGTGCCGCGGCAGGTAACGGGAGGGGAGTGTGGAGGCGGGTGAGGCCCCGGTCAGGGCCGCAGCTCCTTCTGCCCCGGGGCACCGCCGGCACAAGCACAGCGTGTCCCGGCAGCGGGGACACCGAGCCGGTGGAGGAGCACGGGGTTCAGGGCCAGGCCGGACCCTCCCCAGAAATGATCTAGGAGCGTTGCTGCTGAAAGGGACACCATCCTGCGTTTCTAAGTCGCGGACACTAAAACGGACCGGGCGGGATTTGGCCCGGGGCGGCGCGCTCTGCCCGGGCTGGGGGCAGCGACCCGCCGGGCCGAGGCCGCTCTGGGCCTCGCAAGCGGCCCGGGGGCCCGCCCTCCGCCTCCGCCCGCCGCCCGAGCCCCCGGGGGCCCCCGCCGGGGACCCAGGCAGATGGAGCCAACCCCGCAGAGGGGCCCGCCCGCCGCCCGGCCCCGGGGCATGAAGCGGGAACCATCCCGGAACGGAGCCAGCCCCCTTCCCCCGCGGCAGCACTCACCCGCAGCCGCCGCCCGGAGCCTTCACGGAGCCCTCACGGTGCCCTCACGGCATCCTCACGGTGCCCTCACGGAGCCCTCACCGTGCCCTCACGGAGCCCTCTCGGTGCCTTCACGGAGCCCTCACGGAGCCCTCCGGACCTTCACGTTGCCTTCACGGAAGCCCTCACGGAGCCGCCCCCGGGCCCTCTCGGGTGCCTCTCGGTCGTCCCGCCCTCATCCCCTCACCGGTCCCCTCGGTCCCCCTCACGGAGCGCCGCTCGCCCCCCCCGTCCCCGCGCGCCCCGCGCCAGGCAGCGGCGGCAGTGACGTCACCGCAACCCGGGCGTGACGTCACCGCAACGCGCGGGGGGGGCGGTGCCCGCAGTGGGGGCGGGGCGGGCCCCGGAGTGAGCAATCGATCGCCGAGACGGGTTCTGGGCACCCCCTATAGATCCTCTGTCACCCATAGACACCCCACAGACACCCCCATAGACACGGCTCTGTGTGCCTACACACCCCATAGACACCCCATAGACACCCCACAGACACCCCCATAGACACGGCTCTGTGTGCCCTATACACCCCATATACACCTCATAGACACCCCCTGTGTACCCCATAGACACCCCCATATAGACCCCATATACACGGTTCTGTGTGCCCTACACACCCCATATACACCCCATATACACCCCATACACACCCCCATACACATGGTACTGTGTGCCCTACACACCCCATATACACCCCATTACACCCATACACATCCCCATACACATGGTACTGTGTGCCCTACACACCCATAACACCCTTACACCCATACACACCCATACACATGGTACTGTGTGCCTACACACCCCATATACACCCATATACACCCCTACACACCCCATACACATGGTACTTGTGCCCACACACCCCAATACCCCTATACACCATACACCCCACATGGTCTGTGTGCCCACACACCATAACACCCCATAACACCCATACACACCCCATACACTGTACTGTGTGCCCACAACCCATACACATCCTGTGCTCACCCCATGTGCACCCCTTCAGTGCCCCTGTACACACCCTATGCGGGCCCTATAGACCCCATACAGCCCCATGTGTGCCCTTTGCTGGCCCCAAACCCCACAACCCGCCCTATATGTGCCCCTTACAGCCCCATTGTGCCCTTTGCTCGCCCCAAACCCATAACGCGCCCCATGTGTGCCCCTATAAATCCCCATTGACCCACTGGTCCCTGTCGCCCCCTGGCGGCCACGCCGTGTCCCTGCAACAGGAGGACCCCAATCCCCGTGACCGTGGATGAAGGGATGGTGACCCCAAATCCCCCAAATCCCAAATCCCCCAAATACTTGTGATCGTGGAGTGCAGAGGGGACTGTGACCCCAAATCCCCCAAATCCCAAATCCCCCAAGTATCTGTGATCGTGGGTGCAGAGGAGTGACCCCAAATTTGGGTGACCCCAAATCCCCCAAATCCCCAATTCCCTCGATCCCCGTGTCCATGAGTGCAGTTGAACAGTGACCCAAATCCCCAAATCCCCAATATCTGGACGGGAGTGCAGAGGGAATGGTGACCCAAAACCCAAATCAAATCCCCAAATACCGGAGTCAGAGATCCCAAATCACCCCAAATCCCCCCAATCCATACCCACGGAGCACAGAAACCCCACAGATGTCACGGTGCCAGCTCCACATGCGGGGGACAAAGTCCTTTATTTGCCAAGGGTTAAGGCCACGTTTTGAACGGGGGGCGGGACCCGACCCCACAGCCACCTGAGTGTGGGACTGAGTGTGGGACCCCCTGAGGGCCCCCCCTGAGTGGGACCCCCCTTTGTTAAGGCCACTGGGAAGTTTGGGGTGGTCCTGGGGTGGCCATGGATGGTCACCCCTGATCTGTGCGTCCACTCCGACCCCTGTGGGATCTCCCGGGGGACTCGGGGGGCTCCGGGACCCCACAGGCACGAGGGGCTACAGGAGGGTGCAGTCCACATCGGGCTTGGGGCGCTGGCGCCGCTCCCCAGCCGGCCGGCGGCCACCGCTCTGTGGGGACAGGGACAGGGCTGGGGACCTGCAGGGACCCCCAAAACCCCAAAATACCCCAGGGGAATCACCACCGCTCTGTGGGGAGGGACAGGGACAGGACATGCTGGAGACCTGCAGGGACCCCCAAAACCCCAAAACACCCCGGGGGAATCACCACCGCTCTGTGGGGACAGGGAAGGGCTGGGGGATGAGGGACACCCCAAACCCAAAACAGCCCCGGGAATCGCCCACCGCGGCTGGGGGATCAGGGACAGGGTGTGGGGACCCGCAGAGACCCCAAAAACCCCAAACAAGCTCAGCCACACGCTCTGTGGGGACAGGACATTCTGGGGGACCCAGAGAACCCCACACACCCCCCACCCGAACCCCCTACAAAACACCAGGGAATCACCACCGCTCTGTGGGGACAGGGACAGGGTGTGGGACCCGCAGAGACCCCCAAAACCCGAAAACACCCCAGGGCCACCGCTCTGGGGGGTACAGGGACAGGGACAGGGCATGGGGGGACTGCAGGGACCCCCAAAACACCCGAGGGCCATCACCACACCCATGGGGGACAGGAACAGGGACAGGGACAGGGACAGGGACGGGCTGGACCCGCAGAGACCCCCAAAACACCCCCGAGTGTCCCATTTGGGGCTCCCGTTACCTGCGCCGGGAATGGTTGAGGATGAGGATGAGGATGAGGATGAGGATGATGAGGATGAGGATGATGATGCTGCTGCTGGTACTCCTCGTGCTGCAGTTGCTGCGCCAGCTCCAGATCGCTGAGCACGGCCGGGTCCTGTCCCCGCTGCAGGGACAGGGCCACCAGTTAGTCCTGGCACAGGGGGGACACAGAGGGACACAGATGGGGTCAGCTCTGACCCTGCGGGACCCGCGGAGCTCTTGGACTACGGTTGTCCCCCAATGTCACTCAGTGTCCCCAATGCCACTCGGTGTCCCCAATGCCACTCGGTGTCCCATGTCACTCAGTGTCCCCAATGCCACTCGGTGTCCCCAATGTCACTCGGGTGTCCCCAATGCCACTCACCCAGTGCCACTCAGTGTCCCCAATGCCACCACCCGTGCCACTCCATGTCCCCAATTGTCCCTACCTTGCTCCAGCCGTTCCTCTGCTGCTGCAGCCGCGTGCTCGGGGGTGGCGGCGGTGGCCCCGTCCCTGTGTCCCTGTCCCTGTCCCTGTCCCTGTCCCTGTCCCTGTCCCTGTCCCCGGCGTGGCTCAGGTGGAACTCGGTGTCACAGAAGCTGCTGTCCCCGTCCACGCTGTGCAGGCTCTCCCACACCACCCCCTCCTCGTGCAGGAAGCCCTGGTCTGTCACCAGCAGGTACAGGTGGCCCTGGGGACAGGGGACAGGGGACAGTGAGCACTGAAGGATGGTCAGCCCCATTTTGGGGGTCCCAGTGGATGGTCATTCCTGTTTTGGGGGTCCCATCCCATTTTTGGGGGTCCCGTCCCTGTGTCCATCCGCATCCCTAAGGGGACAGCTGTGGGCTGAGGGGGGCCTTCGCTATCCTTGTCCCCATCCTTGTCCCTGTCCCTGACTCTGTCCCTGACCCCGTCCCCATCCTGTCCCCATCCTTGTCCCCGACTCTGTCCCTGACCCTGCCACTGATTTTGTCCCAGTCCCTGTTCCTGACCCTAATTCCATCCCCAACCCCATCCTGTCCCTATTCTGGTCTCTCTCCCCGACCTCATCTCCATTTCTGTATCCCTATATCCCTGTATCCCTGTTTCTATATCCTATCCCTGTATCCCTGTGTCTCTGTCCCCATCCCTGTCCCCGTATCCCCATATCCCGTATCCCTGTCCCATATCCCTATAGCTCATATCCCTATATCCCCGTCCCTATATCCCCGTCCCTGTCCCATCCCTCCTGATCCAGCAGAGCAGATGGAGTGTTGCTCACAGCGCTGCTGCCCAAACCCATCCCTTTGGAGGGCACAGGGAGCAGACTCCATCCCTGGGGACAGACACGGTGCACACAGGACAGGGAGGATGAGGAGCAACTTTCCAGGCGGGCAGGTCTGAATTCAGAGCAGGATTAGGATGTTCTGAGATGAGAGATCATCCCACAGCTCAGCTCTCTGCACAGCAGCAATGGCTCCAATCAGCCTGGGGTGACAATATCACACCAAACTGTCACCACATTAACCAAGGAACAATCTGAATTCAGCAAAATCCGCACAGCCAGAGAGTTACAACAGTGAGGAAACCACCAAACCATTCCTGCTGGGCATGCTCAAGAAACTGCCTTGGCAAACCGGGATCCCAGCTCTCCCTGAATCATGCCAAGATTAATTTCTTGTAGAAAAGTTGTGATTTTGGTGATTTGGTGTTAGGCCAATAAATGCAAAGCATGCTTGCATAACAATGGTTCTAGCACACATCCCATGCAAGGTTAGGCAGGGCTGTGGTTCTCATTTTACAGGGAAAAGTGCAGGATTCAGGACAGGCAAAGGAGAATTTATGCCCTAAAATACCTGCATGCTGTCCAAGGTGTTCTGGATGAAGCAAAGCAATAAATCCCAAACAAGACACAGTAAACAAAGAGATGTGAAATAAACAAAGAAATAAAAACAGGTTTGAATACTATTGTTGACATTTCAAAGCAAAGTCTATCAGAACATTACACGTGTAAAACCATGCACTAACACAAACACAGAAACCAACACTGCTGCTGATCTGAAATCGCAAACTGCACATTAAATAAAAGGCTAAAAAATCATGTGCTTGTGGCAATAAAAAGCAAAAGCTTTGGAAGCCTTGTTGGGTTATGCAAATCAGAGGCTGCAGACAAATCAGCTAAATAAGAATTGTGCTGAGCTTGAGGGGGGTGAATAATCTCCTGCCTGTCTGGGCTCTCTTCTCCTCTATCCTGTACTTTCCACCAGGCATTAAATAATCGTTTAATCTTATAGTCTGAAAGCTAAAACAAACTTCACATATTTGATGATAATGAAAGCCTATGAGTAAAACACATTCTGTGGGAATTTGTAGATACTAATAAACAAATGCATTAATTTTAATTTTTTTAAGTTGATCAATGCACCAGAAAAAAACCACCTTTCACCAAGGCAAGTTCACACACAGAAATACTGTGGGAAGGTGAAAAGACTGGAAACCACCTTGAGACAAAATTTCTAAATGAAACATTGACAATGCCCTGGCTATTGCCAATCCATATTTTTGCACTTTCATTAACACTTTAAAACCATTTAATGCCTCTTCCTCAGGCAGAAAAATGAAGTGTTCTCTCTCCAGCACAGCCTTTGAAGGTTTTTTGAAGAATCTCAATTCTTTCATTAGGTTTACAATTTCAGGTTCTTTAACATGTTGCTTTGTGTCTATTAGACAGTATTTAATTGGAAACCCTGGGTAACTGGTTGGTATTTGCTCTGCATTTCTAGCCTAATAAATCACAATTCTCACAGTTCATCACTCCCTTTAATAGTATTTTACAAAAAGTGGTGCCAAAACAGAAACATCATCACTTCCAGAGCTCAGCTTAATGCACCCCTAAGTGAATTACAGACCTTAAAGGATGCAGTTATATCAGAGGAGAAAATAAGAAACCGTGTTTGCTCACACATTGCAGGAACATTGAAAAGTGATGACACTGTAAAGGGATCCCAGGAACCCAGGGGATCTCACCTCTAGCAACTGAACTGCTCCTTCATGTTCCTTCTTGGCTTCAACCTGAGCCTGGCGTGCAGGGAAAAAAGGGGGAAAAAAGAGGGGAGGGAGGAAGAAGGAAAGTTAAATAGTCATGGCATGTACAAGATGCTCTAACCAGAAAAAAAGCTCTAATCAGAAAAAAGCTCTAACCAGCAGGAAGAACACTTCTCCCCAAAGCCAAAGTTCCCATCCAGCAGCGTGGCTGTGCCTGCTCTGCTGCAGAGCTCAAATAACGCTGATTTTTAGGAGATGGAGCCCCTCCAGAGCAGTGGGACTTTGTTGGACCAACACAGGAATGCTCAACACACACCAAGATCACCTCAGAACTCTCTCTGGAACCCTAAAAATTCACACTGAAATGGAGTTTGCTGTTGTACATTGAGGGGGGGTTTGTGGTGTGGAAACCTCCCACAGCAGCTGGGAGAAAGCAACACAAAAATTCAGCTCATTCTTTTAATGAAGCAGCAGAATTCATCATCAAATAACTCACAAAACATCTCAGGGCAGCCACGGGACAGGCTGCTTGCAAAGGGGTTCTGAGTCAGAGATAAAGAGGAGTAAAAGGGCAGGAAATCACTGATCTCAGGGGCAGCTGGGGCAGGCTGTGATGTCCCCAGAGCCACAGGTGTCCCCAAAGCACAGCTCAGGTGTCCCTAAAGCCACAGCCCCTGCTGTCCCCACACCCCCACTGTCCCCAAAGCACAGCCCAGGTGTCCCCAGAGCACAGCTCAGGTGTCCCCAAAGCACAGCCCCTGCTGCCCCCAAAGCCCAGGTGTCCCCAAAGCCCAGCTCAGGTGTCCCCACACCCCATTGTCCCCAGGCTCTGGGCACAGAGTCCCCCTGGAGCTGGGCACAGCCACAACTCCCGTGCCAGCCCTGCAGGAGCCACGGGCTCAGGAGCAGCAGCAATCTCCTGATAACAGAAACACAGAGCCTCAGCCATCCATCAGGACAGGTTTAATAAAACCTGCCCGGAGCCTGAGCTCTGATAAATGAGAACAAAACCTGCATCAATGGCTATCTCTCCTTAACATCAAACTGCCTTGTGTTAAGGTTTTCTGAAGGAAAAAAATCCCATCTGATTCCCCACGAGCACTAAACCTCGGTGGACAATATTCTGTTCTTCATTTTAGGCTGAGAAATCTGATCAGTCTGCTCATATATTGAAAAGAGAATGAACTTGGATTTCTATCAAAAATGAGACACAATCACGGGGGCTGTGGCAGGAACTCTGCTCTGAGGTGCAATCTGGGTGTTCAGCAGCACCAGGATGGGATGGGAATCCCATCTGCTCCTGCCCAAAATCACTCCTGCCCTTTGGGAACACTGCTCCAAGAAAAGAGGACACCAATAAAAACAGGAAGGAAGAATTGAACCCACTTGGACTGTGTCCATTGGGAGGTCAACTCTGGATGAGATGGGAGCCAGAGCTCCTGTCCAAAGCTGGGCATGGAGTGTTATAGCCCCTTAGATAACAGATTTATTTAAAATATTTATCTGCTGGGAATGGTGTGTTATAGCCCCTTAGATATCAGATTTATTAAAATATTTATCTGCTGGGAATGGTGTGTTACAGCCCCCTAGATAGCAGATTTATTAAAATATTTATCTGCTGAGCTTGTTGCATTGGGTGAAATCCCAAATCCAACACATCCTGCACATCTGCTGTGCTGCAGCTCAGCACAAGGGACTGCAGGAAAGGGGCACCGAGATTGGGCTCCTGCTGCCAACCCAAATGAGGATTTATTACAAGAATGGAACAAAAATTAGCAAGAAATGATCCTTCTTTGATTTCTTTCCTTTGCCAAGAAATTGAAGTCAAAAATTTATGAGGCAGTTCTAATAATAACAGCTGAATATAACTAGAAATGGCATTTTGCAATGTGCCTAAGTACATTTATTGAGAAAGACTAAAAGAAAATTAACTGGAAGATTTCATTCGGTCAACTACAATTTTCTATTTCAAGCAAACTATATTAGATAGATCTTTTATTCCACTGAGAATGCCCCTCCACACCAATTCTCTACCAAATTATCATTAGCAGCATTATTTCTGTGTTTTAATAGTCCAGCAACTGAAAAAACCAACATCAAGCACTGAGACAATTGCAGCTTTAAGTGACTTTGGCAAGGCTGAGACTCAGTATCAAGGTTTTTGTATTATAATGAATACTGAGAAATTGCAGTGTGAAAAAAGAGAATTCTTCAAGTGATTTGTGAATTCGAGAATGACCTTGGAAATGAGGTATTTGAGCAGCTGTTGGGTTTCTGTGGTGGGCTGGGGCTGGCTGAACACCAAACCCTTGAGAAGGAAGGCAATGCAATGTGGGAGCACCTTCACAAAACCTCCTTTAATCCTTCACTGGAGAAAGGTGGCGAGAATTGTGTGTCTGGAAGAGGAGGCCAAGGAAATCCTAACAGAGCATCGATGTGAGAGTGTGAACAGCAAATGGAAACGGTGGGGACCTCAAATTTGGATTATCCAGAAATGCAGACTGGATTCCTTCGTGGCATTTAAGAAAGGCACGAAGCCAAATGCAGAGGGGAACAATGGGAATGTAACGAGGTACCTGTGACTGTGGCACTCATCCCTCCCTGCTGGGACACAGAAATTTGGGTACCGTGGGTCAGGTGAGCCCTGTGCAGGAACTGTGCATCCTTGGCACAGGGGGCACAGCCTCGGGGACACGGGGGCGGGGACAGCCTGGCACAGCCTGGCACAGCCTGGCACTGTCCCCTGGGCCATTCCCCTGTCCCCAGGGCATCCCCCCATCCCCAGCCTGGCACAGCCTGGCACAGCCCCCCGGGCCATATCCCCATTCCCAGCCTGGCACAGCCTGGCACAGCCTGGCACAGCCTGGCACTGTCCCCCGGGCCATTCCCATCCCAGTCCATCCCCCATCCCATTCCAGTCGTACCTTCTGCAGCAGCTCGATCTCCTGCTGTTTGGCGTTGAGGACAGCCAAGGCTTGCTCATGCTCCAGCTCCAGCTGTGCCGCCGTTCAGCAGCTCTCGCATGTGCTGGAGACAGGGTAGGGACAGGTGGCAGGGATGGACAGGAACAGGACAGGTGGGCGACGGACAGGATGGGACAGGGACAGGATGGGACAGCTCGGACACGGGGGGCGAGGCTGCGAGGGAACATGGGTGGAAGACAGGGACAGGGGGACAGGGGTCAGGGACAGGGATGGGACACCCCCAGATGTGTCACACAGGCTGCCTGCCAGGGTGGGAAGGACAGGCTCAGGGCTGGGACACCCCTGTGACACACTCTGCCAGGGTGGTGCCCCTTTGCTGTGCACACAAACACCCCAGAGCAGATCAGATCAGACACCCATCCAGGCTGGATTCACTCAGGACACTGAGGTTTCCTGCCAAAGCCAATCTCGGGTGTTTGAACAGCAATCCCTGCAGGACCCACAGCTCTGCCAGGACCCACAGCTCGGGATGGCCCGTGGGGATGCTCAGCAGCCTCTGCACACCAGCAGGCACTCACTGGCATTGTGCTGAAAAATGGAAAATATCACCTTGCCAATCCCCCAAGAGCCTCTTTAGCCAGGACACGCCTCTGGGGTTTGCTTTGCAAATGATGGCCCAAAGAAAGAGCTCACCTGTGCTGAGCTCTGCCTGTTATCTACAGAGAATTAGAACAAAACAGGGGGATCTGCACAAAAGGGACTGTGCAGCACTAGAAACAACCTCCAAAGCACATTTGATGCTAATGGTTCAATGTGTGAGAGGTCCTTGGGAAGAGCAGTGGCAGGATCCTTTGCAGATAGAAATCTTTTTCATTACAGGTTGATATTACTCCCCTGCATCACTGGAACTTTCAAACACCCTCTTAATAAATGGGAGCAAAGAAAGATATCTTTCCAGATTCTGATCTCTTCCCTGGTGAAACCGGTATTAAAGATTTTTATTTTCTAAATTACATGCTGTTCCCATAATAGTCTCAGAGCAGAGGCACAATGTCTTATCTGCAGCACCGAGTTATACACACAAACCTATTAGAAATCAGCGCTTGAGAAACAAATGCTTGGCTAAAACTGGCAGGAACAGCCCCAAACCTCTCTTACTGTCTACAAGAGAAAATGTTATCAATATTTTAACCTTTAATGAGCTGTTATTACCTGCTACACATTGCTCACAGCAAAGAGAGACATCTCTCAACCTGGGTATGTTTGCAAAAGAAGCAGAAATTTCTCCATTTGGCCTCTGCTTGGGATTTATTTTCCATTGGATAAAAACAACAACTACAAAAAGATTTTGCTCTTTGCAAGTTCTGACCTCACTATGCTGTTTTCCAGGAGTTTTGTGAGGATTGAATGCTCTGCCTGTGGACATTTGGGCACTGCCTGTGGATCCCCCTGAGCCCCACAGTGACCCCACAGCTCCCAAAGATCCCCTGAGCCCCACAGAGTGACCCCACAGCTCCCAAAGATCCCCCTGAGCCCCACAGTGACCCCACAGCTCCCAAGATCCCTACCCACAGATACCCACGATGCCCCTCAAGATGGCCCCACAGTGACCCCACAGCTCCCAAAGATCCCCTGAGCCCCACAGTGACCCCACAGCTCCCAAAGATCCCCTGAGCCCCACAGTGACCCCACAGCTCCCAAAGATCCCCTGAGCCCCACAGAGTGACCCCACAGCTCCCAAAGATCCCCCTGAGCCCCACAGTGACCCCACAGCTCCCAAAGATCCCCTGAGCCCCACAGAGTGACCCCACAGCCCCAAAGATCCCCTGAGCCCCACAGAGTGACCCCACAGCTCCCAAAGATCCCCTGAGCCCCACAGAGTGACCCCACAGCTCCCAAAGATCCCCCTGAGCCCCACAGAGTGACCCCACAGCTCCCAAAGATCCCCTGAGCCCCACAGAGTGACCCCACAGCTCCCAAAGATCCCCTGAGCCCCACAGAGTGACCCCACAGCTCCCAAAGATCCCCTGAGCCCACAGAGTGACCCCACAGCCCCAAGATCCCCTGAGCCCCACAGACCCCACAGTGACCCAAAGACCCCTGACCCCACAGTGACCCACAGCCCAAAGACCCCACAGAGACCCCACATGCTCCCAACAACCCTGCCCACAGAGTACCCCACCCCCCCAGCAGTCCCACAGAGGACCCCACAGCTCCCAAAGATCCCTGAGCCCCACAGAGTGACCCACAGACCCGATCCCCGGCCACCCAAGCCAGTGACCACACCCAGAGGACCCCACAGTGACCCCACAATGCCCACAGACTGTGACCCCACAGAGTGACCCCACAGCTCCAAAGATCCCTGAGCCCCACAGAGTGACCCCACTCCCAAAGTCCCCTGAGCCCACAGAGTGACCCCACAGCTCCCAAAGATCCCTGAGCCCCACAGTGACCCCACAGCTCCAAAGATCCCTGAGCCCACAGAGTCCCGCTAGTCCCTGAGCCCACAGAGTGACCCCACAGCTCCCACAACACCTACCCATGACCCCAGACCGCCCACAACCACCCTGAGCCACAGTGCCCCACAAGCCCATGACCCCACAGTGACCCCACAGCTCCCAAAGATCCCCTGAGCCCCACAGAGTGACCCCACAGCTCCCAAAGATCCCCTGAGCCCACAGAGTGACCCCACAGCCCCAGCCAGAGTACCCAGCCCCAAAGATCCCCTGAGCCCCACAGAGTGACCCCACAGCTCCCAAAGATCCCCTGAGCCCACAGAGTGACCCCACAGCTACCCACCCAAAGATCCCCTGAGCCCCACAGAGTGACCCCACAGCTCCCAAAGATCCCCTGAGCACCACAGAGTGACCCCACAGCTCCCAAAGTGCAGGGATGGGGCCAGAGCAGCTCCAAGGACTGAGCTTTGTTCAGAGAGCAGATCCCATCCCCAGCACTGAATGAGCACAGGAACTCTCCCCAAGGGCTCTCATCACAGGATTTGTCATCTGTGCTGCAGATGGGTGAGCACCATGGCAGGGATGAATGGCAAACGCTGCCTGAACACTCAGAAAATCACAGCCCTGCTGCACGAGAGGCACTGGAACATTTTCAGAAGCTAGCTAATTCAGCAGTTCTTCATCTTCCCCTTTCTGCTTTGTTGATACATCCTGAATTTCTCAAAAGAGAAACTGAACTTCTTTTCAGACAGGGAAACTAGGCTAAATATTCCTCAGAACTTTTTCCCAATGGCAGGAAAGCTGCAGGCAGTTTTCCCAAACTCCTGATTCCCTGAGCATATGAGGACAGGCATGAAATCCACGATGAACTGCATCTGCTGGGGCATGAATCAGTGCAAAAACGGAGCTGTAGGGCTTCCAGTCTGCTCCAGGAACTGAGCCAGCTCACAGGGCTCTGCTCAGGGCACAGAGTACTCAACATGGAAAGAAAAGCAGGATCTCTGCATCCACCATGGAAAGCAGGATCTCTGCATCCACCATGGAAAGCAGGATCTCTGCATCCACCATGGAAAGCAGCATCTCTGCATCCACCATGGAAAGGATCTCTGCATCCACCATGGAAAGCAGCATCTCTGCATCCACCATGGAAAGGATCTCTGCATCCACCATGGAAAGCAGGATCTCTGCATCCACCATGGAAAGCAGGATCTCTGCATCCACCATGGAAAGGATCTCTGCATCCACCATGGAAAGCAGGATCTCTGCATCCACCATGGAAAGGATCTCTGCATCCACCATGGAAAGCAGGATCTCTGCATCCACCATGGAAAGGATCTCTGCATCCACCATGGAAAGCAGGATCTCTGCATCCACCATGGAAAGCAGATCTCTGATCCACCATGGAAAGGATCTCTGCATCCACCATGGAAAGCAGGATCTCTGCATCCACCATGGAAAGGATCTCTGATCCACCATGGAAAGGATCTCTGATCCACCATGGAAAGGATCTCTGCATCCACCATGGAAAGCAGCATCTCTGGATCCACCATGGAAAGGATCTCTGTATCCACCATGGAAAGCAGGATCTCTGCATCCACCATGGAAAGCAGGATCTCTGCATCCACCATGGAAAGGATCTCTGCATCCACCATGGAAAGCAGCATCTCTGCATCCACCATGGAAAGCAGCATCTCTGCATCCACCATGGAAAGCAGCATCTCTGGATCCACCATGGAAAGCAGGATCTCTGCATCCACCATGGAAAGCAGCATCTCTGCATCCACCATGGAAAGCAGCATCTCTGCATCCACCAGACAGTTTTTGTTTCAGCGAAGGAAAATTTTGGAAGGATTTTTTACGCAGAACAGTGAGAGGTGAGGATGTAAAGGCCACAATAATATCCTGTAGGCTGTCAGGCTGGCACACACAGCTCTCTGAGGTCACACACCCTGGCAGTTCGTTCACATTCTCATTTTCCTCTTTTCATTCTGAGCAGAACATTTGTGCAGCCAAACCCTGCATCAACTGCTCATAAAGGACCAGAGAAGGTGTCAAAATCTGCCTCTGCTGCTTTAGGATCCATCAGCA
This sequence comes from Malurus cyaneus samueli, assembly GCA_009741485.1. NCBI lineage: Eukaryota > Metazoa > Chordata > Aves > Passeriformes > Maluridae > Malurus > Malurus cyaneus. The sequence continues at coordinate 455,207 of CM019228.1, read as the reverse complement.
CTGTGCACTGCACTGCACACATTTCATCACCATCAATAGGGGCCCTAAAAGGGTTTGGGGTGCACTCAGAGGAACAGTGAACATTTTATCACCATCAATAGGGGCCATAAAGGGGTTTGGGGTGCACTCAGAGGAACAATGAACATTTATCACCATCAGCAGGGCCCTCAGAGGGGTTTGGGGTGCACTCGGGGTGAGGATCAGGAACAATGAACAAATGCAGCCCCCCATACACACCTTTAGGACCTGCTCTAGGTTCTCCAGCTTGGCTTGGAGCTGGTGTTTCCCCTTCACAGCCAAATCTCGTTCTTTGGTCACTCTGAGGAGGGTTTCTCGAAGATGGTCATAGTCTGATTTTATCTAGAAAAAATCAAATGGGATTATTGCCCAAACTGCCAATGAATGAAGGCAAAACTGCAGCTGACACGAGTATTTCTGCATGGTTAAATGAGGAAAGGAGAAAGCTCAAAGGAAATAGGAAAGAAGCACAAAACCCAAAAGGGAATGTTCATTGAAGTGTGTGTGTCTCACACACGTGGAACATTTTCTGTCAGCAAGGACTGCAGCCTGGCAGCCCAACTGGAGTCACACACAACTCATTCAAATTTCAATAAATACACCGTGTGATGCACAGAATGAATGGCAATCCAACATTTCTAAATGCTCTGGATCTCCCAGATGGGTGTGCTCCACAGAGAGGCAGAGATCTCAGATTATATATAAATATATAACTCTAATTGGCATGCATTCTGGACTCTTTTACGTGCAAACTGACTCCAGAATAAACTCAAATACACATGATCAGCCTGTGCTAACATTTGAAATCAGTGCACCTACAATTCAAAAATAACTATTCTTCTGCAACAAATCCCTTGCTCTCCCTCAAAATATTTAAAGGATCAGATACTCATACAGTAAGATCTGTTTAATGATTTAATTTATTGGGTCCTATGTGAATAGGACCAGGGTTTTGTGAATCATCACTGACAGTGACTGTTTCACATCTCTCCTGGCCATTTTCTAATGCAATGTTTTCAAAGCTTGATCAGCTTTTTTTTTTTTTTTTTTTTTTTTTTTTTTTTTTTCCCTCTGGCTCCAGTTTGTTAACTTGCAAATTTTGCCATGGACCAAACAACCCGAATGGTTGCAGCCAGCCCTCAGATCCAGCTTTGCAGACGGGCTCTTTGGAGTGCAGTGGACTAGAAAAAAAGAGAGGAAAATGGAACAAATCATTGTTTCACAAAACTGTCAATTATTGTCAACCTCGGGATTTTTTTTTTCTGTGCACAGATTTTTCTTTTCCTCTCCCCTCAGTTCTTTATAATGAAGTAAACTATCAAACAATGGATTTTCAGAATCTATTAACTCCTGCATCCTTTGAATTGTGTCCCCTGCCCAGATCAGCCAGAGTGCATTGTTGAAGGATAATGGGGTGGAAGAAGGAGGCACTGAGGTATCAGCATCAGTGATCAATCCTGGTTTTGTGTGGGACTCTCGTTAATTAAACGAGCACTAATGAAGCACAATATTTTGAACAACTTACCAGAAGAGGTTATTTTTGTCAGGCTTTGGTTTTCCCTGTCTCCAAAACAATTCATACCAACTGATCCCCTTTGGAAAGGACTTTTCCTAAAAGCCCCAAATCACCATATCCTGAATATTCTGGAGCTGGAAAGGGCACATTTTATAATATATATATATATATATATTATATATATATATAAATACATATTTGTGATATACATTTATATATATTTATATAACCCACATGGCATCAGAAAGCTTCAGGAAACGATCATTTCCGTTTTTGTTTTTAGACAACATTTGTTTTAAATGTGACTTTAATGCTGTCCCTGAGCAGGCTGTTTGAGAACATATGGGCTATACATGAACTGGAATTACTCAGGGAGCATATCAAAACATCCATGTTCCCACTGGCAAAAACAGCTGACCTAAATAGAGCGAGTGCATCAGACACAGCTCCAGATTCATGACACAAACAGGGAACATTTTGATCTGTGATGTTTCTCTGTTCAATCCATCAGCTCGTTTATTTTGCACCCTCTGTGTTCACACTCCTCTGATTTCAGGGCCCTGATTTGAGTCCTCAGTTATGAGCCCAGGGCTGTGCTGGCTCCTGAGCTCTCCAGCTCAAAGCAGCTCTCAAAATCCATCCCCAGGAACTCACTGAGGTTTTCCCCTGCAGGGCTGAGCCCTAACTCAGAATTCTGCTGCAGCCTCTACATCCAAAGCTGTGGAGTTTCACACATTCTGAACAATGAAATGCAATCCAAAGTGCACAATCCATCCTCAGCCCCCATGTGTGGGGTAAAAAAAACAGAAAAAAACCCTGATGCAAAAAGGAAAACAAAAGGTTCGCTGACACTGAGGGTGTGTGACTGAGATTACACACTGTTAAATTTGGTAAAAGTGAGAAAGGGCTCTGAGAACGAGTTTGTGGCTGTACTGAGGCTGCGATAGGAGATTAGCAGTGCAAGAATCCAGAATTTCTGCACGGTATTTAATGGATGTGAGGAGACAGCACCCACAGGATGATGAATTCTGACACTGCAATAGGAAAAGGGAATTTATTTCTAACTTAGTGGATAATGTGACAGGCTGACGTTTTACCCCTGTATTCTAAATTGGTTTTAGCAGATTTTTTCAATGTCCCTCCAACAACCATCACCTACAATAAAGCGTTACCAAGCCGTAAGTTGCTGATTGTAAGAGGACAAACATTTCCAGTGTCCCCAAAGCCCTGAGCCTTCGCTGCACTAATGGTGCACACTGCTGTGTGTCAGCTAAAACAGAAAATTGCCCGAGTGAGACTTTATCTTTATGTGCCTCGCGAGGTACAGAGCAAAGGTAATGAGCAAACAGCAATAAAGAGAAGAGAAACACATCAGGAACGGGGGAAATGCACAGACAGATGGAGGAATAAAATTAAGTGATGCTGTGGTGCACACGGCTTCCTCCTATCATCAAATATTAGAACTCTGTCTTTTTATATAAAACCAATTTAAATTGGTCAGCAATGGGAAACGTCAGCTCTGCTTCCCCACGAGGGGCTTGAGCACCAAACACAGCCCAAAGAGAGCCAGCGCTGGGCTGGGGGGACTGGGAATGGCCTGGGGGACAGGGGACACTGGGGGACAAGGGACACTGCAGGGACAAGGGACACTGGGCACTGGGTGACCGTGGTGACCCGTGAGTGTCACACAGCTGGGTGTGAGCCCGTGGGTGTCACTGTCAGCCCCGTGGGTGTCACCGTGTGCCCCTGTGTCACCATTAACACCCCGTGGGTGTCACACAGCCCCTCTGCTCGGGCGAGTCGCAGCTCCTGAGATGAATGAGGTTGCCCAGCAACTCACTTAAGCCCGGTAGAAATCCCAGATTGCAGTTTTATTTTTAGCCAAGCGTGGCCCTGTGGAGTGGCTGCTCATGGTGTGTTTGTGGGGAGGGGAGCAATGCCAGCCCCTCCTGTGCCAGAGCCACAGTGTGCCAGAGATTCCCACAAAGAGACCCTCAGTCCCCAACAGGCACACGGGAAACTGTTACCTGGGCGTGCTGCAGTGCCCCGGGACACACACAGGTTTGGGTGGCTCTGGTGGCACTGGTGGTCACTGTTGGCCCTGGTGGCCCTGCTGACAATGGGGTGGCCCTGGTGACAGGAAGGTGGCCCTGGTGATGGGGAGGTGACCCTGGTGGCCCTGGTGACCCTGGTGGCACTGGTGACACTGGGTGACACTGGGGTGACACTGGTGGCACTGGGTCTCTTACCTGGGCGTGCTGCAGTGCCCCGGGGCACACACAGGTTTGGGTGGCTCTGGTGGCACTGGGTGACACTGGTGGCACTGGGTGGCACTGGGTGACACTGGTGGCACTGGGTGACACTGGGGGCTCTGGGTGGCACTGGGTGGCACTGGTGACACTGGGTGACACTGGGTGACACTGGTGGCACTGGTGACACTGGTGGCACTGGGTCTCTTACCTGGGCGTGCTGCAGTGCCCCGGGGCACACACAGGTTCTGGGTGGCCTCTGTTGGCACTGGGTGACACTGGTGGCACTGGTGACACTGGGTGACACTGGTGGCACTGGGTGACACTGGGGGCTCTGGTGGCACTGGGTGCACGGTGACACTGGGTGACACGGGTGACACTGGTGACACTGGGTGGCTCTGGTGGCTCTGGTGGCCTTGGTGGCCCTGGTGGCCTCAGTGACCCTGTGGTGGCCTTGGTGGCTCTGGTGGCTCTGGGTGACACTGGGTGGCTCTGGGTGGCTCTGGGTGACTCTGGGTGACACTGGGTGGCTTCTGCGGTGGCACTGGGTCTCTTACCTGGGCGTGCTGCAGTGCCCCGGGGCACACACAGGTTTGGGTGGCTCTGGGTGACACTGGGGGCACTGGGTGACACTGGTGACAATGGGTGGCTCTGGTGGCACTGGGTCTCTTACCTGGGCGTGCTGCAGTGCCCCGGGGCACACTCGGACATGCTGAGGGCTCAGACAATTCCTCTCCTGCTCCACATCCTTCAGTTCATGTTCCTGCAAAGAGCAGAGAGCGTTACACACTGTGGGGCTCATCCCATTCACTGCTTTAGGAAAAGGGGTTTTTGCATTGTTTGGCATCACCAAAGTGCTGAGAGCGCTGGGAGACACAGAGCCAGAGGGACAGAGGGTGCAGGAGAACCAGAATAATGGGAATTACAGGAGAACCAGAATAATGGGAATTACAGGAGCACCAGAATAATGTGAACTACAGGAGAACCAGAATAATGTGAACTACAGGAGAACCAGAATAATGGGAATTACAGGAGAACCAGAATAATGGGAATAACAGGAGCACCACTTTACTGTGAATAACAGCCAGCCCTGCCACAAACCCCCATGTTTGAGATGATCTGATTAAAGATGTGTGAGCAGAGAGAGATGGCCTGGCTCCACAGGCACGGTGCCTATGAAAATATTAATAATAATAACAATAATAATAATAAAATCTCCCTGTGGCTGTGCCAGAGAGCTCAGACCAGCTGCCTCACCTCACTCAGAGCTGGGAACAGAAAGAGATTTGACTCCCAGAAAAACAAACAAAAGTTGAGGTGTTCAGAAGGGGTTTGAGGGCAAAAGCCAACAACTGGAACGTGCTCATGGACACCCTTTATATTCTCATATTTCACTTTCCTTCCAATGCACATTGTTACAGTGTGAGCACAGACACAATCATCTCACACAAACATCAGAGCATCTCTGCCACGGCCACAGCAGAAATGCAGGAGCCAAAAGGGGAAGAGCCTGTGCTGAAATAGGGATTAACTGCAGCCCCACAAACAGATCTGTGTGTTCACAGCAATAGCAGCTGCAGAAAAAGGACAGTAAATAAAACCCAAATATTCAGTCAAAGGTGGAATTAGCAAGGTGGAAATGCTTTATCAGGGCACCCAAATCAAAATAAACGGAGCTCAGGAAAAACCAGCAGCATCCTCTGAGACTTCTGCTCTGTTTTTGCACAAGTTGCCAAGGGTTAATTGTCCGACATTAAATCTCAAATTCAATTCCTTATGAAAGTTGCCATCAGTCATGCTGGGCAATCTGCAATCTCCCCATCCTGCACTGTGCATTAGACAATGCACACTGAAAACATTGCTTATTTTTGCCAAAAACTGCATTAAGGTGGGCAACACTTGGCCCACTTTTGAGCGATTAGAAATAATTTATGATTTAGCATCACTAAATCCACACCATCAGCAGATTTCTCTACTAATTCTGCTGAGGCCTAAAGGAAAACTGTTCAGTTCAAGCAATGCTTTATCACAATTTATCTTCAAAATTCTCAATATGGAAGAAATACAAATGGACAATTTTTGATTTAGCAATGCAAAGCCTAGAAATGGAATTTCAGGATGATGATAGTAAATGTTTTTCATGCAGGGCAGGTGCCAGGAGCAGATTCTGTCCCAGTCACACACTCTGTCACCCCAGGGCACTGTCCCTGCTCAGCTCTCTGTGCCACTGGAGGTGTCCCCAGCTCTGGGAGGTGTCAGAACCTCTGGGGCTGTGACCAGAAGAGTTTCTGTTCTATTCCAAAGGCGTGAATTAGTCCAGGAAATCATTTTATAACGTAACCAAACTGCCCAGGGCTGTCCTGGGATGTGCAGGGAGCAGTTGTGTGCTGTTGGATGGTAAAAGGGAACTGTTCTGTGCTGAGGGTCTGCTCAGGGGAGCTGGCCAGGTGGGTCCTGGACGAGCTTTGGGATTCACACACATTTTAGGAGACAGATTCCTCCTGAAAACCCATCCCCCTGCACACAATGCTACGCTTGCTGTGATTGAATAAATGGAGAATTTTTCCATTTTCCATCCCGCTCTTGGCAGCGAGCCCTGAATGCATCAACAGCAGGGCAATGTCACACCTGCCAGGGCCAGCAGAGCCCCATGGCATTGGGGAGCAGGGGCAGCAAACACAGGGGATGAGCTGATCACCCCCAGATCTGCTGTGAATGCCAGGGATCCTCCACTCCCAGTCCAAAAAAACCCATCAGATCTAACGGGGAACACCAACAGGGAGGAGCAGCAAACACAGGGGATGGGCTGATCACCCCCAGATCTGCTGTGAATGCCACGGATCCTCCACTCCCAGTCCAAAAAACCCCATCAGATCTAACAGGGAATGCCAACAGGTACCACTCTGAGAGGAAATCCCATGGGATTTCACAATTCATTTTGGAACCTGGCATGAGTGAGATGGTTAAACTTGCTGACAATAAATAAACCTGAGGGAAGCATTACCATGCACTCCTCCCTCATCCTTTCTGCGTTTTATTGGAATAGCTTTTGACTTCTTCATCCAAATTTAATGAGAGTTTTGTCCTTTTCCTCCCCGTGCCCCCTCTCCCCGTTCTCCATTCATTCACTGCATGTAACAATTGTGACAATGTGATTGTGCCTAAGAAGGGACACTTCACTGGAGTCACACGAGGTCCAGCATTTAACCTGTGCAAATCAGCACTGGTTAACGGAGAAAGGAGAGTGCAGATTAAGGATTTCTCATCAGCACCAAGGCAATGCTGACCAAACTGAAATGCAGGAGAAGAGGAAACAGCCCTTCACCCTCACAAACAGTGCTCCTGCCCATCTCAGGGCTCAGTGTTGGGGTTCAGGGCTGAGCTGCACTGTCTGGTACCCTCTTTCCACTGACACTGCTGCACAGTGTTCATTAAAATAAAAAAAGAAAATCAAGGGCTTGAAGCAATTTAATTACTAGTCTTGCGTGAATCCAAAAATTTTACAGATAAATGAATGTGGCAAATTAACTATAAGAAAATGAGCAATAGAAGCTGCTTTAGAACAATTTCACTTTCCCCCAGAAAAAAAATAAAGCTTTCCTCTCCCAGATTAGCATCAACAAGCTACAGAACAAACAAAACCCAAACTTTTTCGAATGGATTTGGGCAGAAGTGGCACAGAGCTGGAATGTCTCCTGCTGCAGCTTTGTCACCAAATCAAGGCCAAGCAGCACAAAGCACAGTCAAACACATCACACACGTGCTGACACCTCAGCCACGCTGCAGCACCAAAAAAGCTCAATTTGAACCTGAAATGGCTGTGTCAGACAACTGCAAAGAGCAGCCACATTCCCTGCTGAATGTGAGGAATGCTCGGGCATTCTCACTCACACAGGCATTCTGAGTCAAGAAAACAACACAGAGGATGATCTTTACAGCATCTGCAGGGCAAACCCCACCAGAACACTGAAAACCCCCAAATAAACCCCAAAAACAGAGCCCTGAGTGTGCTGCTTTTTAGGGGTGCCCAGATTTGAATGCTCACACAGCAGCACCTCCTTCACAAAACCTGAGACAATTAATAAAGAAACAGCTATGAAAAATTAAACACAAGACACATTAAAAATAAATCGTGTTAACTTACATATAAGTTGCGTCTTTTAAAGTGCAGAAATGGAGGCATTAACGTGTGTTCCTAACAGAGCAAAAGTAAAAATTCTCCTATGGATGTGAGGACTGCCTAAAAAAATCACGGCAGGAGGATGACTTTGGTGGATTTAATACAATCTGACACCACTGTCTGGGTAACAAGGTTCTGTATTGCCTGCAGAAAGGCATCTGTTGCCCTGTGTGCTAGTTTGCTCATCCATCAATTATTTTTGTTTAAAAAAAAAAAATCTGATGCACTATTCATTTATTTGTAGCTGTTTTTCTTTGAGAATTTTTGCTGCCAGGAACGACTGTGTTGGAACATTGTGATCATAATCCCTGTGAGAGCTCTCTGTTTTAATGATTCACAAATAGAATTCATCCAGGAGCAAAGGGAAACCAGCACAGTCTGCAGGTACGTAAAAGGGGGAAAATTAGGGATCTGCTGATCTTTTCTCGTGTATTTTGGCCTGTAAATGACTCACTCCAAAGGTCAGGTTCATTTTTTATTTCTCCCAAGAGCTGGGTTTTAAAGGCAAAGCTGAGTCATCCAAAGGAGGAACCTCCCCACGGCCACCAGAGCGGGCTCAGGGCTACAGCCTGTGATCAACTGCCCTAAAACCACCCTGATTTTAGCTGATCTTAGCTGATTTTAGCTGATTTTAGCTGATTTTAGCTGATTTTAGCTGATTTTAGCTGATTTTAGCTGATTTTAGCTCTGCCAGCAGGGATAACACAGCCTGTCCTGCATCATTCACCAAAGAACAGAGCACGGGTGCTCTGGGCCCTGCAGCAGGCACAGAAAAATGGATTTTTGTGAGTCAGGAGAGCTGCTCTGTGCTGCCAGCTGAGGCTGTGACAGAGCCACTGCTCCATCTGACAGCTCTGGATCCAAATCAGAGAGAAAACAGAGAGAAACAGGAAAGTGAGAGGGGAATGGGAATGTCCCCTCCCTGTCCCAGGACACAGATCTGTGCAGCACTGCTCATAAATCAGTTTATAACTTAGTGAAAAACCATCAGATACAATGAAAAATAAACAAGATAGTCCTTACTTTTTTTAGGTGTTTTACTATTTCTATTTGCTCCTTCCTCTCAGCTGCCATGGTGAAGCACATGTTAGCAAGCAGCACAGGAAAGTAGTTGGACATTTTATGATGTTAAAAACTACTTAAAAACTACAGAATCCCTGCAGAGAACACCAACAGACACCTCTGTGCCTCCCACTGCTGCTCCTAAGGCAAAGGAAGAACTACCCAGAAACTTTAAATAAAATAACCTCACAATTGGATTTCCTTCGTTTTAAAAATAGGAACTTTTCCATGCAAATTGTACTCGGTTCTAACAAAGGCAAACAAATGCAGCTTTACCCCTCTAATCAGCAGCAGGCTGAATTTAGCATAAGAAACACCACGTAAAAATAGCACTTCTTAAAAAGCACTGCTAAATAAGGGCCAGAGGAGCTGCAGCAGTTGATTGGCCTTGGGAAGCACTGCAGCAGTGGGAGCAGAAGTTACGGAGGAAACACAAACCATTCACTCTGGGTATTGTTTTTCACTTCAATTAAACTCTCCAGATATCGAGCCTTGCTCCCAACTCATCCCATTCACCCCTGGTCTGTTCTCCTGATGATTCCAGTGCAATTCCTCAGATCAGCACTCACAAATGTCCCTCCAAAGCTCCCTTTTTGTCATGCACAGAGAGCACAGAACAGCAAACAGGATCAGCAGTCGTCATGGTAACATCATGCCCCAGCAGGTGAAAAATTCACTCTTGTGGCACTAAAAAAGGATGGAATGTACTGAACCTAAGCAAAACATCAACCACAGCTCAAAAAGCTCAGTGGTTTTTTCAAAGATTGGCGTGTTTTTCAGTAAGAAATGCAGAGATGCAAATGTTAAAAACCCCCCTGTGAACTCTGGTGACATCAGTAATTATTCAACTGTCTCAGAGTAATTTTGTTAGAAACTTATACTAATATTTTGCATAATGTTGGAAAAGTTCAGCCCAATTTTTAAAAGTTATAAGCAGCTTGAAAACAGAAGATAATTTTTCATTTCAAGACAGACACGAGAAAAATATGCTGAATAATTTTAAGGATTAGGTGCCAGAAGCATCATTCAAAACCAGCTCTTCATGCTCCAAAAACTCTGTTTTCAGAACAGATGATATTCCAGCCTTCAAGTGAGACTGTACAATCAATTTTTCATCCTCTGTTAGGCTGAGGTGATAAACAGAAACACCAAACAAATTCATGAGTTAAGCAAAGTATTTTGGGCCAATGCTTTTCCTGAGTGTTTTTATTTTAGGAAAACTGTGCAGAACCGTATGTTGGTTTAAGTGCCCACCTCATCAGTTTATCTACCATTATGAGTGAGGATTTTGAAATGAGGCAACATTTCTGTGCCTATGAAGAACTGCAAACCAGTGAGAATTCATGTGTTCATGTGATGGCTATCAGAGAACCTCAGGAAAAATAAAAGTAGGCCACGAGATAGCAGAGAAAATGAAAATGAAAAGGGGCTGAGCAGCCCTGCTGAGCACATCACAATTATCAATAACAGCCAGGGCAGAGCCTGTGCCTGGGGCTGCAGGGACAGAGCCTGGGCCCCTGTGTCACTATCTGTGTGTCCCTGTGTCCATCTGTCCTGCTGTGGCCCTGTGTCCTGTCTGTGTGTCCCCTGTGTCCTGTCTGTGTGTCCCCTGTGTCACTATCTGTGTGTCCCTGTGTCCCTGTGTCCTGTCTGTGTGTCCGTGTGTCCCTGTGTCCTGTGTCCTGTTCTGTGTGTCCCCTGTGTCCCTGTGTCCGTGTGTCCGTGTGTCCCTGTGTCCTGTCTGTGTGTCCCCGTGTCACTCATCTGTGTGTCCCTGTGTCCCCCTGTGTCCCTGCCGTGTGTTCCCTGTGTCCTGTCTGTGTGTCCCCTGTGTCCTGTCTGTGTGTCCCCTGTGTCACTATCTGTGTGTCCGTGTGTCCCTGTGTCCTGTCCGTGTGTCCCCTGTGTCCTGTCTGTGTGTCCGTGTGTCCGTGTGTCCGTGTGTGTCCGTGTGTCCTGTCTGTGTGTCCGTGTGTGTGTCCCTGTGTCCCTTCTGTGTCCCTGTGTCCTGTCCGTGTGTCTGTGTGCCCTGTCCGTGTGTCCTGTCTGTGTGTCCCCATGTCTGTGTGTCCTGTCCGTGTGTCCTGTCTGTGTGTCACTGGTGTCCTGTCTGTGTGTCCCTGTGTCCTGTCTGTGTGTCCCCTGTGTCCTGTCTGTGTGTCCGTGTGTCCATGTGTCCTGTCTGTGTGTCCTGTCCGTGTGTCCTGTCCGTGTGTCACTGTGTCCTGTCCGTGTCCCTGTGTCCCTCTGTCCTGTCCCCATGTCCCCTCCCGGCTCTGGCTGTGTGTCCCTGTGTCCTGTCTGTGTCCTGTCCCTGTGTCCCCTGTGTCCCTCTGTCCTGTCCCCATGTCCCCTCCCGGCTCTGGCCATGTGTCCATGTGTCTGTTTGTGTCCTGTCCCTGTGTCCCCTGTGTCCCTCTGTCCTGTCCCCATGTCCCCTCCTGGCTCTGGACGTGTGTCCCTGTGTCCTGTCTGTGTCCTGTCCCTGTGTCCCTGTGTCCTGTCCGTCCTGTCCCATGTCTCCCAGCTCTGGCCGTGTGTCCCTGTGTCCTGTCCCCGTGTCCCTGTGTCCCTGTGTCCTGTCCCCGTGTCCCCTCCCAGTTCTGGCCATGGCTGTGGTCACTGCAGGGCCTGGAGCAGGGGTATGATGGATGTGATGGAAATGACCCGAGGGTCTCTCATGGAGATGATCCCAGCCTGCCCCGGGCCCCAATGGAGCTGAGCACCTGAACCTCTGTGACACAGCTCTCAGCAAAGAGAGGAGTGCAGGGAAATTAAAGACAGCCTCAATGGCTGCACAGTTAGAGATTATTGAGTTTCCTTTTAAGTTTTCTGGAACACGAATTTCATATCATTGATTCTTCCTCCCTGAATCTGCTGGAGAATGGCACCTGCCTGTAAATGAAATGATTCCCAGGAGCACTGAGATCCAGAGATCAGATCTGTCCTGACAGATCCCTGTTCAGTGACAAAATCTGTCATTCTCATTGGCAAAACAGCACATAAAAGATTAATATTTCTCCTAAATATCCGAGTGTGGAATATTTAGTTCCAGAACTGCTACTCAGAGCATCTCCATTGCCTGTAGCACTAAACCAACCTCTATTTCCACAAAAACATTTTGACAGGAACATACATCTCTGAGAACCATTTCTTACACCTCTCCAGCTGTGAGGAGGCTCTGCTGCAGTTCATTTGTGCATTAATCACCTCTCCAAAATCCAGCCCTGGCTGGGGAAAAGCTGCTGTGAACATGCAGAACCCACAGCTCCCATCATCAGCTCTGACCAGGAGCAGTGGCTAACATGCTGCTTTTGGTTCAATATTTCACATTTCAGTGCCTGTTTTCAGTTTGATTTGCACTCCCACCCTTCACAGGACACTCCTGATGCCAGCTCCTCTATCCCCTGTGTGCCAGGCATGGCTGTAAGGATTGATGGACCTAAACCACCACAAACACACCCAAAAGGAAAGGAGAGTTTCATCTGCTCTGTTCACACACAGGTAAGAGAGTTTATCTGCATTTTCAGTTGTTGACAAGAAAAGCCCTTTCACGATGTTGATGTGATTTCTTTACTCTGCACACAAAGGCAGAAGGCAATTTCCACACAAGAACCAAAGTCTGCTTTGCTCTCCCTTCCTGTATTTCAGGGCTCAGTTTGTCCCCTCAGCCCAGCTCAGCTGTGGCACACGAGTGTGAGCACAGGACCAGCATTTCATTTACCATTTATAATTTACCATTTCCCATTTCCCAATTCCCATTTCCCATTCACCATTTCCCATTTCCCATCTCACCATTCCCTATTGACCATTGTTTCCAATTTCCTTCACCACACAGCAGCAATGCCCACGTTTGGATTCTCTCCTAAATCTGCGTATCCCTCATTAGCAATCCCTTCCCTCCATTAGTGGTTTGCTGTTGTTCTATTTTTCAAGCTTCCAGCAAATTAACACTAAATTGAATTCTACAGAAGAAGTCGTTTCAGGCTTTCTCCCCCACGCCTGATTTAATCGCGTTCTTCTCCTTCAATTTACGCTACATTTATTTTCAAGATTGATTTCTGATGATAATACTTATCACAGTATAGAGGATTTTTCTTCCTGTCTATTTTTGGCCAATTCTCAAAGAAAAGATTTGATCTGGAACAACTTGTGAAGGCCAAAAGTGATATTTAAACAAAAGATAATTTCTTTTCCCTTCTTCTTCCCCTTTACAGCACTACAGCCAGCCTGTAGGCACAGAGCCCTCACATTTCCTCCTTTCACAAAGAAAACCAGCAAATGGTGGAGAATGGACAGAAGAACTAGAAATAAATCAGTATTATTCATTTGAGCTAGATGTAGAATAAATTCTTTTCTTTATGGACAAGCCTACATGTAAAGATGTTCTTCCACAGTTTTCAAATGTTCTAAAATTCTTGTAAGAAAAGAGAATTATTATTTATTGGTGTTATGTCATGAATATAAGCTTCTGCCTAAAAAATATATTCTCCATATAAAATTATGGCTGTTTAAACCCCTATGCTTCAAATAGTTTGAAGTATGATAGGAGATTATCTGCTTAATCCATTTCTCTCACTTGGGCATTTCAGATTTCATGCAGCCATGCAAAGTTGGTTCTGCTCAAAGGACCTGGGGAGCTGCTCACAAAGTAGAAAAGGGGGCAGGAGGAAAAATGTACAGCCTTAGGGTGGTTTAGAAAAAGGGGGAAAGTGCAGTGAAATGGAGCTACAAGGGAAATTCAAGAGCAGCTCCCCCAAAGTGCCCCGAGAGCAGGGAAATGTCTGTGCAGAGCTGAGCTTTATGGCCACCTCCATCCCCTCCGGCTCTGGACAGGGTGGAAAACAATCCAAATGTGGAACATTCCTCTCTGCCAGATTGTCAAATGGCATTATTGCTTCTTATGTGCGGGATGTGTGCTGCAAGTTGCTCAAATGCCAAAACTTGTCTAATCCTCCCATAATGTAACAGAGAATAATCTCTAAATTTAGGAAGTAATTGCTTTGCTGTCCAGTGAAATGTACACTAAAAAATAACTTCCTCTGGGCAACTCCTCATTTTAAACACCAGTTCAGACTCAGCGAACACAAACACCAAACCTTTGGAAAAAGGAAGCCATGCAATGTTCCATTGTGGCAGTTTTGTGTTTCCATCTCACAACACAATCCAAATAACAGCAGCCAGTGCTTCAATGTCATCCCACACGCACCTACAAAGTGCCTGGCAAATAAAACCACTCAGTTCTCCTGGGGAATATTCCTTTTTGTGGAGGATTCTGACTCTCCCCGTTGTGGTTTTATTAGAATTCCAAACAAAAACCTGACATTTGGAACTTGCAAATGAAAGGAAGGAAAGGTTCTCGTTTCAAGCACAGTCTGCCCGACACTGCTGCCCTGGAGCAGTTCCTCACCAGCCTGGATCTCGGGAGCACACAGCCTTTGATTTCAGAGTGTCAGAGGGCTGAAATCCCATCCTATAGGGTGCCCTGAATAATGGGGTTCCCATCCTATAGGGTGCCCTGAATAATGGGGTTCCCATCCTATAGTGTGCCCTGGATAATGGGATTCCCATCCTACAGCCTGTCCCAGGTGCCAGCATTCCCATCCTACAGGATTTAAATCAACAATTTAAATTTCCAGCGGGATTTGGACACGGATCCCAGCCTGAGGCTCACAGGGTCGAGCTCTGCTCAGTACCCATTTGGCACTGCAGAAAACCCAGGGGGCACCCATTATTCACTCAGCCAGCCCATAAAAATTACATGACTTTTAACACACTTTTTAATTGCTTTTAATTATTGACATTTACATTGCTCTGGAAACAAATGAGTGTCTCAGTTGGAGACACACTTCCATTTTTAATAACACTGGAAAGCAAAGTGACAAATCTGAGGGTGTGCACTTTAAACCCCCACAGAATGGCAGGGTGGGCATTTGGGGTATGGAAAGGACAGACTCCTGTCAAAGATCAACCCAGAGCTGGGGGCACCTCCGAGGCACCAAGAGCTGCTTTTCACAGACAAACAGCACAGAGACGTTTGGGTCTGTCTGTGAGAGCAGCAGGAGGAATCTGTCCCTAAAAACGGAGCCAGACTGGCACCAGCCAAACCTTCTGGTGTCTCAGGAAATGGAAAAACCACGGAAGAGAAGTGGGAAACTGAATTGGTTCAGAATGAAGGCAAGAGAACAAACAGAACAGTTCTACTTTCCTTCTGGTCCTTCAGAAGCAAACCTGCAAACCTTTCCTGCTTCAAATCCAAACAATAAAATCCTCAGTGACAACCACTGGACATGATCACTCTGCCAAAATAAACTGCTCAGGCTGTAAAGTTCAGCAAGGTAAGGGATTGATTACATGAATCAGAAATGCCCAGAATACATCTTCTCACTACTGTTACTGTTCCTATATTTAGAGCTTTTGATTTTTTTTTTACTTCATGATCCTCATTGACTTCAGATCAAACTGTTACCAAATTTGCAAACTGCACAGCATTTTTACAGAAAAAAAAAACAAAACCAAAAAACAGGAACAGGTTCTCTTATGAATTTTTGTCAGTTTTCTTTATCTTTTACTTACTCCCAACTTCATAACCTTGGTTTACATTTCAAACCTGACAGGAGCAGGACTTATTCCAACTAAACCAAATTACAGGTATTAATTAATGGCTCATGCTTGTTTGCCAGCTCCTGCAAGCAGAAGGGCAGATAAAAATGTATTTACAGCAGAATTTAATTACCCATTTTCAAGCCACTGGCCTCCTGGCAAAAGTCTCCAAATGTAGCACAGAACAGGACTTGGATCAAGAATTAATTTACTGTCAGGGATGATCTGCAATTTAACAGCTTAATCAGGTTTGCTCTGAAATTGGTGGGGAGCTCTGGGGGCTGCTCTGCCCCAGAGTGCTGAGCCACAGATAGGAATGAGAGAGTCAAAACTAAATCAGAGACAGGAATGAGAGAGTCAAAACTCAAACACAGCCACAGCCCAGAGATCCAGAACCAAATCATAGCCACAGCCAGGAATGAGAGAGTCAGAACCAAATCACAGACAGGAATGAGAGAGTCAGAACCAAATCACAGACAGGAATGAGAGAGTCAAAACTAAATCAGAGACAGGAATGAGAGTCAAAACTCAAACACAGCCAGATCTCAGAGATCCAAAACCAAATCACAGACAGGAATGAGAGAGTCAAAACTCATTCACAGCAGATCCCAGATCGCAGAACCCAATCCCCCAGAGCTCTCCCTGTGTCAGGAGCTCTCTCCTGTGGGTTCCCTGCTCCCAGCACGGAGATGCAGCTCAGGGTGTGCAGCTCAGGGCAGGGGCTCCTTCCATCCCCAAACCAGTGCAGGAACAGCAGATCAGTGTGAAAATCCATCCCAGAGCGTGTCAAACACATCCTCTGCTGTCTGATCAAATCACAGTGCCCACAGTTCCATGTGTGCTCCACTGCCACGGGGGATTTGGGTTTTTCTGATCCCATCTCAACACAAAACTGGATATTTCCAAACCTGAGCTTTCTCTGGTCATTTAACTAAAGTTTTAACTGTCAGCTATTTAAACACGATTCAGCTCTCTCAAATAAAGTTCCTCCACACTGGATCCCTTTCAGCACCAGACAGTGGTTTAATTCTTCACTTTGTAAACCCAGGACAGAGTTTTCTTCCCTCCCGTGCAATTGTGGTTCCCTTTACCCCCAGAATCCCTCCCAGCAGTGCAGAGGGGGATCTGCTCAGAGCCCACCCCACCCAAGTGCCAGGCTGCACCCTCAAAATAGCACAAAATAGCAGCCTTGGCCCAATTCCTTCCTGTTATTTTGGTATACTCTAGGAAAAAACCCAACAACGCATAACTCATTAATTATAACCTTTCAAAAGTGTTTTCCTTTCCCCCAAACTGTTAAAATCCAGCAGAGCTGCAGCCAAAGTTCTAATAAAACTATTTTTAGCTTTTGTCATGCAGAGAACACCATGAAGTAGGTCTCATCCTTCTATTAATGCAAATGTATTGAAGCAGTCAGTGCAGGAAACTTCAGAAGATGCTAATGAGCGTTTCTGTGGAGTGCAGCCTTTGCTGATGTGTTCAGATCCATCCAGGAAGGGATGAGTGAAGGGAACACGGTCACTGACAGTGTCAATGGCATTCACAGCCCCACAGAGTGACAGCCACATGCAAATTACTGCCACCTTTCTACATCTCACTAATTTCCACACCCAACAACCTTTCAATACACACTGTTCCCATTTGCTGTGTCTGAGCCCAATTGCACAGAGTGTTAGAAATGGAAATGCTTTGGCTGCTCACGTGCACTGTTCGCTTGTTAAAAACAAAGCTGCTTCTGGAAGGCACTAATTGTGTGAAGGAAATCACCATCAGAATTCCCACCAATCCCAGGATATCCCAGGGGAAGGCTCTGGGTCTCTAAAGCCTCCCTTCCCAGGTGCCTCCTGCCAGGGGAGTTTGACACAGATCACACCAGTGACTCCACATTTTCACCAGAAACGCCTCTCACCGGACCTTCACATTCCGTTCACATCTCAGCCCTGCAATTATTCTTTTCAGAAGCAGAGATGCAAAGAAGGCATTAAGAGCCGTTCAAAATCTCACATTTGTGCACTTTTCTCTTGTCGTATTAAATATAATTACTTCTGATGCAATCAAAGTCATTCCTTCAAATGGATAAATCCAGCACCAAATTTAGAGCCTCAAGCCCCAAATATCAGGCTCTTAAAGCAAAGCTTTAAGCCTTTGCTTTCACTTCAGTGAGGTACAAAGAAGAATAGTGAGGCCATAAGGTTTAAAAATGGTATTTTAAAATGAATCTTCCTTAAATTACTCTCTTAGTTCCTAGTTGCAAAGTGCTTTGAAGATAAAGGTGATAAATGAACTGCATCTCATAACTCAGTCACCAAGAGATGGGGACCAACCAAACTGACCAACCCTTCTGGAAGTTTCTTCTCTAAATTCAAAAGGTGCCCGAAAATCAGAACTCATGCACACACACAAAAATCCAACCAGGAAAAAAATCTGCTGCTGTTGAGAAAGCAGGGTCAGGATGGACAAAACAGACTGGGATGTGCTGATTGCAACCACCAAGCACAGGATCCTGCACCTTTTATTCCTGCATCCAGCACCAAGCATTGCAAGGACTATTTGTGTCATGTTTTTGGCTTTTAAACTCTCATTTCACGCTTAGATTACATCACAAATACAAAAGGGTTTTTTGTAAGCACTTCTATCATTCTACAGGAGTTTCAGGAATCAGCAGGAAGCACATCAGTGTGGAGATGGGGGAGTTGAACCCTCCTTCTCCCAAAGTCTCCCCTCAGAAATCCCCAAGGCCCTGAAGCTGTGCAAAAAAAAACCCAAAACCGAGAGCCAGCAAGCAAAGGATTGCAAAACAACTTCTTCAACACATCAAATGGCCAGTGACGAGCTGCTAAAAACTGCCAGTGCTGATGTTTTTGATTTAAGGTGGTGACAGGAGCCCCAGAAATCTGTGTCTCCTCTATAAATCGGGTCTGATCAGATATTTCCTGTGAATTGCAGGCTGAGCTGTGAGGGATCATTCCCAAACTGTGCAGAATGAAAGGGAAAAGTCCAGGGGCACTTTGTCCCAGCTCCTCCTGCCACAGGCTGTGCTGTCTGATTTTCACTGCTGGTGCCCCCAAAAACAGGAGGGTGATGGCTCATTATCCACTGCACACAATCTCAATTAATGAATTCAGCCTTGCTGAATAAATACCTTTGTCAGAACAGGCAACGAGACTGAAACCCAACACAAAACCCCAAAATGAGCCCGAACTGCTCTCGTCACTGGCACCCAGAAATAAATGAATTTCAGAGTGGAAGTGAAAAAATTGTTTCAGTACCTCCTCTGAGAAATGTGGGGACACAAAAAAAAAGCAGAAAATTCTCTCCAATATTTCTCATTACAGTCTGCAGGTTTGCCAGAATATCTTTTGATGTTAACAATGAATTCCCAGCACAGGTTAATACAAAGCACCTTAGAAACCCAGGGGTGTTTTTGCTGTGTCACCCCTCGATTCACAGGACTCCTTAGCTCAAGAGGGATCTTTAGATTTGATATTTCACATCTTTTGGGATGGAGTCCGTGAACACAACATCCTCAAATTCTTTTTCAAAGAAGGTTTGGGAATAACCACCTGAAATACAGCACAATTTCATGCAAATACACTTTGAAGTCCACATGCTTCTGAGAAAACTTGAAGGATTCGGAATTTGGGATGGTTCAAACCTACCCAATTCTGTGCTAAGCATTTTTAGTTCTGGGCAGCAAACAGCATTTGCAAAGTGACTCAACAGAGAGGGTGAATCACGGAGACAGACGCAATCCAGAGTCACTAAAACAGCGCAAAACCTCCCACTGATCTCTGCCGAGATCCCATTGGTTACAGCTGAGCTCCACAACCCCAGAAAAGATCCAAAAAACCTCTCCTTCCCTCGGGCAAAATTAGCTTCCCTTCCTCACACCGAGCCAATCCATCTGAGTGCCACCCACAGCACGAAAACCACATCCATTCCAAGCTGCTTCCTCCAGAAACATCAAAACCAGCGAAAAAAACGTCTTCAAAATAAAGAGGCATTTAAACAACAATATAAGACAACATCAGCACTGTGACAGCTCCAAATGAATCCAAGCCTGATGTGAAGTCTAGCATGAGATGCAATTAACTTGTCTTTGCTCGTCTCAGAAGAAGATCAGCAAATTGCGGAGATGATTCCATGCACAGACACTCAGCAATGGCCCACCCTGGACAGGAGAGAAGGGGGGCTCTGGATCAGCTCTGGGTCTGGCAAAAACAAAACTGGGACCTTCAGATTTAATTGGCAGGGACTGATCGAGGGCTAGAAGAGCTGATGGGAGAACAGCAGGGCTATAAGGAGCTGATGGAGGAACAGACACAAATCTGTGCAGGGCTGAACTGTGGAGCTTCCACAGGCACAGAGCATCGAGCAGAGCTGGGGAAACACCCGGACTGTGCATCCATCCCTGACACTGGGGAGTGTCCAACAGCACGGGGGCACTGCTAAAACCCAGCAGGAACAAGGGTAAAGGGCCTTTTGGCAGAATTCCTCACTTCTTTCAGAATTCCTCACTTTTAGGAGCAGCGGAGATAATGCTGAACTCAGCCCCCATTCCCCAAAGTAAGACTGTTCAGAACTAAAGCTGAGCCTGGGGGAAGCGTTTTAAACTTCGTTTTTATTTCTCTGATTTGTATTTTCTGTCCCCTGGGGAGGGGGGGGTGGAGCAGCTCTGGTGGTCACCTGGCCCCCAGCCGGGGTGGCCCCAGCTCAGACTGACCCCAGGACAGAGCAGAGGGAGCTCTGCAGTTCATTTTGGTCACAATTTTTGCTGCATCCTCCTTTCCCCACTGAGCCTTCCCAACCCCAGACCATGTGCTCTGTCCTCACATCCCCGTTCTCACACGATTCGGGTCAGAGCAGCTCAGTGCAAGGCTGTTGGAGCTGCTGGCAGAGCAGTGTCAGGGATAAATCGTGTTGCACCTCGGGCTCTGAGGCAGCCAGGCGCCGTTCCATAATGTTTGATTTGGGCTGCATTTCGCTAACTGGAAAATAAACAAACTGAGTGCAAAGATCTGCTGATTCAGCTCAGCAAATGAACTGCGGATGAGCCCCCACTTTGCAGAGATATCTTCATTTCAGATACCCTGAGAGGCTCCAGCCCAGCCCAGGCAGAGCAGGGTCCTCAGGGACCCCATAAACAGCACCTGGGTCCAGTTCTCTCCAAAAACTGCCAAAAACGGCCCAGGGACAAGCCCCCAGCTCTGCTCAGCCCAGCTCTGCTAAACCCCAGTTCTGCCCCTCAGTAGCTGAACTCTCACATGAGCATCCCTGAGCTTCCTCCTCATGCCAAGGGAATCTCCCCGATGGGCGTTTGCCAGAGGGATCCCCCTGGCCTCCCAAAAACCTGTCCCCAAAACCCTGTCCACCCTAAAACCTGTCCCTAAAACCCCGTCCACCCTAAAACCGAGGGCTTTTCCCGGGGCACAGAAGGTGCCACCCACCCCGGCAGCGCTGGGACAGGAGTTCCTGCCCATCTTTCTGTGTTTCAGCGATCCCAAATCGCCTCTGATCAATCCCTGCCCTGGCACACAAACGCAGCCCAGCACTCTGCATTCCTGCTACACCGTCATGCTGCACAAGAGGAGAGGATGCTAAGCATGAATAAGTTCTCCCAAAGATACTTTTCATTCCCTGAAATGGAATTCCAGAAATACCTCTGGCTGCTGTCCCTGCACACACACACGAAATGGCAAGGCGTGTGAATGGCATCCTGTGTGCACAGCTAAATATCAGAGGTTACACTCGAACAGATTGCAGCGAGTTAATGACAGACACTTCCACTCATTCCCCCACATCTCCTGCTATTTTTAAAGGCTTTTACTTACATAATGTGTGGTGTCTTCATCGGCACCGATCTAACCGGGATGGCAGCATCAGGGCTGGCTTTGTGGGACATGGGCACCACTCGGGAAGGGCTCACCCCACAGCCCCGCTGGGCTGGGCAGGAGCGCGGATCCTTCACTAATTCATTCACATTATCTTTCACTAATTCATTCACATTCTCTTTCACTAATTCATGAGTTCACTGAGCAGAGCCAGGGCTGCCGTGTGTCAGCTGAGAGGATGGTAATTCAACCCTGCTGCCCGAGAAATGGCTCACTGAGTGCGGTTCATAAAGGTGTGGTTCATTAAGGTGCGGCTCGTTAAGGTGTGGCTCATTAGGGTGCGGTTCATTAAGGTGCGGCTCGTTAAGGTGCGGTTCATTAGGGTGTGGCTCGTTAAGGTGCGGTTCATTAGGGTGCGGCTCGTTAAGGTGCGGTTCATTAGGGTGCGGTTCATTAGGGTGTGGCTCGTTAAGGTGTGGCTCGTTAAGGTGCGGCTCGTTAAGGTGCGGCTCGTTAAGGTGCGGCTCGTTAAGGTGCGGCTCATTAGGGTGCGGCTCGTTAAGGTGCGGTTCATTAAGGTGCGGCTCGTTAAGGTGTGGTTCATTAGGGTGTGGCTCGTTAAGGTGCGGTTCATTAGGGTGTGGCTCGTTAAGGTGCGGTTCATTAGGGTGTGGCTCGTTAAGGTGCGGCTCGTTAAGGTGCGGCTCGTTAAGGTGTGGTTCATTAGGGTGCGGCTCGTTAAGGTGCGGCTCGTTAAGGTGCGGCTCGTTAAGGTGCGGCTCGTTAAGGTGCGGTTCATTAGGTGCGGCTCGTTAAGGTGCGGCTCGTTAAGGTGCGGCTCGTTAAGGTGGGCTCGTAAGGTGCGGTTCATTAGGGTGCGGCTCGTTAAGGTGCGGCTCATTAGGTGTGGCTCTTAAGGTGCGGCTCGTTAAGGTGTGGTTCATTAGGGTGCGGCTCGTTAAGGTGCGGCTCATTAGGGTGCGGCTCGTTAAGGTGTGGTTCATTAGGTGTGGCTCGTTAAGGTGCGGCTCGTTAAGGTGTGGTTCATTAGGGTGTGGCTCGTTAAGGTGCGGCTCGTTAGGGTGCGGTTCATTAGGGTGCGGCTCGTTAAGGTGTGGCTCGTTAAGGTGTGGTTCATTAGGGTGTGGCTCGTTAAGGTGCGGCTCGTTAAGGTGTGGTTCATTAGAGGTGTGGCTCGTTAAGGTGCGGCTCGTTAAGGTGCGGCTCATTAGGGTGCGGCTCGTTAAGGTGTGGCTCGTTAAGGTGTGGTTCATTAGGGTGTGGCTCATTAGGTGCGGCTCGTTAGGTGCGGTTTCATTAGGGTGCGCTCGTTAAGGTGCGGCTTCATTAGGGTGTGGCTCGTTAAGGTGTGGTCTTAGGGTGGGCTCGTTAAGGTGCGGTTCTTAGGTGGGCTCGTTAAGGTGTGGCTCATTAGGTGCGGCTCGTTAAGGTGTCGGCTCGTTAAGGTGGGTCTTAGGTGGCTCGTTAAGGTGGGTCTTAGGTGGGCTCGTTAAGGTGTGGCTTCTTAGGTGGGCTCGTTAAGGTGGGTCTTAGGGGGGCTCGTTAAGGTGGGTCATTAGGGTGGGCTCGTTAAGGTGTGGTTCATTAAGGTGCGGCTCGTTAAGGTGTAGCTCATTAGGGTGTGGCTCATTAGGGTGCAGCTGAGCCTCCAAAGCTCTGCTGGGGAAAGGCTTTCAGGCAGCACAAGGTATCAGAGTTTGGTTTGAGAGATGGGATTATTCCTCTCAAACACAAAGACAGCGCAGCACATTCACAGCACGGAGATGTTCTGATGGGAGGGTGATGCCCATGGGCAGTGGGTGCTCGATGGGCACCCAGAAATGCCAGGTCAGGGCTCAGCTCCGGGTTCAAGTGCAGCATTTGCAATACAAGTGGTGTTCTGCAAGGATTTTTTACCATTCCTGCACAATTCCAGCCTTCCCACCTGGAGTTTTACCACTGACAGCTCTGCTCTGCACATCTGCACAGATGAAGGTGTTTTATAAAGCTAAACCTCCTCTGGTGGGGAGGTATAAACACTTCATCAGCTTCTGAGATAACACAAAATAGTTACAAACCCCAATGACCCAAACCTCCCTGCCTGGGCTGTGAAACAGTTTCAGAAATTAATTTGGATGCATGTCTTGTTTTTTTAATTTTAATGACAAAAGTGATAACAACTGACAGGCAAGGGTCAGTTTAATAGGAAAATCCCATTTTTTGATATACTACACTAATATTCCTGGCAATGGTCCCCAGCCCAGGCTGGTGCCAGTCATGGGAAGCACAAAGTCCTGACAGAACCCTCAAATGCAGCTGAGGAGCATCTCCTGAACCTTTCCTTGCAGAATGTTTGCTTTAATGTTTTAGAATAAAGTCAAATATTATCCTCGGCCCCATCACAACTGAGAATACCACACCACTTTGATGATATTTGTGTTACAATCTGAGAGCTTCCTGCTGTATTAAACCATCACCGGTTCTCTTCCATTACATCATATTTCAAAGTCACAAAACAAATTAATTAGCAAGATCGTGCCACCTCGTCCTTAATCTCATTAGGAAAGACTAATGGCCACAGAATCAATTATTTCATTCAGATCACTGCCTTAACACCATTAGCCTGTACATCACACGGGCTCGCTCGGAATTTTCAGTTCCATTGTCATTTCCTCTGCTGCTTTAATTACAACCCTTAATTGAGTCCCTTCTTTAATCAACTTTATAGCTATGTCCATTCATTGATGCTGTATATAAAACAGGAAACAAAGAGCACCAAGACAGGGGTGGGGCCAGCAGGGAGCTTGTCCAGGATGGGGCAGGTCCTGTCCTCTGCTGCAGGGATTGCAATCGTTCCTTCCCTTTAAAATTCCAAAATAAACTCAGAACAAATACAAAGAAATCCAAATGTTTAGCCAAGGTTTACAAACCCACGATACAGTTTTCATTTGCAGTTCCTGAAAATCCAGTGGATTAGTGATTGCATTTAATACTTCCTTGTTTCATTTTCTGTCAGTTCAATTCTTTGGGCTGTGCAGGTGCTGTATTTTTCAGAATAGACAATTTGGTTTCCAAACAATTGAGATTTTCCAGCTTCACACTTCACTGTTATCAGAAACAGTTTGTATTTCTTTCCAAAGCAAAGTGGGGGAATGTCAGCCACAAAAATCGTTATTTTGGGGGAGTATCAGTGGAGCTGGTGCTTCAATGTTCATTTTATAAATATAACAATGCATGAGCATTGTCACAGGCAGAAATACTCGCTGGACCTGAGGAGAAGAGTGTCAGTGCAGAACTGCACAATGTCAACATCAAAATC
This sequence comes from Malurus cyaneus samueli, assembly GCA_009741485.1. Lineage (NCBI taxonomy): Eukaryota > Metazoa > Chordata > Aves > Passeriformes > Maluridae > Malurus > Malurus cyaneus. Next base: position 430,429 of record CM019228.1, on the reverse strand, counting down.
ATAATTAACAATCACAGAACAGAATTAATAACTGCTTGGTGTTTTAATAGAGAAGAGGAATCATTCTTTTACAACAATGGAACTATTTCACGAACAAATTTAAAATATTCTCCATCAATGTGCAGAATCTTTCTCACTGGATCAGAGTTATGTGAATCTCACACATATTTGGCACTTTTTAATGGGCATAAGGGAAAGTTTCTGTCGTCAGTGAACGAGGAGACTGGAACGGCCAGGAATAACCTCTGTCCTTCTGCTATCTTCAATTAGCTCTGCTCATTCATCTTCCCTCTCTGGAGATGATAAAAAGCTGATTTATGTCCCTCCCTCAGAGCAGTGTCAGACCAGCACAGCCGTGCCCTCCTGCCCAGCCGGTCCCAGTTTGGAGCTGGTTTAGGTTGGAGTTGGTTTTGCCATTTCTTTCTGATTTATACCACACTCACAGAGCTGTTCAAACCTGCCCTGTCCCTGTCCCTCGGGGATTATTGGGATTTTGGGCAGTCCCTCACCCACTCCCTGCTCAGGACACAATCCTCACACCCCAAACCCACCCCAAACCAGGATCTGCCCTTTCCTTGCTGCAGCTGCTGCTGTTCCACTCTTGGCTTCTGAAATAATTTGGGTTTTCTGATGTTTTAAGCACGAATTGATTTATCAGGGAGGGCTGTGAAACACCAAATATTCCTATCCCAAACACTGCGAAACACCAAATAAATTTGGAGTAACAAATTTCTCTCATGGACCACACACATTTCTATTTTTGCTTTGTTTGCTGATCTTTTCTCCACAGTGGTAAAAAAAATTCCTTGTCATTTCTTGGTAAAGAGCCCAAGTGGTTTTTTTTTCTTCAATTCTATCTTTCATATCCTCATGCATAACTGATAAGACTATCTGGTGACATTTTCCTTTAAGATCTATTAAAATAAATGTACCAAAAGGAAATTTGCAACAAAAATGAGAAAAGCCAACACCCTCTCTGTATGCAAATTTCTTCCCTTAAACACAAAAAATGAGACCATGGGAATCCTATTTCACTGAGCAAATTAACAAAAGGTCAGAAAGCTTGATCTTTGTCACTGGTGTACTCTGTCTGAAAGCTGAACTGCCATTTAAATATTTATAGGGGAGAGCTGTAATTGCAGGTTGAGGGCTGTGAGAGCTCTGAAACTCCAAATTCCTCTTCCCAAAGAGGAAACTGAAAATATTCGAGCCATGGGAGAAATTTCACCAAAGGAGAGTTTGGGTGAAGGAAAGAAGCATTAATTAAATTAAATAAATGAACCTGGAATTTTGGTAATTTCTGAATCCAGACATGTAAGAAAGTGTCCTGAAGCCTTTTATTTTGGGGTCTGTTATGGGACAGATATGCATCAAAAACACACACCAGAACTCATCTAAACCATCCGAGGAGAATGAGTATTTGGCTTTCCAGAAAGAATAACTCTCTGCAGGGTCCCTGCCTGGTCATCTCCACAATACTGGAGGTTCTGAAAGCAAACTGTCATTGAAAAAGGTAAAGGGACTCCAAAAAGAAAACCACAACTTGCTGTTCAATAATTTTAGAGGCATAATAACAAATATAACAAAGCCTGCTGATGGGTTAGACAAGGCACCATCCCACAATATCCCACTGATGACATCTGCTGGAGTTCTCTGTGCTTTCTCTCAGCTTTCTCAATCCATTTCAGACTGACCCGGGCAAAAACTGTGACAAAAACTCATGAGAGGATTTCCACTGCACCCTGAACTCCGAACGAAATCTTTGATTCCATTCTGCACCCGTGGCATTTCAAAGGAAAATGTGAGCTGTGGAATTCACACAGGCAAATGCCACTTCTTGGGACAGTGGCAAAAAAGAAAATATAAATTATAGCACGGGTTGGGAAGATGCAGGGCACCATGAGAGTAAACAATCTTAAATGGATGATCCATGTGCAAAGTGATCAAAAAGTGAAAAGAACTCACATTTAATTAATGTTTGGAATGCCATCCAGGACAAATATTGATGAATGAGCTCACATCTGTTCACAGCAGCTTTCAGTGCAGTGAAGATGTGCAGAACAGCACCAAAAACACAGCTCAGTAACACCTGGGGACAGTAAAGAAACCTCAACTTGAAAAGAAGCTGACAACTTGAAGATCCTGCTGGTTTCAGCTAAAAAACCCTTCTTCCTTTGGAAAGGAGCTCTGCTGATGGACAAATCTCCAGCCTGAAATGCAGACAGACACATTTCCTGGCCTGGCTGTTACCTTTAATAATCTCAGTTCCTTCTCCATTTTTGAAAGCTGCTCTGGCATTGCCAGCTCTGTCACAGCATCAAGAATAAACCACAAAGATGTGTTTGTCACCAGACACAAAAATCCTTCCATCTCTGTTCAAATATCCTTCCAATATCAGCCAGACTGAACAATCCCCACCGTGACAGCAAAGAGGAAACACTGCTGCAAATGCTGGGGGTGAATTACACAGAGCCAGCTCTGCCTGAATGCTGATCCTGATTGGCAATGGGAAGATTGTTGATTAGATTCTTTAATAAATAAATTTAAAAATTAGAGCTCACTTGTCACTTGCAGCTCAAAGGAAGGCAGAACAATGGGCAGTGCTGGAGGCTGTCCAGGCACAGTCCCAGACTGGAACTGAAACATCCCCAGAATGATCAAACCAAGGCAGACAGCTGACAAGGAAAAAATCCTGACAGGGAATAAATGCTCACACCAACCAGGGGGGAAAACTGCAGGAAAAGCCATGATTTACTTTGATTTGATAAGTGAACTGTGTGGCAAAGTGAACTACCTCCTTCCAAATGAAGGAATAAAAATCAGATCAGGCTTGGGATTTCCTTCTTTTCTTTTTAATTTGAACAATAAAATCTTTAGCAACTATGTTAAACTATAAATTATTAAGCTGCTTTTCCACAGCTTTTGTCCATCAGAGATCACCATGGCTCCGTGCTCCCTCTTTTTGAAGCAGACATTCTGTAACCTCAGCACACAAACCCAAACTCTTCACAAAACCCAGGGCTGTGGGAGCTCCAGGGAGCAAACCCCTGTTTGCAAGAGCCTCTCATCCCTCCTCATACCCTGGCTGCAGTTTTCCTCTTCCATGCTCTCCATATCACGTTGGTTTGCCCTTTCATTTGAAAGTTTCTCAATCAAACTCTGATTTTCATACTGGCTCTCGCTTTAGCTGACACCAATTCTCCACAGCACTGCAGTCTGGAGGGTTCCCATATTTTTAGCCACTGTGCCAAATTGCTGTGAATTTAATTAGTTAAACACCTATCTGCAGCAATCTCTGCTCAGCTCCGAGTGAGAGGCTGCTGTCAGAGTTTTCGTGATCAACTCAAGGCAGTTTGGAGCCTTCTGGGCAGGAAATTCTGCTGGAAATGTCTCAGTTGCTGTGTCACAGCTAAAATCACTCCCAGAGCACCTCTCAGCACACACAGAACCACAGACAGCTCCAGGAGCCTGTGGCACGAGCAGGGAATGTGATTCTTGGGAAAAACACCAACCTGGCTATCTGGATGAAATAATTGCTTCATTTATGACTCCTTAACAGCCTGATATAAAAAATTACAAATATAAACGAAGATAAAGGGGTGACACCTCTATACTATCAAGTGTTCCTTTCATAAAGTGTAAGTATCACATAATTTACCTAATTTACAAATCAGAAACAGGTCATTGAGCATAAGGCTGCATGATTTCTCCATTTTATTTGTGCTGCAAACACGGACACCCTTTGAGTACTGGAAAAGTGGTGCAGGAGATCCCTCCTGTGCCAAATGTGCCCAGAACCACTTTTCACAGACTGAAGGGATTCATTCAGCGCCAGCTCAAACCTGCACGAACCTCCTGAGGAAGGGAAAATGCCTCCATGAGCACCAGATACCCATTAATGCTGGATCTTGTAGAATATTCATTTCAACAGTAAAATTCACAGCATTTCATACATTCACACACGTTTCACAGTCAGGTTTTATGGAAGTACAGAGGATTCCATGGTCCACATGGCAAGGGATGAACAAAGCTGTCCCAGCTGCATCCCCGCTCAGCAAAGCTCAGCTCAGACCTCAATTTCTAACACACGTGTGAAAGAGCCACTGTGTCACTGCAGGAACAGCAATTGTGACACCCAGCTTCTCCATGGGGCTCTTGGGTTTTATTTAGATGAATTATCTATCAGCCAGAGCAATTTTTGTTTCATTTCACACATGTAACTAATATATTTCTTACTGGCATTCTCTGTGAGTGATATTACCACAAGTCTAAGGAGAATCAGGCCTTTAAGCCCTAAGTATTATCTACAGAAAATGTAAATCCTTTAAAAAGGATTTGAGGTGGCTTTTTATGAGAAAATGACAGTCAGGAGAGCGTCTGACTGCCTGTGACATCAACAACAGGACAAGAGCTGCAGATCCATCTCTGTACAGGAATGTGGAGGAATGAAGAGCCCAGCCTGAGCCAGAAGGCGTCGGCAGCAGCTGCTGCATCCCCAACAGCCAAAGCATCCACTGCCACATCCCCTCCTGGCAAACCCTGACAGACAGACAGACAGACAGACAGAGCTGCAGCTGCACTCACAGTCCCCATTTCCCCTGGAGGGGCAGCCCTGCAGCGCTCGGGGCAAAGAGCAGCTCTGTCCAGTGCCCAGTGCCACCAACTCTGGGACAAAGAGCAGCTCTGTCCAGTGCCCAGTGCCACCAGCTCTGGGACAAAGAGCAGCTCTGTCCAGTGCCCAGTGCCCAGTGCCCAGTGCCACCAGCTCGGGGCAAAGAGCAGCACTGTCCCTGTCCCTGTGTCCCTGCCCTGCCCTGCTGTCCCCTGCCCCGTCACAGCTCTGGTGACAATGGCACAATGTCCTGAGTGATTTTTGAGGCTCCTGGCAGCAGACTGAACACAGTTTATCCCTGCAGAGAGAAGGCAGTTCTGTTCCAGGGCAGGGTTTGCCACCAGCCCTGCTGGAGCTGTGCCACTCGAGTTTGGCAGCAGAGCAGCCCTCGAGCGCAGCCACCTGAGCCCTGCAGGCTCTCCTGCCTTCCAAAAACCCCGCAGCCACACTTGGGCTCCTCAGGTGGCTCATCTGTCATCCTGGCCAGGCTCTAATGGCTCATCACCAGAGATCTGCAGCCTGTGGATATCAGAGCAGACACAGCCCTGGCCACACTGCGCTCGACTCTTCGGGTCCCAGCCACCCCTTGGTGTTCAGTACAAAAACCACAACTCCTTCTTCAAATAATAACAATTTGGGATCACCTATATGGAAATTATAGATGATGCATCAACATTTATTAGCATCAAACATTTTTCAAAATGTACCCCAGTTACTGAGAATAAAGATATGTATTATTAAAAATGAATCACGTTTATTATACAAAACCAAAAATAGCAATCCTCATGGGATTATTTTATTTATTAGAGGTGCATGAACACCCACACTCGGGAGAGCTGTCTGGGCCCTCTCAGTCAGTGGAGAACTGGGCACTGTGAGATGTCATTTATATCTGCTCTCAGACAGACACTAAAAATAGAAAGCTTTCTCTCTCCACCTGATTTTTATAAGTCATTACTGCCTGAGCGTTAGTCATTGCTCACAGTCTCTGTGATGGTGCTAAACCCAGCCCTTCCTGGCCAGATTTGCGGAATTTCCCTGATGTGCCCCTGGCTGCTCTGTCAGGAGCTCACCTGAGCCCAGCCCAGCTCTGCCCTGCCCTTCAGGGGCTCCTGAACCCACAAAGGGTCAATAACTGGAACCCAGAAAGGGTAAATAACTGTGATCACAGCTCTGCTCTGCCCTTCAGGGGCTCCTGAACCCACAAAGGGTCAATAACTGTGATCACAGCTCTGCCCTGCCCTTCAGGGGCTCCTGAACCCACAAAGGGTCAATAACTGCGGTCACAGCTCCTCAAGGATGCTCACGAAGTGAGAATCAATCTACTTTGACTTTCCCATTAAGTTATGTGAGGATGAGTTAAAGGATTTTCTTTCTCTCTTTCCATCTGCACCCTCTATTAGCAGAAGGATGGAATTGATGATATGCAAGGCACATCTTTTCCTCTTTGATCCAGTTAATGAAATCGAGATTCACTGCAATTTCCTGCTTTCCATCCTTTAAGGAATGTGGTTACTTTGAAGATTCCCTGAAGCTTACAGTATTTTTCCTTATAACTAACTTCTATTTCTCCTGGATATTTTATTTCTTTATCACTGCCAATACAAATGGTTCGTATGAATCTGTCTAAAGCATTCTGGACTCACTGTGCTCAGTTATCCTGATCTGTGCTCAGTTATCCCAGTCTGTGCTCAGTTATCCCAGTCTATGCTGTTATCCTGATCCCTGCTGGGTTATCCCAGTTTCTGTTGGCATTCCCAGCCTCGGGGGCTCTCAATTCCAGCATTCCCTGACTCCATCAGGGTCCCACATCCCCCCTCTATTCCAGCATTCCCTGATTCCATCAGAGCCCCACATCCCCCTCTATTCCAGCATTCCCTGACCCAATAGGGCCCCACATCCCCCTCTATTCCAGCATTCCCTGATTCCATCAGGGTCCCACATCCCCCCTCTATTCCAGCATTCCCTGACTCCATCAGAGCCCCACATCCCCTCAATTCCAGCATTCCCTGATTCCATCAGGATCCCACATCCCCTCAATTCCAGCATTCCCTGGATCAATCAGAGCCCCACATCCCCTCAATTCCAGCATTCCCTGATTCCATCAGGATCCCACATCCCCCTCTATTCCAGCATTCCCTGGATCAATCAGGATCCCACATCCCCTCAATTCCAGCATTCCCTGATTCCATCAGGATCCCACATCCCCCCTCACCTTCCACTGCCCAACCAACGCCCGTCCCGTTTGGATTCTGCAGCAAAGCACAAATCCTGGAGCCCATAACTCCATTTAGCAATAACAGAAATCACACTGCCCATCCCCAGCAGCCCCAGCTCACACTGGGGACAGGAGCTGCACCAGGAAAGGTTCCCATTCTGTGAATGTTCTGCACAGAGCTTGGCTCACTGCCAGCCCCATCCCTTCATGTTTGAACTCTCTGCACTGAGTGGTTGCATTCATAAACCCCCAGTGCTGAATTCCAGAAGAGAATGCATGGCTTTAAATACTCTGTCTCGTCTCTCTTCTAAATTCTCGGGAAAAAAGGCAAACCCTGGCCTGATTTTCTCAGAAAGAGCCCTTCCTTAGAAACCTCCAGCAACCTCTTGATTCTCAGCAGGATTTTTAGGACCAGGAGAATTCCCTCCCAGCTCAAGAAAGGTTTTTTCCTTTATTTTTGAGGCTGTAGCAGCAGATCTAAGGTTCCCCTCCATCACCCATCACAGGTCTGCATAACTCAGATCCCATCATAACATCCCCAGAAATTACAGCTGGAAGACCTTAAGGTCAAAAGCACTCCCGGTACTATTCAGGCTCAGAGAATAAAATAAATCACCAGCAATGATTTGTAATCAGAGAGGGATTTAACTCTTCACAAGTGAGACCTGTTGTTGTTTCGTCGCTTCACTCGCCTGTATACAACTGCTGGATTTTGTTGTTGTTGATTTATTTTTAATTTATGCACCAGGAAATGACTGAAAATGTTTCATATACATTGCGCAGAACCCGACACATCTACTGGTGAGTTTATTCAGAGGAGCAGAGCTGTGGTGTGGGCAGAACCTCCACTTTGGATCCTCAGCTCTGTCACTGAGTCACTGCAGAAATTCAGTAAAATCATTGCCCTTTAGGAAAATGGGGATAATAACCATCCCCACCTATGAGAATTGCAGTGAGACTTTGTTAATTAATGTCTGTACGACTCTGAAACCCCAGGATGAAAGACAAAGTGCATCATATGAATCCATGGAACATAAAATAATGTATCTATGGAATAATGCCTTTAACAATCTTTAAAGCATTTAACACTTTGAACCATTAATCCTTTGCTGGGAAAAGGCAAACTCCTGCCCCTCCATTCGAAACGGACACAGAGCCAGAAGCAAATAAAAGCTGTGGACTCTGTGCCTCCAGAGCCTCCTTCACCTCATGAGGAGGAATCATTTCAACATTCAGGATCAGACAGGACTGACTGGAGACAAACACGGAGTTTACAAAACCCACCCATGGCCAAGAAAGCAAATAAACCTTTTTCTGTGTGCTCCATCATCTGCAACCTCAACTGCTCTGCAGCCCTTCTAAAACTGAGAAATGGGCAGCAGGAACCGCAACCACCCCCAGGTAACACACACAGACCTAAAAGAACACAAAATAATGGCAAAATGTAGATCATGATTAACAGGGGAGTTTGCCCTAAATGCTCCCATTTATCAGCTGACTGTCCCTTCCATCTTTGTGGAGTAAAACGGAGTATTTGTAACCCACTCCTGAAGCACATGAGGGACTGAGCAGCTACTCCTGAGACAGTACCAGCAATAACCCACTGAATTTGAATAACAATTGGAAACAAAATTCTGCTTTTCCCAAGAACACCTAAAAATGAACAGCAGAACTATTCACAACTATCATGGCAGTGAGGGATTAGGAGGAACCTTGGCCTTCCAGAGCAGACATTTCTGTTAGTGAGGAACTCTGAACTGAAAAATGTTCACCTACGCTGAGAAAAGCACCAGGGGCACCGTGCAGAGGCTGCCCAAGGCAAAGGGTGCTCTGCATAAATAACAGCACTTGGAAAAAGGGCTCCTTGAGGGTGAATTGAGACCCAGAACAGGTCCAGGAAGGGCTCAGATGAGGCACAGAGTGAAGCTGGGTTAACTCACAGCCCAGGGATGCCATGGAACGCTGCCCTGAGGAGGAGCTTTGGGCATTTCCGAGGAGCACTCAGAGCTCAGTCCATGCTCCAGGCAGAATTAGTGATGAAATCACACCTACCTTGTCATTTTGTCACCATCAGACAACAAAGAGTAAGCTCTTTTGGTGTTTCATAACCTAAGCTCCCACATTCCTGCTTTATTCACATGGCCCGTTCTCCTGGCTCCTTCCAGTCCCAGCTCATCCTTCCTGAACACAAATCCCACACTGACACAAAAAGGCAAAGCTTTAAGTATTTTGCACTCTGTGTAAATGGTTTTAATTATTCATGATGGAAATAATGTGGCTCATTTCTCACACTCCCTGCTGCCCTTTCAGACGTGCCTGTAACTCCAAGAGACACAAATCACAGAGCTGAATATTGTGATACTTCCCCCGAAGAATTTACTTGATGTTTTTATTATTAATGGAACAGTAGTCCATTATCAACCCAATAATGATGGATGGTGACAGTTAAAGGTTCCTGTGGGACTTTTGGGGCCTTCATCCCCAAAGGAGGTTTGATGGAACTAAAAAACCCAAACCTGTTTGTTCCCATGCACACTCACCCTGGGCTGCAACAGCACATGAGATTTACCACTTATCTGGGTAAGAGATACTGCACCAACCCATTGTGAAAGAAAGCCATTTCAACCCTGAAGTTATTCCAATAAATTAGAAATTCTGCTAAGAGGAATGCCATGGACCTTTAAAAGCACTGCAGCTCACAGGCATACATTATTCTTCCCAGTTAATGCCAGCAATTATACTTTTAATGAATGTCGGAGAGAATAAAAACAAAACAAATAATGCTACATGCCTGAAATCTGCATTTTCCTAACAGCCATGATTGCTATGACAATTCTGTTCTCCTGGCAATTGTCACACGCCACAAACAGAATCCCATTTTTACCCTCAAGGCAGATCTGGTACCAAGGACAGTCCCTTTGTGCTCACTTTAAATTTTAGTTTGGATGGGGAGCAGTCACAAATGAGAAGCCAAACTGTGATATGTCACTGAGGACAAATCCAGCACCAAAGACGGGAATGAGGGAGGATCTGTCACTGATGGGAATTTAGCACAGAGCATTTCCAATGTGGAATCCAGCAGCTCTCACAGTGATGGAGAGGTGTAAGTTTAGACAGACAACAGCAGATCCCTTTGTACACATGGAAAATCAATGGAAGCTACCTTTGAATTCCTCCTCTTGCACTCCACCTGCTCCCTGTGCGCTTTTTAAACCTCTCCACTCCTTCCTCCCTGCCTGGGCAATCCTGCAGGCTCTGCTCTAACTCTGCACAGACACAGAGCTGAGCAGGGCTGCAAAATCCCCAAAAGGGACCCCAGTGCAAGGGAACACTCTGCTCCACACCTTTCCTGGCATAAAAGAGCTTCTTTCAAACAATCCTTCCCAATTCACTACAGGCAGCTCCATCCACCCAGCACAGTGCAGAACTCAGCTGCATTCGGGAAAATTTCTGTTACTTGGTTACAGGAAATCAGAGCTGAGCAAGCATCCTTCTCAACAGCAACGTGGGCTCCAAACTGCTATTAAATGAAACGATTTTTAAAAAATCAACAGCATGGTTTGACTAAATGCTCGGGTGATTTTTTGTGTAACAGACTAAATGTTAATTACACAAACCCGACTATGGCAGAGGGGGAAGGAGGAAGGAGAGGGCACCTTTCCCTTTGTGCTGTGTCAGAGCTGCATCATCCACAGTGCCCGAGGATTTGGGGCTGAGAGAAGCTCGGGGATGCTCAGGACAGGAGATCCCAGAGCCAGGAAAGGAGCGGTGAGGATTTCCTGTTAGGATTTCCTGATGGGATTTCCTGATGGGATTTCCTGGTGAGGATTTCCTGGTGAGGATTTCCTGGTGGGGTTTCCTGGTGAGGATTTCCTGGTGGGATTTCCTGGTGAGGATTTCCTGGTGAGGATTTCCTGGTGAGGATTTCCTGGTGGGTTTTTTTCCTGGTAGGGATGGATTTCCTGGTGGGATTTCCTGGTGTGAAGCTCCCCAAGCCCCCAGGCCAGGTAGATCAGGTGAGACACTCTGTGCTCTCTGCTGAGGCTGCCAGGGCAGATCTGCTGCTGCTGCTCTGTCCCTGCAGAGCTCATTCCTCCCCTGTGTGGGTCTCCTGACCCTGACACAATCCCTGCCATGGTGACAGCTCCCTGTCACTGCTGACAGTGCAGAACATGAACTGAGAGAGCTCCGTGTGTGAGGAGCTCATCCCTGCCCATCGCTCACAGGAACAACTGCCTTAGGACAGATTTCCTTTCAAACACAAAAACAGCAGCTGGACCCACCAAAACCCCATAAAACTGCTTTACAGCTGCTTCTTTGCTCTGATTCTCATTCATCCAGGAGCCACCAACCATGGTGACACAGCAGCATTAACTGTGCTTAAACTCCAAATAAACCAGAGTCACTAAAATCACAGGGAGTGTATGGTAAATGCATTTATAAGGCAGATTTAGGACTATTGGGCAGAGGGACCCTTTTAGCAGAGAGGTATTTACAGCTCAGGAATACCCAGAAGTGAGCAGACAGCCCTTGGAGCACACAACCTGACTGCAGCCAGCATGACTGATGAGAGCAGAAATTTTGTTAAAGATTAATACATTTGCAAACTCATTACTATGAGTAGCACATGGTCAGTTAATTTAAAGTGAAACAAAAAAAAGGTCTGGTTTTAGGAGATCAATACCTCCCCCTCCCCCTTCCTGATACAACATTTAATTAAGAGAAGCAATACAATGGATAAATGTTAGACCAGGTTCTGCAAACAATATCCATGGATTTCCACTGACCCTGCTGAGTGATCAAATAAACCTGGAGCAAATAAACACTGAAAATGTCTCACGTGCACAGGGACAGGATGGCATCAGCATCATCCTGAGGCACTCAGGGGATGTGAGAGCTGCTGCTGCAAATGCTGCTGAGGGCTGAGGGCTCCTCCAGGCAAAATGCAGCTCACACCATTACAGATTTCACTGTGAGATTATAAACTCTAAAGTCTGACAACACCCAGAATTTCATCCAGTTCTTCCTCATTTCTACCTACAACTTCCACTGTGAGATCACAGATCCCATTCCCTTCAGCAGATGAAGAATGAGGCAGCAGAACCACCCCAGGGCCATGCAGGACCCAGGGCCAGGTCCTGGAAGCCAAAAGGAAAATCATCTCCTCCAGGGCCCAGAGCTGCTCCTGCCACAATGGAGTGCTTCAGCTGCACTGGATAGTGCATAAAATGTTTGAGATAACGAAAATGTGAAACTGCACATGCAGTGTGACCGAGAGACAGATCAGGTTTGGGGAAGGGAAGAGGAGCTGTTATCCTGGGAGGGGACACGCTGCTCTATTTACAAACTGCTCCTTTAGCAAACCAGAGCCCAATGAATTACCAACATTAAAAACTGATCATCCCTACACAGCGATTTTTAAAACTTTTATATTGATTGGTGTTTTCATTCTGCATAATGCACCAGAGCCCAATAAAGAGCCATGGGAGGGGAAGGGAAGGGAAGGGAAGGGGGTACGAAGTGAGAGATTTTCTGTGCTTGTTCTGCGCTTTGGGCACCTCCAAACCGAGATGAGCAGAGCTATCCGGAGAGCAAAGGGATCCACATGCTGCATTTATTCCTCTGCTCAGGACTGGCAGGGCTGCAATCCAAACCCTCCCTGCTCTGCCCTGCAGGAAAGGCACACGGAGCCGACTGCAAAGCATCTCCGTGAGGAGCACAATTGACCTGACAAGAGAGGGCACAAATCCTGTGCCAGAACAAACCAGCCACAAGATTTCTACAGTCACTGCACAGAAAAACCTGATCAGACTGCTGGCTTCAGACAGAGCCTTATGTCAGGCCCAGTATGACACAAGCACATTTTCCCAAACTACTTAAAGGTTATGTAATAGAGATCTGCAGAGCATTAGCAGTCACATGACTCGTCCCACTAAGATTTCAAACTGCCACCTACAAAATTTAATTAGCAAGCGGTAAACAAGAGAGAAAGGAAGAAACCCACTCCTGGAAACGGCAGAGAATATTCCTCAGGTTCTAAAGTGATTCTGAAAGGATCAGGGGTGGCAGTGGGGAGAGCAGAGAGGCAGAGTTAACAGAGAGGTGAAGCTGTGAGTGTCACAGAGCAGGGAAATGAGGCAAACAGGGACAGACTGAGGCCTGGAGGGCTGGGACAGTGCTGGGGACAGTGACAGGGACACAGTGACAGTGACAGTGCCAGTGACAGTGACACAGTGACAGTGACAGTGCTGGGGACAGTGCTGGTGATGGTGACAGTGCCAGTGCCAGTGACAGTGACACAGTGACAGTGACGCTTATTTTCCTTTCAGAGTTGGTGAGAGGGGGGTTTATTGTAATTTTTTCCATCACACATCCAGTGTAAAAGCTTAATGAGGCTGTCTATAAAAATGATTTATGCCCCTCAGTGAAAGAAAATAAATCAGTGCAATCCTGGGGGAGGTGGAGCACAAAGGGAGAGGGGGGCACTGATGGATGCCCAACACCTCACCCCACGCTCATCAGGCCTGGAGCAAGGGGAGCTTTAATGGAAAAATGGAAAATTTAAAGGAAAAATGGAAAATTTAAAGGAAAAATGGAAGATTTAAAGGAAAAATGGAAGATTTAAGGAAAAAATGGAAGATTTAAAGGAAAAATGGAAGATTTAAAGGAAAAACAGAAGAAGGTTTCTAAGTGCCATCAGAGGAGAGCAGGGAACAGAATCTGTGCCGTTCTGTTGTGTTCTCAGTGCTTCCTCTCGCACAGTGCCACCCTCACTGCTGTGCTTGCTATCAGCACACACTGAGCAATGCTCACTGCCCTGGAAATGCAGCCATTCCAAACAGGAAACAGAAAACTTCATGAAAATTACTGTAAAAAGGCAAAAATCAACCCTACAGTGCCACTTGCTGTGTGCTGACACGTGCTCTGTCTGTACCAAAGCACCGCCACCAGCAGGGAAATGCTGCTCCTCCTCCCAACTGAACATGGCACGAGCACAGCAGAGTTTAGCTAAGCAAACAGTGCTCCAAAAACCTCACAACAAATTCCAATTCTTCTGACACTCAGCAGTATTCTTCCACAGATCAACAATGCACAGTGCAGACTGTCAAGTGATTTATAAGGAGCATCCACGAGGCTCTGCTGGGATTCAGCATCCTGATGGAGAAAACAGTGTTTGGTCTGAAAATCTCATTTCCTAAGCAGATAAAATAAATAGAATGTAGTGGGAAGAGTTCATTATTATTCCCATTTACAGAAGGAGAACAGAGCCCAGGAGATACTCAGTGCTTAGCTCAGGGCCATTCACAGTCACACTCTGATTTCCTGATCAAGCACCGGCCAAAGCCACAGCCCTGGAGCCGCTCTGATTTCCTCAAAAATCCCAGCCCAGGGGGCTTTAGAGCTGTAATTTAGAGATGAACATGGCCCCAGGATGGGAACAGGAGCACGGACACCCCCAGGGACAGCACCCAAAGATCCGCATCCCCCACTGCTGCCTGGACAGAGCTGTGCCCCAGGACAGGGACAGGACAGGGATGGACAGGGACAGTGGATTGGACATGGATGGCGACAGGGACAGGGTGGCCGACAGCGGACAGGGATGGGACAGGATGGGACAAGGGACAGGGAGGGACAGGGACAGGGTCAGTGGGGACATTGGGACAGGCCCGTCCGGCCAACCGCGCCGGATCGACAGGGATGCGGACAGGGACAGGCGCAGGGATGCGGACAGGGACAGGGACAGGATGGCATTGGTGACACGGACAAGGGATGCGGGTAAAGGGATGGAGTACAGTGCAGACCAAGAGGACAGGGCATGGGATAGGGACAGGGTGGCGACAGGCGACAGGGAGCGATGCCATAGACCCAGGGATGGGGACGGGAATTGCGGAGAGGCACCAGGGACAGGGACAGGGATGGGACAGGGATGCGACAGGGACAGGGACAGGACAGGGACAGGGAACAGGGATGATGACATGGGAGGGGACAGGGATGGTGGGATGGTGTGGGATGGGGTGTTTATGGTGGGATGGTGTGGGATGGGATGGCATTGGGCAATAGGATGGATTTGGATTGGGATGGGATGGGATTCGGATTGGGGTCGGGATTAGGATGGGATGTGGATGGAAATGGGATGGGGGGGGATGGGAAGGGACAGAATGGACAGGGACAGGATGGACGGGCTAGGGCAGGACAGGGACAGGGCAGACAGGACAGGCGACAGGAGGCTGGGCAGGACGAGGGACGGATGGACAGAAGAGGCAGGGATGGAACGGGGACCGTATGACGTATGACACAGGATGGGACAGGGAACAGATGGACAGGATGGAAAGGGTGACGGGACGATGGACAGGACGAGGGATGGGACAGGATGAAAGGTGATAAGGAAGGGACAGGAGACAGGACACCTCTGCCACCCCAGGGCCACTCGGGGCCGGGGAAGATCCCTCTGTCCCCAATGAGCACAAACTGCTCCCACGGCACGCTCTGCTCAAGGAGCTGCATTTCTCCAGCACCGTGGCTGTGCTCCAGCTCTATTTTTAATGATGATTTTGGTATATATTTTTCAGTTCTAACAGCAAATGCTGTTCTAAATGCCGCTGTCAGCAATACCCCATGACAGCTCTCATCTGTGGTGGACAGACAGCTCACAAAGAACATCAATCTTTGTCATCAGAGACCATCACCGCTGGCACCAGGTGTTTTCCAGAAAATCTTACACAGATTTCAGTCCCTTGGTCCCGTGCACAGAGAGACTTTCCAAAGGATGGAGAGGAATTGTTATTATCTGTAGAGCTTGGTATTCCTTCAGAATAGCATATACAGGCAAATGCTACAGCAGGGAGAACAAAGGATTTACACAAAATTCCAGTTTAGTCAGAACCTTTTGCTGAATAATAATCCAAAAATAAAGTCCTAGGAAAAAAGTCGTGACTACAGATACTTCAGCAAGTGACATATTTTGTAGCGGTGATAAAGGCCTGAAACAATTTCAGTGAAATGACAAACAGCCTCGAGTGTCAAACCATGCTTCATTCACGATAAATACTGAAAGCACAGGACAGTGATGCATGGCCAGCTATTTCCCATTACAGAATAAAGTCAGCGTGATTTTGGGTGTTAATTTTGGTTCGTGGTGGGGCATTTGACACACAGGAAGGAAAGCCCCCAATAGCAGAGGGTGCAATTGTCCACAGGCATGTTCTTTCCCAGAAAGGTTCCTATTGCTGCAATCGGCTGCTGCCAGCACGGACCTGCTGTATTTATTTATTTAATGTTCAATATCACACACCTGTCCAAAGTGCAGGGGTTACACCCCGAGGGTGGCACATCTGCCATGGATCCAAAGCACAGACACATCGGGGAGATCTCAGCTCTGCTGGATGGAGGAGTTCATAGGAAATGTGCCCCATGCACAGCGCCAGCACTGCTCACTAAAGCAGCGTTTAGAGCTGCTCAGACCACTCTCCTGCAGAAATCTGTGCACTGCCCTGCCCCTCAAACCCACGTGCTGTTATAATTCTAGAAATGTCAACACACTGCCTCTCAGAAAGGTGCAGGATACACAGATAGGTGGCATGGGGTGTGACAGCAGTGCCCCTCTCTCGGTTCCAGCACGCAGTCCAGTTCAGCAGGATGGAATGGTTCAGGTACAGAGCAGGGAAGATCAGGGTTCCTCCCCAGCCTCAGACTGCATGACCATTCTCTGATTGCATTCAGAGCAGCTCTTGTCCCTATTAAAAATCAAACAGTCTGCACAGAGCCACTGAGCAGGACCATCAGATGGAAAAGGAAAACACAAAGGCCCCTAAACCAGACCCAACCTCCTTCGAGGTGCTGGAAGCAGCACGTATGGATTTCACAGGATGTCTACAGTGGTGAGTCCTGGCTGACATCTGTAATATTTGGTCTGCATTACCTTCTTCATTTTCAGTGGGGCAGACTGGAAAACCCTCCTTTAATAAAAATGTAACGCCTCCCGATCAAAAAAGCCAAAATACAAAGTGACTACAGCAACTTTCACATCAGTTCCATACACTGCTGGGTTTTATATTGACTTCATGGGGATGCTGTAACCTCCCCTCCCCTGCTCGGTCTGTGTTTCAGTATTTCATGTGTTTTCTTCAGGCAGTTCTTCTCTCTTGCTAAGATAAAAATCATAATATTCTCTCTCGGCCCCAGCACAGTTGGTGCAATTCTTGATGTTACAGCCAATTACTTTGAATTTAGGCATTTCCTCAGTACATATCCAGTCCCTTAAGAGGCAGACTGTATTTACCAGATGCAGTGTCAAGACTCATTAATAAGTTATTCTGCTGAGTTATTTTATACATAAACCCTGCATCACCACCTGCACTGGACAAAACAGCCCAGTCAGGGTTTTACCACTGAAACAACAGCAGCAGCAGCTTAAAACAGACAGAGCAAGGCTTTGATGTGCACCCCGATTTTCCTGTTCCGACTGCACCCAGACCATGTACAGCTGTAATGTCGACCATCACATCACTGGCAAAGACACACCTCCCTGCCCTGTCGGCAATTGCCACATTTGAAAAGAGGATCATAAAAAACTGCAGCATCCCCTGAAACACAGCACAGCTCGCCGGTACGTGCTGATGAACCGGCATTTACAGGAATATGCCATGATAAATGCAATTATTGTGTCATACGTGCTCGGATGCAGAGCAGACATCCCCCAAACACTGTGTCCATTGTACGCGCATCTCCGTCTACCCGCACATCTCTCCTTCCATGAGAAAAGCCCGAGCTATCTCCTTGCAATCGGTGTAATTTAGCCCGAGCTGGCAGACAAATGCACGCATTTCCCGGCCAGTCTGTGTGTGACAGCGATGACTTTGCCATGACACCACAATCCACATTTGCACAGCAAACACATTGGGTGGAAATGCAGCACGCTCGGGGCTGGGGGCAGGGACAGCACCAAGCACCGCCATCCCCAACTTCACCCCCAGACACCGACACAGCCCTGCAAACCCGGCAATAGCATCGGCTTTAATGGGAACCCTAAAAGTGCCTGGGAATGACATCAGATTAAACAGCAGTCGGAGGCAGCATGGAATAATCTAGCAAGAGTTTAATCCCTTTACCTAGCGCTCGTGCAGATGCACATTTTATCATTCAAAGCAGCACCTAGAAGGAGAGATTCACTGAAGGGCATCGTCAGATTGCTGCAGAATAATAAAGTTTGCCGGTCTCCGATGGAGTTAGCGATGCCGAACAGCGGATCCCCCCCGCACACGCATCTCCATCGCCGCCACCGCCGGGCCCGCAGAGCGTTTCCCAGAAATGCTATTTTTAGAGGGTGCAGTCTCACGTACCTGGGCTCAGGCGCTGCCAGGACGAGCAGGATCATGCCGGGATGAGCGGGGCCAGCGCAAGCCGGGATCAGCGGGGCCAGCGCAGAGCCGGGATCCCAGCGCTTCATGGGCTGCCGCTGGCGAGGCGGGCGGCGACCCGGCGGGCGAGCATCATCCGCGGCCGCCCGAGCCTATGAGCGGCAGAGCTCGCTCGCAGCCGCCCAAAATGGCTTTCCCGGCGCTGGCCCCGGCTCACATGGCCCTGGCCCCAGCGCGGAGCCGCCCCGAGCGGGGATGCGCCCAGCGCACGGCGGAGGCGGCGGCTGCTGCGGGGTTTTATTTTCCCCGTTTTTTTAACGCGATCGCCGATCCGCTCGCTGGGTCAGCCGTGGCCTGCTGCCACGAGCCAATGAACTGCAAACGCCAGCCGCAGCTTTTTTCTCGCTGCCCGGCTGCCCAATGGAAGGCTCGGAAGCTCCGATGCGGACGGGTATTAAAGCAGATTACCTGGAGCATCCCGAGCGTTCTGTGCCCGAGCAAAGGGCTCGGAAAATGCACCAACATCTGCCCGCCAGGTAGAGGGAGACGCTGGAAGGGCATACAGGGGAAGATTTTAAATAAATACACTTTTAGAAACCCGGCTCCAACCGCATTCCCATTGTTTTTTGGTTTCTCCTCAGCAGAATCTGATCACTTGGGCAGTGCATTCACTACAACATAACTGAATTCTGCAGGCTGGTGAAGGTTAAAGCACCAAGAAAACATCTGAACTATGCTGAGCAGAACTTCTGTATTTTCCTATCAGTATTTAACAGAGGAAGGAAATATTGCACCCTCAATTGAATTCTGTTTAAGTATCCAGAGAAATACAGCCCTCAATTCAATAATGCCTTTCCTACAGTTCCTTTTCAGATACCAGCCTTCCTCCCATAGTTTTACCCACAAGGCTGGGGAGGAAGAGGAGGGGGATTTTCAGGAAAGTTTGGCACTAAGTAAGGAAGGAAGGCAGATTTCCCCTCCAGCCTGGCAGCTCTCTGTGGAGTTGGAGCTCATGGGGTACCCCGTGCCCAGGAACTGCCAACACAGGGACACCACAACAAGCACTTGGCACCAACCTCAGATGGGCAGCACACGGCACCAAGGCATCCCAGAATATTCCAGAGCACATTTTGGAGATCTGTCCTTGTTCCCTTGAGTGCATTTGTACAACAAACCAAACATTTGCTGGGCTGACACCTGACAATGTGTCATCTGACTGTGAAATGGTGTCATTAATGTGTTACCCTGAGCCAGAGCAGTCCCTTCACCTTCCCTTCCTTCCCTTCCTTCCCTTCCCTTCCCTTCCCTTCCTTCCCTTTCCCTTCCCTTCCTTCCCTTCCCTTTCCCTTCCCTTCCCATTTTTTTTTTTCTTCTTTTTTTTTTCTTCCTTTTTTTTTTTTTTTCCTCCTTTCCCTTCCCTTCCTTCCCTTCCCTTCCCTTCCTCCTCCCTTCTCCTCCCTTCCCTTCCCTTCCCTTCCCTTTTCATGGGAGGATTTAAAACATGAATATCCGTACATGGGGACGTTGGATGTACATGTATAAAAATGTGTAAATTATCATAAACTTTCTGGAAGCCTTGTTTTAAAAAAAAATAGAAAAAAATATATGAATAAATTAGATTATGAATAAAGTTGATTAAGTCACTCTGAAAGTAAAATAGCAACTAGTTTTTTAAACTGCCAGTACAGACTCCCTGCTATGAAGGTTTTAAAACATATTCTTTATCTCAAGAATGTGTTTAGCAATTTGAGTCATAGAAATTTGACATATGCAACTTGTTATGCCACAGCAGATGAGAACTGACATTTTACTGGAACTGTAAGATGTTAAGGCTTTATTATCACAAAAATTTTATTATTAATTTGTTAGTTTATGTGGCCCAATATCAGCACCCGGTAAATAGTTTGATAATATATTTTTTCTGGCTGCAGTTACGCTGTTGGTGGGCCACAGGAAGGGTTTTGCTGGGAGAAGAAAGGGAATTACATGCTCAGTGTGTCAGGCCAAGGAACCCCAGAAGAACAATCCCAAAGCATGACCCTCCCTCCCGACAGACACACTTTAGACAAAGGGCTGGAACATAAAACACCTTTCTGTAGGGGATAAAGTCTATGAAACACCATTTCAACTGTGTTGCTTCTCACAGGCCTTAATGAATTTCATGTTCTTTCCAGACTTCCTGAATTACATGAGACATTTATTTAAAATACGTCCTAAGAGATGAGTTTTCCTCTTGGTACCATTCGTATGAAAAGCCAGCCTTGCAGGTGTTGTTTTGATAAACCAAACCAACATCACACTCTGAGTGAAAAACCAGTGATGAACCCTCCCCTCCTGAGTGAAAAACCAGTGAAGGAGCTCACCAGAACTGCCAGAACACAGCCCTGGGCTGTCCTGGAGGGGAGGAGAGAGCACAGAGCTCCTGTGGGGCTGTTCTGGGGACAAAGGACAGGCTCTGCAGCCACAGAGCTCCTGTGGGGCTGTTCTGGGGACAAAGACAGGCTCTGCAGCCACAGAGCTCCTGTGGGGCTGTTCTGGGGACAAGGGACAGGCTCTGCAGCCACAGAGCTCCACATGGGCTGCCCCATCAGCTCCTCCTGCCCCATCAGCCCCTCCCACAGCACAGGAAATTCTCCTTTTCTCTCCTGCCAAATGTGGTAACAGTTCTGACCAAACACGAGCACTGTGATAGCAATGGATCCGCATTTCTGCATTTCTTGTGTTTAACCCCAGAACCCCAATCAGTGTCACAGCCCCATCAGTGTCAAACCCCCAATCAGTGTCAAACCCCCAATCAGTGTCAAACCCCCCAATCTGTGTCAAACCCCCCAATCGTAGTCAAACCCCCCAATCAGGTCACCCCAATCGCAACCCCCTGTCAAGCCCACGCCCCCCAACAACACCCCCATGCAACCACTCTGCTCTCCTCCCCTGCAGCCCGACCAAGCCAGACGCAGCCCAATACCAGCCCAGACCCCAATGACCCAGCACCAGCTCCTCTGTTCCCGCAGCCAGGGAACCCCAGGGCAATTCCAGCTTTAGGAACTCGAGTCACTCCTCTCCCGGGATTTGTTGCTGTACAAAGGGCTCAGAGCTGCTGCTGATGGGGCACGAAATAACACCGGACAGGGCCAAGAGGATTTTGGTGCTGGTGTGGCAAACACAAAACACAGGAATGGCGCTGAGCATTCCAGAGTAGAAGTTTATGTCCTTAGAGAAACTACTGTGAATTCAGACCCAACTCTCCTCTTCACAGGATAGCTTATTGATATTAAATATTGTGTAAATTACTGGTTTGAGTGAGAAATGGACAGGTAAATATTTTGGGTTTGAGACATCTATCAGTAAAATGATTTCAGTGTAACTGTTTGCCAGCACAGTTCAATATGAAGAACAGAACTGGGTTTTTATTTACCCTCGGACATCCCAGCTGATTCTGGAGCTCTTCACACTCCCCTTGCAGCAGTTGGATCTCCAGATCTTTTCTGCTTCTGGATTATTGTTGATATTTTGCAGATGTTGGGGTTTAACATTGCCAAAGTGCATTTTCTGCTCCAGAGGCAGCGTCTGGTGATTGTTTTTGTGATGACAGCAGCGTTATTGGATGACAATGTCAATGAAGTTGAAGGGTTGACAGTCTGGTAAAGAGAAAATACATTTTTCATGTCATTCTTGCTAAATCTTTGTCTGAGGGAAGGAATATAATTCAAATTCTTTCAAAAATCATAGAATAAGTGCTTTATTTGAAAATATTCTTCCTCAGACATTTCATTGAAGCTGTAAGTGAGCAGAGACAATCTTGCTTGATCAATCACCAGTAAGGAGATAGGGATGAAAGCGATGAAAAGCTGACAATTTATTTTCTGTTTTTCCCCTCAGTGGATCCCAGGCAGCGCTCGGCGCCTGCAGAGCTCCGGTGGAGTCAGCGCATGATGGCAACATCGCCCTGATGGGAACGGGACCGGTCCCGAGCTGAGCCTGAGCCTAACCCGAGCTGAGCCTGAGCCTATCCCGAGCTGAGCCTGAGCCCATCCCGAGCTGAGCCTGAGCCTAACCCGAGCTGAGCCTGAGCCTATCCCGAGCTGCTGAGCCTGAGCCTATCCCCGAGCTGAGCCTGAGCCTAACCCTGAGCTGAGCCTGAGCCTAACCCAGGAGCTGAGCCTGAGCCTATCCCGAGCTGCTGAGCCTGAGCCTATCCGCGAGCTGAGCCTGAGCCTATCCCGAGCTGAGCCTGAGCCTAACCCGGAGCTGAGCCTGAGCCTAACCCGAGCTGAGCCTGAGCCCATCCCGAGTGCTGAGCCTGAGCCTATCCCGAGCTGAGCCCTGAGCCTAACCCCGAGCTGAGCCTGAGCCTACTCCCACGAGCTGAGCCTGAGCCTATCCGGAGCTGAGCCTGAGCCTATCCCAGAGCTGAGCCTGAGCCTGATCCAGAGCTGAGCCTGAGCCTATCCAGAGCTGAGCCTGAGCCTATCCAGAGCTGAGCCTGAGCCTATCCGAGCTGAGCCTGAGCCTATCCCAGAGCTGAGCCTGAGCCTATCCAGAGCTGAGCCTGAGCCTATCCCGACTGAGCTGAGCCTGAGCCTATCCGAGCTGAGCCTGAGCCTATCCACGAGCTGAGCCTGAGCCTATCCAGAGCTGAGCCTGAGCCTATCCGAGCTGAGCCTGAGCCTATTCCCGAAGGGCTTGAGCCTTGAAAAAAAGGGGGGGGGGGCCACTTTTTTATCCCCCGGAGGGGCTTTTGAGGGGGGCCCTTTTTGGAAAAGGGGGGCCTAAAAAAAAAAAACCCCCCGAAGGCTTGGAAAAGGGCCTGGAAAAGGGGGCCTAATCCCAGAAGCTTGAGGCCTGAGGCCATCTCTCTCTTTTT